>CM052295.1:4055031-4145981 GCA_028455765.1 Lasioglossum oenotherae | reverse complement strand
GACGCGATTCAAATAAATCTTGAAAAAGATCCAAACTAGGATCGAAACGTTGATTTTGTTTGACAATTAGCGAAATTGCTTTATAATTCGTAATAAACGATCGAACCGTTGTGCCAAAAGCATTTAAAAATTTATTAACAGCAAATACGATCGATAGAAGAAACATATTTAATGATAAATATGTTCCATAATTAATAGAAAATTGATTATTATACAAGTAATTTGAGACGAAGTAATTACATAAATAATTTCGAAAATAAAATACTACATAATGTTACACAAATAATTCAAACTTTAATCGGCTTATCAACATACACGTTTTCGAAAATCAGGATCGATATAGGTGGTAGCTCGTCGAGTCGATCTGAAAATTACGAATTCCTGTCATGGCTGTTAGGCATCTATCGTGGAACGGTATCGCCTTTTACTATTGTTTCGCGCTAACCGATTACCAACGCCATTGTTATGCAATAATTTCGTTGGCTTCTTTAACGGTACACGCACGCGAGATGAGATCGTGTATCACGCAGTCGCCATTCATGCATCGTGCGAGCGAATCGCGTGTTTTCGCGAGCAGAAATAATATCTTGCCGTCGAGAAACAATGTAAATTGCAATTTTTAATACACGGTGTACTATTTTTAAAAAGTTCGTCATCGAAATTCTGTTGTCGTAACACGTCCTTGAATTTCGTAATCGAAAATTCTCCGTGCATCGACGGTATTACTATGTTTGCGTTACGCAAACGTTTTTGTTCAATGTACACAGGGAACCGCGAACCTAACTGTTGCGGTTTCGGAAGGTAAATTTCGCTGTATTTATTTTGAGCAGGAGAAACGATTTATACAGATATATACAGTCCATTTTGTTATTTTTAATTGAATAAGTAATAAAAATCAAATAAATAAAATTATATTTACATTTTAATTGATTGATCTTTATTTAAATTTAGTTTTGAATAAATATGGGTTTATAGCGAAGTTTTTGGTATTTAATTAGATTAAATTTAATTAGACTTTGGCTGTGGAAGTGAATAAAATGCAGCTGCTGGCAGAAGTGCACCGCGAGTTCATAACCCGTCCCTTTCACTAGTATTCTCCCAAGATATTGCACCAAGGTGTTCGCATAATCTGCTAGTCTGCAGTTAAAAGTGCGAGCAATCCTCGATTCACGAGCTTCCATCGTAGAACGCTCCAATAATGCGAAAATCATAACCATCTATGCCTGCAGAATTACTTTTATTATTCTTACATCGTCGAAGTTAGATCATAATAAAAATATTAACTATATCGATATTAATTATCATTTTGTATTGACATTCTCAAATTCTCTTAACTTTCGACAGTTTTGAATTGCACCAACTCTCCAAAATTCCAAATTTCAACTTTTTTTATGTTCCCTAATTACTGTTCGGTCCTTCTTATAGAGTTTTTTGCGCTGATTCCGCATCTGTCCTTAATTTTTCTCCTATACGCACAGTTTTTGAGGAACATGGCTTTGAAAAAAAATCATGTTTTTCAACTTTAAACAAATATTGTAATGTTATTATAAAAGATATTGAATTGTTATTTGCAGCAAAAGATTCTGTAGACTTTCCCGAATACAGCGATATATTATTATGTTTAAACAATCACTAAGGACTGAGAGACACCAATTTTTGAGGATATTTTTCAATTTATCTGAGAAAATAAGGGTCCAGCGGTAAATCAAACTATACCACACGATAGAGCAGACTTTTATCTTGAAAAACCACCATTTCAAGTTTGCATGGTCGACGTTTTTTTTCGATCCAGAAAAAGTTGACATGAGTTGCCGCCAGTGGCGCTTATCGCTGTAAATTGTTTAAACATGTTTAAACAATCATAATGTATTAATATTGGATATCGCTGTATTCGGGAAAGTCTACAGAATCTTTTGCTCTAAAGAACAATTCAATATCTTTTATAATAACACCACAATATTTGTTTAAAGTTGAAAAATATGTTTTTTTTCAAAGTCATGTTTCTCAAAAACTGTGCGTCAAGGAATAAAATTAAGAACAAATTCGGAATCACTGCGAAAAACTCTACAAGAACCAACCAACTGTAGTTGTGGAACAAATTTGGTGTTGGAGAGTGTCGTTAGTCTAATCAACCAGCTGTAATCATTAGTATCGTATAATAGAATTTTATTATTGCAACGATAAAGAATAGTTTAAAGACCAAAATCCCTATGTGTCATGCTCCAAGGACTACCATGAGCAAAGTGAACCATTCCGCAACGTCTGCAAGGAGTGGCCTCACAATTACAACCCCACACAACCATAACACCGCATGCTCAAGTAGAACACGTTCAAAGAAACGTTAACTTAATGTTGCATGCACGGTGGCTGAATATTAACACGTCGTTCGACGTTTGTGAAACGAAATGCTCAAAGGTGTCGATCATTTTCTATTTTTAAAAATGTTCACTGCGAGAACCCATAATAATTCTCCGCATA
Source organism: Lasioglossum oenotherae (assembly GCA_028455765.1). Classification (NCBI taxonomy): domain Eukaryota; kingdom Metazoa; phylum Arthropoda; class Insecta; order Hymenoptera; family Halictidae; genus Lasioglossum; species Lasioglossum oenotherae. Next base: position 4,143,503 of record CM052295.1, on the reverse strand, counting down.
TAACAATTTCTGCGTTTACACCATTACTGAAATAAAACTTATCTCAGAGTTGCCTCTTTCTCTCTCTCTCTCGTTAGTTCATAACATCGATGAACAATTAAGTTAATAGTTTTGGCAATTTATCAATAACAAATTATAATACGCAAAAATATGAATTGTAAAAAAATTACTGTAACGTATCTACTTAAAATAGTCAGCGACGTGGTCACGCCATGAAATATGCAAACACACGGCTCCGAATTCATGCTAATAAATTCTACGAACATTCAATGGAAACATCCATGTTTCGCATAATGTTGTGGAACGGTCATTTATTCGTTCAATTTTCGTTAACGACATTCGCCAGCTTCGACTTCTCGCCTCGCGAAAGATCGAAACGATTATTTTGGATGAATCTCATTATCCGAGCCTTGCCATTCGCTCGCGTCTGGAATTTTTAAGCCAGGAGTCCACAATAACGGTTCTGGAATCGTTATCGAGAAACGTGTGTTATCGATCATTAAAATATACGTTTCTGTTTTCTATAGGTTTGCAATGTTATATCAAACGAAATAACACTGGCGTAAAAACGCGGTTTTTCTATTGAAATTTCGTCGAAGAGAATTCGCTTTCATACGGCGAGAAAGTAGTAGAAGTTCATAAAATTGAGCGGGCACGGAGCAAGAATTTCGACGAAACAGGCTAGAGCCTCGTTCCGATCGGTCTTATGTCCTGCATTTCCTCGTTTAGCGCAAGACTAGCGCGGTTCATCGAGAAAAAGTGAACGGGTGTCCCAAGGCGTTCACATACTTCCCCGGAGCAACGTAGACCATGGATTTATGCCGATTGCGTGAAACTTTCCGCGTGAATTCAACGGGAATATTATTGTCGTGTGGGATCGCTGATCATGGACCAGTAATTTCCTGAAATTTGGAGTCTACAACATTAAGTAGGCACTAAGATAGATTCCAGGACCTGGCACTGTTTGAGGCCATTCTGATATCATTTAGACCAGGCATGTCAAACACGCGGCCCGTCGACATGTAGGTTGCGGCCCAACCAAAAACTTTGAAACTGTTGATGACAATTTGTAGGTTTTACACTCCAAATTCAATTAATTAATAATTAAAGATAATTATTTATTTATTTCGATGAAATTATATATTCATTTAGACACACGTGAACGGTGTCATTACTGCGAGGGAAGACTCAATAAAAACAACTTTTGTATGTATGTTATTTTCTATGTGTAACAGCAACGTGTTAATAAAAAAAGTGCGTTTCCTTTTTATTTCGAGTTTGTTTTTTTCTATTGCGGCCCTCGAATTAATTTATAATACATAATGAGACCCTTGATGGAGAAAGAGTTTAACATGCCTATATCATACAGGGTGTATACATAAAGTAATAGTCGTCCGTTATAGGGGTGAATCTACACCTCTGGATCGGTGGACATTTGTAAAAGAAACTTGCCGCAAAATCGTTTAGACCCAAGAAAATTGTTGTTAAAGCTTCTTTCCATCAACACTTTTCACTCATCGACGAAGACAAAAAGTTTGAAAGGAACCATATGTCGCAAACAAAATTTGATTGTATGGAATTATTCGTATAGATGAAATAAGCCTACTACTACAGTCCGTCTGACCGTGCCGATGAGACAGACCATAGTAATCGTATGCGTGCCTCAGGACAAACGAAAAAAGGGACATTCGTCGCTATGTAGGCCCGTACCAAATAAATTTGAAATTGCAAAATATGAAAGAAAACCGTATGTCCATTGTTATACATAAGAATACTAACCTACATTAAAGAATGCTAATGTAAAGTATACGTAGGTATACTTACAGATTCTTTTGTTCCTCCTTCGGATCCACAGCACGCTGCCATTTACGCGAATACGTCTTAATAACCGTCAAGCACAAAACATCACACTTCTACACAATCACTAAACACTACACAACACACTTTCTGACTTTCTGACCACGGTATCAAAATAGTACTGCAATTGTCACCTCGTTTCATTTTGTGAATGGTTAAGGGTGGATTTAGGTGGGGAAATGTAACGTTTGTTAATTGGACGCGGATGTCGGAAGGACTTTAGGTTGAGGAGTGGGGAACTGTCACAGAAATTACCTACAATGTCGTGTCAGACTCGTGATAAAAATTCAGAACAGAGTCCAATAAATATTACTTTGGGGAAAAAGTAATCCATTATTTTTACCTTTATTTCAAGACTTTATTTAACATGGTTCGGATTGTCCGATTTGGGTCATATATGCGCTGTTTTGTTCGATAATTTGTTGCCATTTTAAAGGTAACTTCATAATGCCTCTCGCATAGAAGCCCTGGTCCCTATTGGCGAAAAACTCGACTAAGCGATTTTCACAATCTTCTCTTGATGCCAATTTTTTATCACTACGGAAGTTTTGCAAGGATAAAAAAAAGATGGTAATCGCTTGGTGCCAGGTCCGGACTATAAGGTGGATGCATTAAAACTTCCCAACCAAGCTCCCGGAGTTTCTGACGAGTCACTATACATAGACATGTGCGGCCTGGCGTTGTCCTGATGGAACACAACACCTCTCCTGTTGGCCAATTCTGGCCGCCTCTGGTTAATCTCTTCCTTCACCGGTCCAATTGTTGACAGTAGAAGTCCGAATTTAGTGTTTGGCCATATGGAAGCAGCTCATTCCTTTCCAGTCCCATCATAAGCACAGCAGAACCTTCCTGGCCGTAAGTCCTGGTTTGGCCACCGTTTGAGACGTTTCACCGCGCTTTGACCACGATCGTCTTCGCACAATATTGTGACCCATTTCTCATCCCCAGTCACCATCAGTTTAATCTTAATTCTGCGTCAATTCGTGTAGCACCCAGACATCGAGCTTCTTTTTTAATCCAGCTTTATGCAGATGGTTTAAAACTGTTTTATGGTCGATCCTTTAGCTCCTGGGCGATGCTACGACTGCTAACATGCCGGTCTACTTCGATCATTTCCATGATTTTATCGACATTTTCGACGACGGGCCTACCTGTGCGAGTTCTCTTTCTTATCTTTAACGAAGATTCTGAAAAGTTTGTATCTATAATTTACATTAGTATTTTATATTGCGGGATTAATGTTCTTATGTATAACAATGGATAATAATAATATGGTTTTCTTTCGTATTTTGTAACTTCAAATTAATGTCCATTTAAATTTCGTTTGCTCGAAGCACACACACGATCATATTCTATCTCATCGACACTAACATAAAGATATCAGCGCATGATGAATCCCAGAAAATTAAAAAATTAATAATTGATCCACTCCGCGCGTGCCTAGATATTTTATCATATTTTAGAACAAGCTTTTTGAAAATTATTAATAACAATTTGATCAGAGACCATATTCTGTTGAAAATGTTTAGCAAAAGTTGCGGAAGGTCCACTCCACATTGTCCGACCGCAAATGCTTATATTCAAGGAGAACTCAGTAATTTATCTATTTTGAATTGAAACTCGATCGCTTCTCTTCCATCGTTCCGCCATATTGTAAAATACATCCGGGTCGTACCAGCGACCTTGAAAGAGGCGGCAACGACCTGTGTACGATTTACACAGGAATCTCGTGTCACTTGATTATGCGGAATCTCCTGTTTAATGAATTACTATACGAATTTTATCGAAATCGCGACGAGGTGATGAATCGCTTCCGGGGAATTCACTTGCTGATCGTCACGTGACAAACACACGAACGTTCGTAATGGCGGTAGAACCATGTTTCCGCCATCCCTTTACAATTTTAAACAGATTTAATTCCGAATGAATAATTAACGATTCAGTTACATTACTTACATTATTAACAATTGTTCGAAACAACTACTAATTTCCACTGTAAGTTACCAATCGATCCGCCATTTTCTCAGCGTCTGGAGACAGTTATGGCAAACCGCACAAACCGCTGGCACTTTCTACAAAATACATACATCTCCGAGGCAAGATCACTTTCAAATCAACCCACTTCTCCCAATTTTTCAACTCGCTCCTCATTTCTCCGAACACTAGAGCAATTATAATAATTAGTAGACTGCGGATTTTATGCATTTACGACAGAGAATGCATGTAATATAATTCTATGAACATATTACAAGAATTATAGAATGCTGCTATATTATTTATTCGACTTGTTAAAATTGTTAAAAGGAGAAATACATATTTAACTTATGTTCGTCACAATCGACTTAACAAATGTTTGTTTTTATACAGACACCAGATGTTTATGCAAAATAAATTTGCGTATGCTTACAAGCGAAGTTTCGTATTTCTAAAAAGGAAAAATGGCGAAATATTCTGCTGAATGTTTACAAATAACTATCATTTATTTCTCAGTTAAAGATTACTGATTGAAGTCCTATAACACGATTGTGCCATTAAAACGGGATGTTTAGCTTGAACGAATTTAGTGTTTCTAAATGATCCATTAGACTATCGAACTTTTCGCTGATCAAAGACCATACTTAATTCAAAGAGCACGAGATATACGGTTCGGCATTCCGCGTGTCTCAAAAAACTCGACTCACGGTCACACATAATTGCGTACACCGTCACTTCCTCGAGCACGGTGAAACCGGTCATCAATGGGGAACGGGATTTCTGGACAAGATCCAAGATCATGGTCAATTGGCTGACCATCGACCGGTTCCTACGCCCGCTGTTCGCCTTTCTTCATTTCGTTTCGGGACGAATTTCACCGACTGTCACTTTCTTTCCTTGCGAACATCGCCAGCCTCTCTTTATCGCTGATTAATTAGTTTCTTATTGATTCGACAGATTCTGTTTGCCCTATGTTTGTCCTTTTAATCTCTGTGGTTGCTTCAATTTTATTCACAAGAAGAAAACTGGGATTATTGGCTTGTTAGTTGAAAAATTATTCATGAACAATTATTTTTTAATTCAATTCTGTTACAACTGTCTGTTCGGGGTTCAAGACATTTCACTAAGCATTGTTATGAATGAGCAGTAATTGATTTTAAATTCTACTCGTAAGATAAGAAATTAGTGATAAACAAGAAAAGAATTTTCCAAAATTGATAAAAAATGAGACAAGTTGCTAAATACAAGATCAATAATAATTTTTGTATAGTCGAATATTTATGGAAAGGTGTCTTTTATGTCGCGGCATGCGTTCAAATGACATAATCTAAAAATCGTCAAGTCCAAGTCCAAGGCCGTTTGAAGGTCACGCTGTAGACTAATGGTAATATTTATTAGTCGTATGCATACACGGGAAATTATGGACGATCTTGAGAAAAAGAACAATAAAAAGTACGTTCCCAATGTATTGCGGTACCAGGGTGCTTATCTTGAGGCTGCTAAAGCGATCTCTGCTCAGCAGTTAGGTGTGCACGGTCTTCCTGAATAATTATGATTGATCAATCGAGTTAGAATTTCACGGAACCCCCGTAATACATCTTATGGTTGCGGTCAAACTGCGTTCTGCATTTGTGAGAATCCTTAGGAAAGCACTTTCCCATGCATAGTAACTAGTAACGTCTTCTTCTATAGTCGGGAGGAAAAGGTTAACTGGAGATAGTGGCTCTGTGTTGCTATACCATCGATCGCAATCAACGTTTGATGCACCACCCTTGTATTTAAAACAAAAAAAAAATAACAATACTATGTAGCGTTTATTTTACTAGAAAATGATTTATAGATCGCAATATTACTTGTAGATGAATTTTTATATGAAATCTCTTGTGCAGTGTACGGTGAGTCAGTAGCATAACCTTTAAACGTATGGTTCTGAGACAGAATATAAATTTTTAGCAAGCCGTTCAAAATTAAACAGAAAAGTGATGAGAGCTGTACGTTAAACAAAGCTATTTTTATTAACGTGAGAACTCTTCTGCTCGATCCTCTTTCTTGGAAACGTTGCGATGTCACAAATTACCGTGATAAATTAAAACCACTATTTTATAGATTTCAGATAATTAATTTGTTAGTCTCCCGTTGGCAGTCTTGGGTTTACGATAACATATGATACCAGAGCGTGCGTCAGCAAGGTCGAAAATCATGGCCGGTTAAAATATTCTGGTTGTTTTGTTGCGTGAAATTTTTCAGCGGACCAAGGGCACACGTGTGCATACTTGAGAGCATGTTTCTCCTCTGGCTATAGTTCTGCAGGAACAATCGACGTCACGAGACAGTTTCTGGTGCATCGGTGTACCAGAGTGCGAGCCTTTGTGCATCGATACCAGGAAAATGTCAACACCAATAAGAATTCTTAGCATTTGTTGAAAATAATACAACGGTATTCTCAAATGCTTTAAATATTTTTTTGAATGTTCCGCATTTGATGTAATATAATTTTTGCTATTTGTTTCCTTCAAAGGATCTTTTAGAATGAAAGTTTTTATTTGAAGATGAGAAAAGAAAGTAAACAGTTGCGAATGAAAATTGTGAGTGGACTGTGTAGTTGACAATTGTTGAATTGTACCTTGATTTATGTACGAAAATATCTATGGTGGAAACACGAATTCTCACATTAGGAAATCGCCATGTTATCTCGTAAGTCTGTCGATCTTCGAAAGCGGTTCCCACGGTGTGCCATTGTCGCGAGAACAATCCCCGTGAATCTTCCAATTGTCAAGAGCCAGTTCACATTTGCCCATTAGATAACCCATTCTGTATTCCACGTGGTTTCACGCTATTAAGTTGAATCCCCGGTGCGCAATACAATTTTTGATCCACCTTTCCAACAAATTGGACCTTCCAATAGTGTCTGGGTGCATTTCGACCCAAAATCACCATTTAACCACTCTGTTGTTCCTAATTAATTTCATGTGTTTTGCCCATCAAAGCATAAAATTCGCAGTTTACAAACAACACTATATTGTATCTAATATTTATTCTATTTTCTCCGACACAGACAGATTACATATTAGGTAAATCGATCGGGTTAATTAGATCCGGCATACACTCGAAGCAAACCTGAGTGAAAACGAATGTACTTCTTATTCCCGATCCTTTTTCTACCGTCTGATTCAGCGTCCAGCAAGCGAAAGAAGTTGGCTGTTTTGAAACAGTGTTACCCGCGGCATTTCGCAACGTCGAGTCTGGTTTAAGTATTTTTAATCCGGTAATGCTAGCTCATTAAACTTCTCTGGTCGTTCACGTGTCATTATAATTATTTTCAATTCATAATTGTAATTACGATTCTAATTTGGAGCTACCTGTGTTCATAAAAAAGCCTGTATCTAGGCCATACATCAATCTTTATAAATATTATTTATATCCTCGCATTCTCCTAAAAGGTTCAACCTTTTTACTTGTTTACTACTTTTGTCCAGCTCTACTAGTTCCTGAGATATTCCATAAAATAGATCACGCATCCCCTTACTCAGAGCGATGTCTCAGACAATTAACTCGCGTATCTTGATAATTAATTGAGACATCAAGTTGCAGTTTGGGCGGATCGCAAGGAGACTATGAAACACTTCTATCCCATCGACAACCATGATCAGGTATCCCTATAATTTCTCAAGTGCAACGACACGAGCGCCGCGAGCACCGGCCCAGAACTTTTTCCAGTTGGCCGCTGATAACTTGCAGACATGCAAGATTAGATAATTTACTGGTCAGCTCGCGCCGTGAAAATCTGTTACATAAATTACGCCGCGTGGGACGCACGCAAAAGGGAGCAGGCGAGCGTTTTGCACGCAGCCCTTGCATTATAACATGTAAATGACGGGCCCGTGTGTGGTCACGAGCGAGCGTGTAACGCTGTTGCACGTGTTTGCGCAGAAATATCCGGCGCACGTGACACGGGCCGCTTAGAAAGCAAACGATCCGGAGGAATGTCGATCTGCCGATCAATCACCGGTGCCCTCGAATGAAAACCCGCTCGAGCGCGTCGGCTGCCGATCGCTTTTCGTCCGCGGGAAAAGGAAACGGTTTCTCATTGTCACGCGTTGTTTAATGCGACCGACTTTTCAGATAGGGAAATGCGTCACGGAGCCATCACTCCCAGAAAAATATTGTTTGTTGGATAGGGTGAGTGTACCAGTAAGTGATCGTTTCCAAATAAACACTGACAGAAGGAGACTTTAATTAATAAGTTTTAACAACTATATGGATCGAGCCTGATCCGAACCTCGAATAAATTATTTCTAGGTATAATCAATTACTCCTGGACTTAATCAATTGGTCCTAGAACCAATTAGGCATTGTTAGGCTCATTAGATTATTCTCTCAATTATGGTCCCAGCAGTAAATGTTGTGTTTACATTCCTCGAGATAGGTTTCGCAAAACGAGATCGCATAAAGCAAAAACCATGGCTCGGCCGTGGTGAGCGGAATAATGGAAATGTTAATTGGCAAAAACTGTTCGCATAATACTAATTTCGACTAAATCCGGTACTCTCGGTTTCACTTCGCGGTGCGGCGTTAACGTAACGCGATGTAAACGATGCCCCAATTATAAAAAAAGAACGTGAGCACGTGCTGGCCGAACCGAACACACGTTCACGCGAATGGTGACGTACTTTCACTTGGATTTCGTCGAGCACAGTAGATGCAAGTGACGAGATACACTTCCCGCAGCCGACAGCCTATGTGTTCCTGATTTTCGTATTCAAATCCGGCAATGGGTGAACCGGTAGCGAATTACGAGACCCAAACAGTTCTCCCGTGAAAAGGGGATATTCTGATTTTCGAGGATGTTTTTTTTTCAACAATTTTTACCAATTTTTTTCAGAGAAATGATCGAACTGTTTCCATTAGGATTTTGTACAAACATTTATACGTATTTGAAGTACCTATATTCTTTTTTTTTAACAGAAGCAATCAGAATTACATGTTACAGATTTGTTTTTAAGTATGGGAACTATTAGTGAACCATTGAGGGGGTAATCTGGTTTCAGAGGCTATTTCTCGCCAATTTTTCGGATTTTTTTCCGAGAAAACTATTGAACTTTTTGCATTGTAATTTTGCACACATGTGATTTTTTCAAAGTAAGAATAATCAAAATTACAGGAGTTGTATATTTTTTTATAGAGCACGTCTTGGAAACCATGTGTTGAAAAACAAAAAACTTAGAAAGTATCTGAATACGACTATTTTTTTGATATTTTTCCACTTATCTCATTAAATTAATAAGAATAGAATAGAAGTTACGAAATATAGAAATAAAAGTTAACGAACACTATATACTTGCATTACCCAAATTTGGAAAAAAATGTTTCCCTCAAAAACATCTGTTTTTAAATTTTTTTCAAGCTTTGTTACGGCAGTCTTGTAGTAGCTGTTATGATATGAAAGTTTAGTTTGAAATTTTTCTGCTGTACGTTGCAGTTTGAAAATTAGCAGCAGAAAAAGATAGCAATACAGTAGAAATTTCCAATACTACGTTTCCTGTTGCGGAAGAATTATTTTATAATCAACGTTGCCTCTCTAAAGTTATGTAAAGCTGCTTAATCGAATGCACATTTGCTCCGTGCATTAGTAATCGTTGATTGTCGATTAACAAATTTTCATCAATGATTTTTTGCAATCCCCTTTTAATCTTTATTTGACACTAATGAGTATAGGTTTATAACTTTCTGTCGAATTTGATGATTCAGAACATTATAAAATATGTTAGTCTTGTACTTTCTTCTTACTGTGGTGTGACAATTTCGTGTTCGTCTTTTATAATTATAATTACAATTATATATAATACTAAAATAATAAAATAATTTGCGTGTATGCAATTATTAGTACGATGTTTATGTTAATGTCTATTAGATATATACTTTGACATACAATGATCCCAAATGTAAAAATGATAACTAACATGGTCCCAATTGTAAAAGTTCTAATCATATAGTATTAAAATTATGAACAATTGGTCCCAAATTCAAAAGCTAAAATAATTGGTCCCAGTTTGCACAGATTGTGAACAATTGGTCCCAACTTGAAAAACTGTAGTAATTTGGTTATAGATGCAATTAAAACGTGTGGTTACAAAAATTAAGATCATAGTACTCCGGATTGTAAAAATATAGAACAATTGGCGCAACTTTGTTAAAATTGTAGACAATTGGTACTAATTTCGAAAAGCATAAACAGTATTGGTACCAAGTTAAAAAATAGTGATCGAAACTTTTCGAATTGCAAAAACTACGATAGTGTTCACGACTGCAAAAATAGTCTACACAGTTGGTCCCGATTACAAAAAGATAATGAATGGTTGGTCCCATGTACAAAGATAGTAATTAAGGTGCTAATTACAAAAATTGTGACCAATTGGTTCAAAATGCATTCTTGGCTAGGACAACGGTTTTGGGGGTGGTTAGAGGGTGACGCGCGATGGATACATTTCAAGATGGCGAACGGTTAGGGTTGAAGATTGACTCACCATTGACGATTCGTTGACAATGTTGTTCTGCGACGGATGACTAGAGATGCTCAGGACTCGACGATTTCGCGGTACACAGCGCTCAACATTCCTTTTAGCTTGCCTTGGAGTAACTGGACGGCAAAGTGGTTTCCCTCTCTCGGCTCGTCGACTTCTTTACATTCTAGCCTCGATCATGGCTTTCACTTTATCCGTTGAGGAAATGGGGAACCATGAGCCGCCGCGACGATGCTGGTCCAGGATCTGCAACCGCGATCTCGCAAAGACAACGGAAAAATCCTCAGAACCGTTTGGTACTAAGGCCTTAATTCGTGTTGTAGTTACTAACTTAGCCATCTCTAGACAGCTACCAGTCTTCTATAAAGATGGTTTGTTTATATGGTCTCCAATTTCATTCTGGAAACATTGAAACAGTTTAATTTGAGGACCACTGGTAGCATTCTTTCAAAAACATTATGCTACCTCTGTCGTAATTGTGCCTTTCGAACAAATACGATTTGGTTCCATATACAAAAAGATGTTTGTTCATACGTTCTCCAACTTATTCATTTTGGAAAAATTTAAACAGTTTAATTTGAGAACCACTGGTAGCATTCTTTCAAAAACATTATGCTACCTCTGTCGTAATTGTGCCTTTTCGAACAACTACAATTTGTTTTCACATACAAAGATGTTTGTTCATATACGTTCTCCAACTTATTCATTCTAGAAACATTGAAACAGTTTAATTTGAGGACCACTGGTAGCATTCTTCCAAAAACATTATGCTACCTCTGTCGAACAAATACAATTTGATACAGAGGAGTTTATTCATATGTTCTCCAATTTCCTTTTGAAGGAGTTAAAAAAAAAAATTGAACCGACTTCGAAAAAACACACTAAAAAGTATGAAATAATTTCCATTTAATTTATGAGAATACACACGAACTTAAATACAATAATATAATCTTTTAGGAGGCGGCGCAATAATTAAAAATTTTCGAAAGGATAGATGTTGCTGATTCTGATTTCATTGGAATATGATGGACTTGGCCAAGTCCATTTCCGGAAATCAGTAGGTGGGAAGAGAAGACACATTAATATGTGAAAGCATGTAGAAGAATTTAAGGATTTTCGTAATTTCCAGTGTCGAAAATTTTCAATTTTGCGCCGCCTCTGAAAAGATTGTATCGTATTTAAGTTCGTGTGTATTCACATAAATTAAATTATTTCATACTTTTTAGTGCGTTTTCTCGAAGTCGGTTTAATTTTTTCTTATAAAATTTTTTTTATTTCACACTTTTTAGTGGAACGAGCAGAATTTGTAGAACAGCGTAGGATAGTTTTTCGGTCTTATTGATTATTTTCAATAAAAACTGCAAAGAATTAAAAAATGCAAAATTTGTTTTCACGGGACCACCCCGGGGACATACTCTACAAGATTGAAAATTGAAAAGGTTTCGTTCCGATTGGTCCATCCATCTCGGCGTAATCGCTGAACATACATAGAAAAAAAGCGAAAAAGGCACATACGGATCGAATTGATTATCCCCCTCCTTTTTCGAAGTCGGTTGAAAATAGTTATTATGATACAATTTGGAAACTAGTATTCTATCAAAAATATGATGCTACTTTCATCGTAATTGTGTCTTTTCGACCAATACATAATTTGGTTTCATATGAAGATTGCTTGTTTTTCAATTTTATTTGGAATGATTAAATTGATGCAATGTGAGAACCACTGGCATAACCACCCTTTAGGAAACATGAGTTGTTCAATGTTCACCTTGCCGAAATTTTTCTGCCGTGCACTTAAAATAACTTATTGGAACTTAAATTCTCATTCTAAATTCAAAATTATGGTTGGACTGACAAGTGTAGTTACATCGAATAAACAAAATAAAACGAAATAACGAAGAAGAGACCAAAAGAGACAGAAAAATAATACAGAATGCAATCGAACAAAATAATTATACCTACTATTTGTGTTTTACATTATTTGATCAAATTGTGTTTGCATTGTGAGATATTATAAATTGAAGATTATACAGGTTGTATCCACGTTGAATTGAATTGTGAAAAAACTAGACACAACTTCCAAATTCTTGCGGCTGTAGCTGTTGGAAACAATAGGCAAGAATCATTTGCTTCGTAAAATTTGAAAATAGCGCCATTCTCCATAGCGGCGAGACTCTCAAACTGGTACACAAATGTTATCGATAGGGAAGACCAACAAATAGGGCCACCGACTATCTTATAGCGGGTGTCCGGTTTTAAAAACTTGATAACCTCCGCTACTTAGTATGCGATTATAGTGGTTTAGCGAGGTGAGCTGTGCGGTGAACAAAAACGAATAGTAACGGGGAATAAAGAAAATACATATGTACTTTTTCTTTACTATGTGTCGAAATGTTGTCACGAATGTTGGTTTGTTTTCACCGCGCCGCAATTGAAGCTGCCGTAGCAGGCCGTGGCTCGCGCATGCGCGGCAATTTCAGCCTCAGTAACGTAACTATTTTCGATGAAATCGGGTAGCTTGAGCACCCCGCAGACTTTTATAATTGAAACTTATTCTTTATTTTGAAGATGGGATAGGGAAAGAGCACTGCAATAACTACGCAAAAGAATATATAATCGTCTGTCGTCCATCAGTCGTCCCGCCAATAACACTGGTACATGTCCGCCAGAATAACTGCCTCAAGGCGTCAGGGCCCTGGCCGCGCGGCTGCGTGATTGTAGATACGCTACTGTCTTGGCCGCGCATGCGCGAGCCACGGCGCTGCTACGGCAGCTTCAATCACATCACTGCTCTGCGTATGTGCGTATATATACGTATCTGCGTAATGTACAATAGTAACGTAACTAAGGGTAACGATCTGACGATCGAGTTCTCCCGCCGCGAGCAGAGATATTGGTGCAAGACTTCCCGGGCATACGCGGCCATAACAAACCACATATGTACTAGAGACTTTTTTGACTGATATGATGAGAAGAGCACCCCGTGATGAACCTTCCTCTATCAAATGAACCTTTGTGCAGCTCAAAATATGCTCGTATAAGGACAAAAAATCGATTCCCGCGATTTCATTCACATTAGCATAGATTTCCCCATGAAGACAGGGGTCCTCTCTGATGCAGAGCCAGTCTAGAGCCAATTTTAGTTCAGTTCATTTAGACGAGATGGCGCCTAATCAAGAGGACTGTCAATCAGTGCTGCGATATTGTGCAACATTTCACTGCTGCACTGCTATCAACGTGGAATCATAGCAAAACTGACACAGACGAGGTAGATATTCTCATTGGAGGCACTAATATTAGTGCGACCTGCCCTGTATAACGGCATTCGCGACGAGCTGAATAGAATATGGAAATAACAAGCAACTCCACCTCGTGTTCGTTAGGCAGTTGCGTGTATCAATTGTTTATCAATGTTACCAACATTTTTTTTTGCACAGACGTTGATAACATTGATAAATAGTGATAAATAGTTTCTTTCTAGTTACAATCCAACCAATAATAACTGATAATAACATTAGAGTAATCTCTACTGGTCACGATTCGTGTTTCACCCTGTAGATACGTTACTGTTTTGGGTGCGCATGCGCGATAAAACCTGGCCAATCATTGGCCGCCAAAATGAGCCAATGTATATGGTCGACTCGTATATCTATATCTGATCTGTGCTACTACCACTACTATATATCTGCGATTAATATAAAAACAACTGAAAATCGTATTAAACAATCGAATGTATCACATGTACAGCACAATAAAATATTATTTATTTAGGTTTGTAATGAATCTTGTAGTGAAACAACCTCTATATTTAGTTCACATTGTTTTGATGAAAGTTCCTTAGGTTAGTTAGGTTAATTATTTTATATTCACATACAATTAAAACAGAATTGCGGAAAAATGGATTCAGATGACGTCACGTTGCTAGCTCAGGGAATCCGGGATTCGAATAAACTGTCCGACAAAGAGACACAGGTAATTTTGCAATGATTGTCTAGTATCATTATTTAATTGAAAATTAATTCCTTCATTATACACATTATGCTACGAATAATTACAAATTCCCATATTAATTGTTTTGTTGTGAAGCATAAGTGAAAGCTTTTGAGTTTGAAGAATGAAAAACTTTTATTCTTATTACAGATTTTACGAAACTTAGAAATTCATTTTAACAGACCAATTTTACCACAGCATCAAATCGAGTCGCGGGCAGGCTCTCGGCCGCCAACGCATGAAGAAATAAAACAATTCAAACAGTATGCTTTCCTTAAAAAAGGCAGCTTCCATCCATTGGAAGACCAAAAAATAAGTGATAACTGGGCAACATTCTGCAAGGTTTGCCAATTGAAACCATTGTTATATATTTATAAAAAATATCAACCATAATTCCTTGATGGTTATTGTAAAGATCTTCCTTATATCTACATAGATACATAACTGGGATTCAGAGAAGTACATGCCATTCCTGCTGTTACGGGTAGACAATAAAACGTTTATTCGTAGTAAAAAACAGAGACGGAAGTTTGTCCAGTTTCTAGCGCAAGAGATACCAAATAGAACTTTGTACAGTGTGTATCACAGATTTAGGAACTTGTTTGCAGACCGTGTACAAAGAAGGTAAAATATATAACATTATTTGTAATACAAATTTTACAGTATTATACATTTATTTTGCTTCCGTAAATTAAGGTTTCTTCCGGATGAAGATAAGATGATTTTAGACCATTTAGAAAACAATGCGAATCTTGACGAGAAGAAGAAGTACTCTGACTTAGCCCAGGTTTTAAAAAGAACACGAGCATCTATTTGGCGGAGATACAAGATACTCAAAAAGAAATCTATTAAAAACGAACCATTAGAATAGTCAGTAATAAAAGTTTTGTAACTGTATGTATTACGATACAATGTCATTATTAACTTATAAAGATAGATCTACAACAGAATGATCGTAATCAAATTTTGTGATATGTATTTTGATGCTTATGGTTAGTAACTAAAATATACTTACACTCAGCAATCACAGTATAGTAAATATTTATTCTAAAATAAAAGTACTATTTGTATTAAATACAAAACATATTCAAAAGTGAAGAATAAATAATGCATATATTGTCAGTACAAACAGTTACAATATCAATGATGATTTAATCATGCTTACCAAATGGTAATTACAGTAATCCCGCGATCTAAGCCGATCCTTGTTTCTGTGCTGTGACAGAGATCGTGACGGGATACTATTTTTTTGTAGAAAAGGACAGCGAAGTTCGAAAGTCCTCAGTCGCCGAGAAGTGTACGCATAACAAATTCAATAATAAAACTTCTTCATTTTTCATTATTTTTTTTTTGAGACTTTGACCAACATATTCGTGGCATTTTCTAATGGAAATGATACCAAATATGATATAAATCCAATCATATTTACTTGTGTAATGAACGATAAAAGTTTTCGACGCAAAGAAGGAAAGCGTATGGGAAAGAAAGAAACACGGGGTGTCGCGACGCACCGGCGCAGTTCAAAGGATTTCCCATGCGCTGTTCTTCCTTGCGTCTGAAACTTTCATCGTCTATTATACAAGTAAATATCATCAGAATTATATCATATTTGGTATCATTTTCATTAGAAAAATACCACAAATATGTTGGTCAAAGTCCCATAAAAAAAATAAAGAAGTTTTGTAATTGGATTAGTAGTGGTTCACACAGATATAAATACCCGACCGAGGCAGCTATCAGGAAGCTCCGCGCCGCGTTTAGATCACAGGTTTACTGTATTATTATTGTAAGAGTCGTAAGCTTTTTATTTAGCATTCGTACATTTATATAAATAAGAATCAGTCTCTGTTTTTTCTCTATAAAAGTATCAATTAATGTATACAGTTTGTTCTTAAATTTCATGTTTCATGTGAAAAACTTGTTACGTTAATAAAGCTTTTATCGAAAATTGTGATTTCACTTGTAAATCAAATCATAATAATATGTCCTAAAAACTGATATTTAAGATTACTTTTAATCATCTATATTACAAATTCTTTAATTCAAATTCTCTAATCACGTGTCTAAACTAGTGCTTTAAATTACTTTCTATGTATTTTGATTTATAGTTAATAGGTCTTATTATTTATTTTCGTTCTGAAACAAGATATTAAATAAATATAATAGAAATACATAATATGGAGGACAATTATGTTTAAAATATTAAAACCGTATGATGCTATATTAATGCGTACAAATACATATATAGGTCCTTATGTAAATTACAACTTAGAGTATAATACTACCAATACCTGCAACTATTACATTGTAAATTCGTCGATCAGTAACAAATGAAAAGGTAGAAAAAAGCTAATGTATGATTTTCTATTTTAGCGTAATAATATACAAAAATATACATAGCTATATGTGCCCTATATGTATACATACATAATATTCAAGTTAGAAAACCATTATCGCGCGCGCGCTAATTAGCTTTGTAAAATATAATAAATGTTACATGCACAGACAAATTTTGTCGTAATAAAGCACTAGTCTGGATAGGTAGATTAATTATGCACGAGTATTTAAATAATTTCTCTGTAAAAAAAAGGAGCTGCTTGTATATTTACAAAAGTGCACGATATCTACAATAATGCTATAATCATATATTACGAGAATCATAGTACTTTCTATATAGATGTATGTATGTATATAAATATACAGGGTGTCTCAACTACCTCGAACACCTCAAATATCTTGCTTATTAATAATAGAAAAAAAATGTCGGAGGAAAACATGATTAGAGGGCAAACGTATTGAGACGTTAGTTTCGATAAAATGAATCGCTTCCTTAAAACATTTGTCCTATCACAGCAAGTGAGCGTACTGCAGATTGTACATTATTCACGTGAATATGGTGTGCAACATTATGTCTATGGTCGTCGACAACCATTTGCAAGGGATCCTCAGCATACTGAACTCTGCAACGCTTTTGATGAGCGAACAGGCTTCCGCTGTGACTGTATGCAGCTCCACAAGTTTTGCAAACATATGGTTTCTCACCAGAGTGCGTGTAAGTATGTTCTTTTAGAGTACTAAGTCTTTTGAATGCTTTGCCACAGGTTTTACATAGATAATTTGCTTCACCAGTGTGCCTAGTCAGGTGTCGCCTAAAGGCTGAACTGACAGCAAATGCTGCACTACAGACATGGCAGACAAACGGCTTGTCACCTGTGTGAATCCTGATGTGGTTTGCTAAACTGGTTGTGGTAGTAAAACCACTGTTGCATGTTTTACACACATGCGGCTTCACACCAGTATGAGTTCTCATATGGTAGGTGAGGGAAGAGTTACTCGGATACACTTTACTACAGATATGACACAGGTATTCTCTTGGAACTTTTTCTTTCGGCTTATGTGTCCTTTGATGGAGGACGAGGCGAGCTTGACTAGCACAAACTTTCCTACAGATTTCACACGTAACTGGCTCGGGTTTAGGTTTATGCATTGCTACATGACGCCGGAGACCCTTCTTTGTTGCCATGATTTTATCACAATGTTGGCATTTGTATTCCCCAGACCCATCCTCGTCGCTCTCTTCTTTTTTAACATTTTCACTCTCTTGTAAATTATTGGTCTGCGTAGTACTAGGAAAGGAGTCATCGTCAGAGTCAAAAAATTTATTGTTATCCACTAAATTGTCTAATAACCCATGACCATGCTTCTCAGCATGCTTTTTTAGAGTGTCTGGCCTGAAGAACCATTTCTTGCATACAGTGCAGGAATATTTTTTGTCTCCATGCACTAGAGCATGTCTTTTCAGATTTTTCAGGGTAGAACAATACTGACTACAAATATCACATTTGTACAATTCAGGTGCATTCTCAAATTCAACGAAATCAACTTCGTTTACAGTGCCAGTCTCATCGTCTGTATCGTCTTCTATCTTCATTTCCTTCTTTGGTTCTTTGTTGTCTTTTTGTTCATCCGTGTTGATTTCTTTGATCATATTATTCAACTTTTCTGTATGCGATTTTAGGTGACGGGCAAAGCTTTGGGGCTTAGAGAAACACGCATGGCATAACTTACAGGCAAGAGGTTTCGACGCATGTATCTTTTTATGGGTCTCCATATTCTCCTGCTTATAGAACATTTTCAAACAGATATCACATTTGAATTTCTTTTCGTGGACGAGAGAATGTTTTTTCAAGCCCTTCTGCGTGCTATAGTATTTGGAGCACACTTTGCATTTGAACTTTCTCTCCCCAGCATCATGACCGTCGCTATTTGGATCGTAATAACTATCATCTATTTCATCTTCACTGTAAGTTTTATTAGACACTGATTTTAATTTTCTAGTAGATGTACGCTTTTGCGGAACTTTCTCTTCTTCTGTAACATTTTCATTCAGTGTGCTTTCCTCAAGAAATTCATCGTCCTGTTTTTTCAGAGATTCTTGCACATTTGAATCGTCGATAGCTTGATTTTCATCTGGTTTGGACTGAATATCTATGGTTTCTGGAAGGTCATTACCGTCTTCTTGACTAAGAGAAGTCTCTAAATTGTTCTCGGAGATACAGGCTTCCTTTTCAATCTCCTTAGAACCTTCAAAACCAATCGAGCATATAAACAGCTTGTCGCTTGGTATATCGATCTGACCAGTGCTCAAATCAGACTCATCTCTCGAATACGAGTTACTATGTATGTACTCCTGAGAATTGGCAGCAGCTGCCTGCATTTCTTCTTTTACATAGTAGTCGTCTTGACTAACTTCCTGTTCCTTTGATAACATTGGCTCTATCTCCAAGTCTGTCTGAGTGCATGTGTCCTAAAATATTTGTTAAAATATATGTGTACCACTGTATTATATACAAAATCTATTTTAGAACATATTGAAGTTACCACAATAGTAGACTTTGCTGGCTTATTATAATACATTCGCAACTTAGCATCCGAATGCTGGCACTGTTGCCTGAACTCGTGAGCAACGCTCGCTTTGTAAATACAGATATCACAAATTAACGAGGGTAGACCATCTTGTTCGTGGATCTCGATCGACCCACATATCTGTATCTTTTGAGGAAGACACGAGAAGTCATTCATGTCCTGATCCATAGTAAAAATAGGGGACAGATTGGTACCCTCTGCAAGGCAGATTCTGCATATCCTATCCATGTTAATCGGTAAACTGAAATATTCTGTCATCGCTTGCTGTTAGTACCAAAGTGATCTATCTGCTTTGGGCTTCCTAAAAATCGACGTAAAATAAGTAATAAAACAGAAAGAACACTTTACGAAGCAAAATGCAGTTTTGCGACAAAGTGTGCTGTTGATCGCAACATATATATATTCAACGCAAAGTGAAGCTGTATATACAAGATACAAACATTTTATTTTAAATTGCTCGATTTTTTGGGTAACCAAAAAAAATTAATGTGCAAAAATGGGAGGTTCTCAACCTTCGGATCCCTTGAACACTGGGAAAACATGCCACGACGTTGAGACGATCTTCCAGCAGTGATGCCCAGACGAATTAAAGCGAAACTTCGGTGAAAAAGCTCGCGTGCCGCGATTTTTACGACGCACAGTCCCCGTGAAGCTCTTACCGCACAACAAAGAGCTACGTTACACGTCTCATTGTTGATCGCAAACGTTTTCTTCCGGCCGCACCGTTCCGCAAGAGAAGTTTAACACTTTTCTACCCTTTTGTTTAAATGGCTTCGCTACATATCTGCTCGAGCCAGCTAGAAAAGTTGAGAGCAATCTGAAGGGAAACTAGGCATACAGAGAGCTTGCGAAACGGAGTATTGGATGGGTCAATACAAAGAAAAATCGAGTATACATGAGTATTCACTTTAATCCAATGTCTTCTCGTTAAATTCGCCCGGACTGGGATACATGGCAAGATGTTCGGGAGAAGAGTCTGCTATTTTGAAGTACGTCGCCACTCTCATTGGTTGACTTTAGCACGTTGTTGTGTAGCGATTGGTCGAGATAGGCGACGAATTATGGTTACGCAAAGTATATACGTTCTAACTCCAAACGGTTCTTTGACCAATAACGACAACGCGTGCGACGGTGGGCGATTGCTATTGGCCGAAGAATTGTTTGAAGAGTTAGGCGCGTGGACCGTTCGTAAATAAAAAATATATAAGAGGAAATTTCCTCTCTGTATATATCTTTTATACAAAATAAAAATTATTTGCATCGATTGCAGGAAATAGAAACTAAATTAATTGCTATTTGACATCTTCAATTCTTAAAATTTTCCTACAATTTTAAATTTCATCTATGTATATCATGGACATAGGAATTGTCCATAATGTATATATACTCAATTTTGCTTGCTATAAATGCATAAAGATCCGCAGTCTATATAATTATAAGCGATAGTATTGACATTTTTGTGGATACCTAGTACATAACTAGAATAGAAAATAATTATAACAATATCTAATAAAATGTATTTGAATTTCCAATTATCCATATATCGAAAGAGTTATATATTTATTTATATTAAAATGTTTAGGGGTAGTTTTAATGAAAAAGTAATTAGGTCGCTTTGTATACTTTGTACCAAGCAGCCAATCAGAACACGCCGATTAGAACTAGCGAGTCTGCGTGCGATTTTACAAAACTTGGGAATTTCGCAGCCACTGACCACTGACACAGAACCACCACAGAATTTTGTGTAACAAAATGTTGAGTGTGTGGTTTGTCTATTTGTGACAATTCTTAGGCACGAACACCGAGAGACTTTCTTATCCGCCGATCTGTCAAAAAATATAAATGTTCAACCGTGAGTGAGGTTTGGGGTCTCTAACATACGGTAATGTTATCAAACTGAGTTATCCGATTAAGTCGGAACACTGCATAGGTGGATGTAGAAGAAAGAAGCCTTTCAAACGGTCTTAAAAATATACCATTTATTTTTTAAATGCCATTATGGCTCTCCGCAAAGTCAAAGGAAATTTCGAGCGCATGTTTGACAAAAATCTAACTGACCTAGTGCGTGGAATTAGGAACAATAAGGAGAATGAGGTAAACTTATACTCACACGTTGCAAGTTCGTTTACTGTCTTAATTACAATTCATAACCTCACTCATCTCTAGCATGGTAGCTGAAATTATTTTCCATTCATTAATAAGTACTTTAATTTCCAATACTATAGGCAAAATACATTGCACAATGCATCGAAGAAATCAAACAAGAGCTACGACAGGACAATGTTGCAGTCAAAGCGAACGCTGTGGCGAAGCTAACATATGTAGGTCGAATACGTGCATAATCGGTGCGTGATTATACATTTTATGTTATTAATGAAACTTGTTCACATTTGTTTAGCTTCAAA
The DNA here is from genome assembly GCA_028455765.1 of Lasioglossum oenotherae. Taxonomy (NCBI): domain Eukaryota; kingdom Metazoa; phylum Arthropoda; class Insecta; order Hymenoptera; family Halictidae; genus Lasioglossum; species Lasioglossum oenotherae. Next base: position 4,121,830 of record CM052295.1, on the reverse strand, counting down.
TGTTGGGATATGACATCAGCTGGGCTGGTTTTAATATAATCGAGGTGATGTCCTCTGCAAAATTTACTTATAAACGTATTGGTTACTTGGCTGCAAGTCAGAGTTTCCATGCAGATACTGAAGTATGATATCGATTAAAATTCAAATGAATTTATGTTTGAAAGAAATCTGACGAACATGTAAATCTCTTGACCGACTCAGATATTAAGCAATGCATGTATATGTTGTCGCTCGCTTCACAGTACTACACACTCTTGTACTGTTTATGTGCGGTGCTATTAAGCGAGTGACAGCCTTTATAATGAACATCTCAAAATCTAATGTTGCACGAACATTCGTCAGGTTTCTAAAGATGTTAAATTAATTGAACTACTTTTAAATGTAAAATTGATTATTACAGCTTTTGATGTTAACCACCAATATGATCCGCAAAGACTTAAACAGCCAAAACCAGTATGATGCAGGCTTGGCATTGAGCGGTCTCTCATGCTTTATTAGCTCGGACCTTGCACGCGATTTAGTTAACGACATAATGACACTATTAACATCCACCAAACCGTACTTGCGCAAGAAAGCTGTGCTGATGATGTACAAAGTTTTCCTGCGGTTTCCAGAGGCCTTGAGGCCTGCATTTCCAAGATTGAAAGAGAAGTTGGAGGACCCTGATAGCGGTGTGCAAAGTGCAGCAGTGAACGTAGTCTGTGAACTAGCAAGGAAAAATCCAAAGAACTATTTAAGCCTTGCTCCTGTTTTCTTCAAACTCATGACAACGTCTACTAACAATTGGATGTTGATTAAGATTATTAAACTGGTAAGGGAATGTATTATTTATTAAATTAGTGAAAGTACGGTGAAAAAGATTGATGAAAATGTAAGCTCACTGTTATGATATTGGTTAACATGAGCTGAGTAATATTGGTCTTGTTTCACATGCTCAGTTCTCCACTATAACACTGATTGAGCCAAAAATGGGTCGGCGACTCACTCAACCTCTAATTGACCTGATTTCAAGGTTCTCGTACTAGTCGATTATTTTTTTCTAATATATTGAAGTCATAGATGTTAGTCGTGTAGAGTGCGTTAGTAGCATATGTCTTCGTAAGCTATATTTACTTTATATGTTGTGGGAATTCTTTATAGATATACATATATACATATACATATATTGAGTCTTGTTATATTTATTAGATTACAATTATATTTACAGTTTGGTGCATTGACACCTCTAGAACCTAGGCTTGGCAAAAAATTAATAGAACCCCTTACGAATTTGATACACAGGTATTTAATCATGTATTTTTATTAACATACTACACTCGTAGATTTGATTAACGCTTCTAAAATAGCTCCAATTTCACTCCTATGCATAGAGAAATTTACTTTTTGATTTCTCATGTTCATGTTTTCGTTGCTATAATTAAATGAACACGAATGCATTAGTTAAATTTTTTACGTAATTATTAAGCAAATTAATTTAATATTAATATGTTGTGTTACTGGTTTTTAGTACGTCAGCAATGTCCCTGTTGTACGAATGCATCAATACAGTGATAGCTGTATTAATTTCCATTTCATCCGGCATGCCGAATCATTCTGACTCGATACTGTTATGCGTTCAAAAGCTGAGGATATTGATAGAAGATTCTGATCAGAATCTAAAATACCTGGGACTGCTGGCCATGTCGAAAATTTTAAAGACTCATCCGAAAAGCGTGCAGGCCCATAAGGACCTCATAATGCAATGCTTGGACGACAAAGATGAAAGTATAAGACTGCGTGCCTTGGATTTATTATATGGTATGGTTTCGAAGAAGAACCTAATGGAGATAGTTAGAAAATTAATGGTGCACATGGATAAAGCTGAGGGCACGGCTTACCGCGACGAGTTACTCTCGAAGATTATCCAGATTTGTTCTCAGAATAATTATCAATTTGTTACTTACTTCGAATGGTAAAACAATGACATATGACATACATATTGTATATAACGACGTACGAATAACAATGTACAGCTTAGTGTTTAACTGTACTTGAAATTTCCAGGTACATATCTGTACTGGTTGAGCTCACTAGAATGGAAGGAACAAAGCATGGACCACTAGTAGCAACTCAACTGCTTGACGTAGCAATTCGTGTACAAGCCATACGAAAATATGCAGTTCAACAATGTGCCTTATTGCTGGAGAACTCTTATCTTCTGACAGGACAACCCAGAGCGACAATGTCTGAGGTTTTGTATGCAGCCGCATGGATCTGCGGAGAATTTTCTAGGTATAGTCACACACCATTCGCATATATCTGTGGTCGCCAGGAGAAACGCTGCATGTCATAATTTCAAACAATTTCAGTTTACACGTTAATTGAACTTTATAGTATGGGATTTACGTATATACCAGAGAAAAAGTCATGAAAATAAATTCGGAAGGCTCCGAAAAATAATGCGATTTAACCGATGTCCTATGTTAAAGCGTGAGCGATGAAAACTTTGAACGGCAATATCTCGATACTGAAAGTATGTGACATGTGACGTTCTTCCCGACAACCACAGATATATATCATCAATATCATAATTAATAATACGTTATTATATTAACAGCGAACTAGAGGATCCTTTAGCAACGTTACAATCAATGTTACGATCACAGGCTTCGAGTTTGCCAGGTCACATCCAAGCTGTTTACGTCCATAACATTCTGAAACTTGCCACAGCCACCTTGTCTAGAGCTGAAAAGGAAGAAGATACCGAGACGATGGCTCAGGTATGCCGATATTTTACAGTAACTGTATTAAGAATAATGCTAATTTTCTGTTTTATAGATTTACGAACTGAAAGATAAAATAGCAGCTTTTGTGTGCAGCGGAGACTTAGAAGTGCAGGAAAGATCTAGCTCTGCAATGGTGCTGCTTGAATGCTTGAAAGAGAGTCCTGGCTTGGCAAAGGAGCTGATGGATGCTTTTGAGGGAGAGCTTAACCCTGTTGCTCCCAAAGCGCAAAGAAAGGTATCTATTAATTAAAGGGACCCAGTATTCGAATAGAAATAAGCTTGCGCTTTGTAGGTTCCAATTCCTGAGGACCTGGACCTGGATTCATGGATCAATGATCCTCCATCAGAGAGTTCCGACTCGGAAGATTTGGATATGAATGATATTTTCATTAAGACAGAGAAAACTAGTGATTCCTACTCCAGACGAGAGTTTAACGAACCTACGGCAGAGGAGCTTCAAAAGCGCAGAGAGGCTAGGAAATTGGAGCAACAAAACAATCCGCACTATCTGAAAGGGTCATTCAAGAACTCTACATCGTACCATAATTCATCAAACATTTATGAGGAGTTTGATAACATTCCTGTTGCGGAGTTGGATATTCCAGTGGCTCTAAAAGTTAACCATCACAAGAGGTACAAAGTGCATGGCAAGAAGAAGAAGAAATCTAAGAAAAGTATGTACCATACCGAAATAGTATTTGGACACTCTTAAAACGATTGAATTTTGTTTGAGAAGCTAGAACAATTATTTTAACAATTATTTTAGAATTACGATTTCGTATTAATTATGAATGTTCAATAGATAAAAAATCAGCTTCAGAGGATGAGCAAGATGATTATCCTGTCCAACTAGTGAAGACCGGTGTGGGTGAGTTACCGCCAGGCGCAGAGGTCAGCGACAGCGATGATTATGACCTAGTGGACGCGAATGATCCGCACAGAGCTTTAAATATCGATCTAGATATGCCTTTGAGGGAAGACGAAAGGTTACCAGTGCTAGAACATAGGATTATCGAAAATAATATGAAACAAGAAGGAGATGTTGATATTAAAGAAAAGAAAAAAGAAAAAGTAAATGTCTATTCTCTTTTGCTTATGTTAAGGTAATGAAATGACAGTTTATAAAATGTTATAAATCGTTTAGGGTAACAAAAAGTCGAAAAAAAGGGTCAAAGAGGTGAAAGAGATCAAAGTGAAGGAACGGTTGATGATGACCGATATGTGGCTGGAAAACGACGTTTCCTCCGAAAAAATTCCATCTCCGGTCATCAACGATTACACAGAGGTGTTTGGTGAAAAGGACGCAGACCAGAAAAACACTAAGCGTAAAAAATCAAAAAGCCAGGAGAAGCATAAAAAGTCTGAAGACAGCTCGAAGCATCGAAAGTCAAAGAAGACTAAAAGTAAAAAGGAGAAGAAATTGTCAGGCTACGATGACACAACTGGAATCTCAACACCATCGAAAGAAATCTTGCCAGATCTGAGGTTTAGCAACGAAGAAAATACCGCTCTGGTGCAACCATTGACTTCGTACGAATCATTAGCTAAAGATGAAGCGCTCACTATGATGTACGATGTAAAGCAGATACCTCACGAGACAACTAAATTAGTTGCTTCGATACTTATTACAAATAATTCTCCGAAAGTTGTGAAGGATTTAGTCTTTAATGTTCCAGACACTTCTTCGCTGAAAGTAATTAGAAATGTAAGTTGGATATGATACATAATTATGTATTTATTAGGAGTGTACAAGAACACGCCCCGACCCGACATTTTTAGGTTCTCGTACACTTCTAGTATTTATGTAGTGGACGTATATTCTTTTTTCTTTTTAGAACAAAGACAAATTTGGCATTTTTGTGCCATTTGAACTGCCTCCCCAAGCCAGCGAAGAGACAGAGTTCACTATTTCAATCAAGGATGTAACTTTTGCTCAGAACTTAAGTGGCACGCTTACGTATGTGTTCGAAAGCGAAGCAAATGTCTGTCATACAATTGATTTTGTTATGCACTTAATGTGTAGCAAGTTCATGGTTGGACACCTATCGCATAGAGATATATTGACCGAATTACTCAAGAGCGACCAGCTCAAGCACCAAATTAAAACGCATGTTGGTCTCTTTCAAGACTTTGGTATGATTCTAAGTTTAATTCGTAGTAGGTGTAACCTGACTCTTGTGGAGCAAATTGAAAATACTGCGTCCCTTTATGGGCATTCTCTGAAAGGACATCATGTGTGCCTTTTATTAAAATATAATGTGAGTATACATATGTTACGTTATGTTACAAGACTCACCCTGTGTAATTGAGCTGTAAAATATGTGAATTTACTTATAAAATGATATGTATTTATTTATTGCAGAAATCATCAGGCAATTTGATAATCGAAGGTAAAGGCGACAATAATCAGTTACTGTCCGGAATCACGGAAGAGATTCTGAGGGTTCTAACATAATGTCTGACTCGTGCAATGAAGCGTTTGTATTCTACAATTCCTATCACTGCAGTCATGTTCATTCTATTACTCAACTAGTAAGGCGAACACATCTGACAGTACATTTAAAGGCTATAGAAAATTTGTTTGCGAACTTATTAAATATTTTCAGAGAGGACACTTATCTAAGCTCTATGTCTAATTTATATGATAACTGATATACATTTGAATGTACACATTTATGTGTATATGTATAAAATACGACATCCGATGCGTGGAATACGTTTACTATTTAGGAATTGAAGACATCAGAATGAAAGTAGTTCGTTTCGTTCGTGCACGCTTTCGGTTTACAATATGCAATAATAAGGTAGTAGAAAGTTGAATATTTTTTTAATTCTCTTGACCGCGTTTTACATAAGAATCTCTTTTATGTAATTAATTCTTTGTAAATATCGTCTCAGAATTTTCAAAGTACTTTCAATTCGGTCTTCAGTATTGATTGAATCAGGTTTTTATATAAATGTAAGATGTGTATAGTAATTAAAATATTCGATTATCTTGGCAAAGCGGAGACAAAGCACACATGCACGTGAATATTATTTTTAAGAGTATTCTTGTAAAATATTGTAATGGAAAAATTACAAACGCTGTCTATACATATATATATTGCATACAAGATATTTGAGTAAATTGGGATCATATCTGTTTTTTATTGCATGACAAAATATTTCTGAACAAAATTATATTGTTTCAAGTAGCACATGTATTGGTGAAAGGAATTTTCTGCCGAAATCATTTATTTACAAGATTTGCTACTATATTTGTTCCTTGAAGGCTGGTGTAACTTTGTCCTGAGAAGTTTTTTCATTCAATCGTAAATAAAACAGACGTGATCTCATTTAGTTGAGGCACCTTGTATTAATAGTTATATATATATAATATATATAAATAAATTAGAACCCGACTACTTTATACACTGATATCTTCAATTTTATGTTACTAGGAGATTGCTATTATAATTATATATTGTTGAATTCCTTCTTATATTGTAAGATACACTGTGAAATGCGTGAATGTATGTACATCGATGTTTCTCAGCGGAGTGTATACTTCCGGCATGTGTAATGAGTTCAATAATTTAATAAGCATAAGAATTAAGCATATAAATACACAGAACCGTAATACATGAAATACCAAATGTAAATAGCTGACACTTGTATCCTATACTGATAAACAATATTTTCATTTTAAATATCTTTCAAATATGGATTTTATTTACATAAAAAAGCATCTTTCATTAGCAGAATTTTTCCTCGTGTAAAACATCGAATTTTTCTCTTCTTTTTCATTGTTATAATATTTGGAAAAGATGCTTTCTGCTTTCTCTTATACTTGTTGTGCCAAAAGCAATTAATTATGTAATCGGTAACGAATTTCGGTTTCCAAGCGCAACATAGATAATATATGTATAATGTTAATCCTTTATTTTACACTTGCATTTACACATATTACTAAACATATTATCAGTTCATGCAAACACAAAAATGTTTCACATTGTTTGTAGTTTATGTATAATAATGTTTACGATATTCGTTTCTACGAATAATAATAATAATAATAATCTGTTACATTTATTCATAGAAAATTTTCTTACTATTTGTACTTGCTATATGAAAAGAAAGAGAATAGAATTATCCGTTGAAAATATATTTTATGTAACAAATTCTTTTTTTTTTTATTTTATTGAGAAAGCTATAAATCTGATGTATAATTTTTAATATTACATTGCGTTTCATCTAAAAAATAATTGGCATATACAGGGTGTTTCGTAACTGGTGATACAAGCGAAAAGAGGGTGATACTACATGAAAAAATAAGTCGAAAATATAGAATAAAATTTTTTCATGTGAGGCTTTGTTTTCGAGAAAATCGACTTTGAATTTTCGCCGGGTACGCGTGCACTTGATCACGTCTCGTTATAACAGATCACAGTGTAGATCATTGTCTTGATTAAAGTTTATGTTAATAATCTCTGTGTGATAATGATGACAACTTCTAGTGTCACGAAAATGTTTATTTTACCTATCACCTTACTATCTTACCTTTATTACCGCTAAACACTCTAATGCGGTCCGTTATAACGAGACATTATCAAGTGCACGCGTACCCGGCGAAAATTCAAAGCCGATTTTCTCGAAAACAAAGCCTCATATGCAAAAATTTTATTCTTTATTTTCAACTTATTTTTTCGTTTAGTATCACCCCCTTTTCGCTTGTACCACTAGTTACGAAACACCCTGTATATGTTAAAAGAAAAACTATACGAAATATGTTGTTTTATATGATATTAGGTGGAAATGATTTGAATACTTGACAATAATTTCATTTATTAAATATTTATAGATTTATAGAAATTATTGTTATTAGATACTATTTTTATAGAAAGTTTAAAAATTTATATGAACCGTGCATCAAAGTCCAATTTGCTAGATATTATAAAGAATAATGTCGACGCGGTCGTGGGATGTTTCAAATACCAACAATGCTGCGATATGGTACTAATGGTACACAACATTTCACGCGCATGCGCGGCTAAAACTGTAACAGTATAATTGAAGCAGTTATGGCGGGAATGTACCGAAACAATCTATTCCGGACATAATAACTCCAGAACGTGTCCTATGAGTTACAAAATATACACAAATACACAATATTATATATTCATTTTTCGGAATAAAAATTTTTTAATTCTGCGGAGTGCCCAAGGTACCCCAATTTTATCGAGAATCTTATTTCACCGAGGCTTAAATCGCCGAGCATGCGCGTGAAATGTTGCACCATAACACAGCACTGGTAAGATGTAACAGAAAATTGAATAATGAATAATGACGAGTCGCGTATAACTAGTGCCTTACAGACCGTGTTCAATTATGAAAATTTTAAAAATGAAGTGCAAAAACAAGCAACTATTGCTATCAACAAAGGTTAGTCGATCTGTGGTATTGTTTACAAACTGTTCGATCGTGTCTCTTTATATTAATTTTTGAACTTCCCAGAGTGCGTGCGTTATCGGGTTTTATATGAATTCAAAAAAAGGTATTAATTTTACGTCGTTTTAAAGTCATTATATTTACAGGTTCTAAAGCTGTATGCATATCTCTGCCTCCCGGCTTCGGTAGATCGCTTTGTTACGAACTACCGGCTGTTTTACAAAACGGCAAAACAGCTATTGTTTTCTCACCAAAATTATGTTTTATGAAGGTAAAAATTCCAGTACCTAGCCAATCCAATTTTTCTTACATATTCTTATTGCTTCCAGAAACGCGTAGATTTTTTAAAAAGTAAACAGATCAATGCGCATTTATTAAATCTGTCCACACGATTACCTGAACGAAAAGTGATCTTGAAAGATTTAACATCGAATCACTTGACCATACAACTATTGTACGCCACACCTGAAATGGCTAGGATCTCGTATTTTCAGGTATATTCCGTCGCTAATCAATTTATTCTTCTTATAATTTGTTTGTTGATAATTAATCGAACCAACTTTGAATCCGCAGGAGCTTATATTCTCGTTAATACAACGAAAGCTATTGTCTTACATTGTATTTAACGAGGCGCATTGTTTAAGTGAACGGGGATACGAATATATACCCTGTTATAAAAATATTAATGTGTTCAATAAAATCTATGGGCGTGTTCCTAGAGTTGCGGTAACTACTACCGTTACCCACGAGGTAATTCGAATTATCGTCGACTTACTAGTAGAAACGAATAGCGCTTAAAGTATTTTGAAATTTCATATATTTTCTGATGAAAATTCTTTGGCAGGTAATCGAAGATATTTCTCAATTGTTGATGCTAAGATCTCCACAAATATTTAAATTACCGGCACAGCAAATGAACATATACTATGATGTATGGTTTTTAGATATTCTTCCCAATCCGTTTCAGCACCTTAACTATTTTATTATAGAATCACTTGGTTTGTTAGATATGTCTGTTGGCAAGGTAAATCAATCTGTCCTTTTATAGGATTCCAAACTATATACACTGTTGTGCAAAAGAAAGAAGCACCCAGTACAATTATAAGATATAATGACAAACAACATCTTTATGTAGAAATTGTATTGTACAATGATTGATTTATTGCATTTAAAGTATTAGATAATCCACAATAACACATATATATTCTTAGAACTATTCAATTAAACAGCGGAATCCTCTTTCAAAACTTATTGTGTTCTTATTTGATTTTTTACCCTTTTCTATTAAATATGGCTGGGTGCTTCTTTCTTTTGTACAGTAGTCTTTTGTACAGTGCGGAGCACAAGAGAAAACTAGTGGGAAGGGAACAGGGAAAGAAGCCTTACCATTCAGATTGCCTTTGCGTTCGTCTTGCCCCATTCTCCTCCAACTAGTTTTCTTTCGTGCTCTGGACAGTATTTATAGGAATTATCTGTACTCAGAAGCACAATGGTTTTGCCATTGTTTACTGTAAAGAGGTGGAAGCCACAGAGTTGTTGAGAAGCAGGCTAGTTGGCGGAGGCATACGTACGCTTGCCTGTCACCACAGTAAGTGAGCCATTCTTGTTAAAACATTTTATAATTCAATTATATTTGTATATATAGCTTTGCTAGCCTATACAGAACAGCAAATTATGGCATTATTAATGAATCTAATGTATATCGTTAAAATAAATAACTATTCGTGGAAAAGTTAACATTGAGTTTGTCTCGATGTAGGACTGGAAAGGATTAACATTAAACCTACTACTGCCAGTCAAATGACCGGTTTTATATTTTTCATTTCACAATTATTGAAATTATGAAGTTGCTTACATCGAAATTGATTCGATAAATTTCTTTATCCGAGTACACATTGTTATAAAAATTGCACAGAATCTGAATAAATAGAGTCCTGTCATTTTTGTAAGCAAAAACATTTGAATCGCTTTTAGCGTTCGGTAGATTTAGTGTTAAACTCTTGTGATACATACTACATATTTCTGAATGATTGCAGAACTGAATAATGCAAGTAGAAGTGACATAGAAAGTCGATGGATATCTGGAGAAGCCAGCGTCATTGCTACGACGTACGATTATGGATTCATTCATAGGAAACCGATCAGGTATGAGTTGTTTGATGATGTAGAAGACTCTTACGATTACTGTTTTCTTACAAAGGTTCTTATATTTATCAGATGCAAAGTTTATTGGACCATACCTGAAAATATTCCCAAATACTACCGAGAATCTGTACAGTCCCTTACGAACAACCGTCGTATGTACTGTAGAATATATTTTAGTTCGGAGAAATATTCTTCTATTAAGTTGCTCATCGAGAACCATAGACAAATGGTTGGTTTGGAACATATCAAGGAACGATTGAGCGAATACCAGAAACTTGTGACGTATTGTCTATCGATAAAGTAAGAACTATAGAACGTAAGAAATGGAGTACAGGGATCGTATATTGTATATTAGCAAATTATTTATAAAATTACGTTCAGATGCCGTCACGCAATGATTAGTGAATATTTCGGACATGTGACAGATTCTTGCAAAGTGAACTGCGACGTCTGTGAAAATAGAGATATTGTAAGAACGAGAGCCCTTAAATTTATTTTTTACTCCGAGAATGTAGAGAAAATTAAATACGACATGTAAGTATACCGATCGCTTGAAAAGTTTAGAAAAAAATGTATATTTAACTGGAAACATGATTATTTTTTAGTTGTGATATTAGCGAATATACGAAGGAGGAACAGTCTCGAAGCGTTAAGGAAAAATCCCTGGAACGTGCGGAAGAGTAAGTATACCGATCGCTTGAAAAGTTTAGAAAAAAATGTATATTTAACTGGAAACATGATTGTTTTTTAGTTGTGATATTAGCGAATATACGAAGGAGGAACAGTCTCGAAGCGTTAAGGAAAAATCCCTGGAACGTGCGGAAGAGTAAGTATACCGATCGCTTGAAAAATTTAGAAAAAAATGTATATTTAACTGGAAACATGATTATTTTTTAGTTGTGATATTAGCGAATATAGGAAGGAGGAACAGTCTCGAAGCGTTAAGGAAAAATCCCTGGAACGTGCGGAAGAGTAAGTATACCGATCGCTTGGAAAGTTTAGAAAAAAATGTATATTTAACTGGAAACATGATTATTTTTTAGTTGTGATATTAACGAATATACGAAGGAGGAACAGTCTCGAAGCGTTAAGGAAAAATCCCTGGAACGTGCGGAAGAGTAAGTATACCGATCGCTTGGAAAGTTTAGAAAAAAATGTATATTTAACTGGAAACATGATTATTTTTTAGTTGTGATATTAGCGAATATACGATGGAGGAACAGTCTCGAAGCGTTAAGGAAAAATCCCTGGAATGTGCGGAAGAGTAAGTATACCGATCGCTTGGAAAGTTTAGAAAAAAATGTATATTTATCTGGAAACATGATTATTTTTTAGTTGTGATATTAGCGAATATACGAAGGAGGAACAGTCTCGAAGCGTTAAGGAAAAATCCCTGGAACGTGCGGAAGAGGGAGCGAAAAAATGCAGCGCTGCGTGTCGAGAAATTTCTGTGGACCGAAATAACAGCGGTGCGATTGTGCAATATAGAGATAAACAAGAAAGTAGTTTGGCGTGTACGCGATCGTCGACGAAGGGAGGCATTAAACAGCCGTGCTCGATGAGCACGGTGAAACGTGTGAAAGATAATTCAAACGCGACAGGTGTGGACAAACTGGCGATAACGCGCTCTTTGCTGGCCAAATACAATCTGAACAATGAGATATCGCTGGAGCCGTGCGGTTCGAAGAACAACGCGGCGAATACATCGAAAAGAATAGATGGCACTCGGGTTTCCAGCGGGAGAAGAAACGTGTCGCGTACCGGGTCAAGAATCAAAGGCGTAATCAGCAACGCCAGGACACGGAAGGTTGAGAAAGACGAGCCAGTTACGGGGGACGATTCCTGCGAAGTGGTTTTTGTTGGACCGAAGAAACGCTACGCAAACAAAGACACATGTCCTGCGAAATTTAGCTCAAAAAGAAGGAAAATCGAGACAGGAAATAAACCAAACGCTGTGATACAGGACAGAAGGAGGAGTAGATCTTCCGATCGGGATGAACGCGTCAAGGATGATGCAAACGAGATCGTGTCGCGCGGCTATGCGACGGCGGAATATTTGATGAAAAAGTACAAATTCAATAAAGACTCGATAACGCTAGAACCATGTAGAAAATGACGCCGGAGTTATCTGATGCTTTCGGTACGAAACAATGAAGCTCCGTAACGTGTTTCCTGTTATTATTTTATTATTGAATATACATTATTGTTACAAAGTAACTTTATAATGAATAAATTATTTGTTATAGCAAAAGAAGTTTCGTGCCACCTGGCCACCTGGAATATCTCGGAAACTAAATTCCAGAGAAAAAAATATTTCAAATAAAAAGTTTGTCAAGGAGGGACTGATGCAGCAGTCATATTCATTTTAAATTTTCATGTTTTCAAGGTCATTCCAATTGATTCATTCAAATTGAAATATCTCCTGAACTATTAACTTTTCGACATACATAGGTTAGTACTTTTTTATGAGAATGTCCAGCTGCATCGATTGATGTATTCAAAAATACCTCATTCCATTTAAAAAAGTAAAGTGACCTTCATATGTCCTTTATGCGTCCACCTATCCGTGTCCTTTACACGGCGCACCAACTGTCTATGGCGTTTACACGGAGTGCCAACTCGCGTCTAGGTCGCGCTCTGATTGGTCCGTGTTTTTCGTTAATAACTCCTAAACAAAGCCGCGGATAACGTTTTTGCAAAGGAAAATATTGCTTCAAATGATCACAGGAACCTCCCATTTCCGGCTGTTGAAGGAATTTTGGGACATCCTGTATGTACATCAGGGTAGCGCATGGACATAGGAATAAGGGGACGGAGCATATTGTTGTGGGGGGGAAGCCAGTTTATCTAAAATTTTCAACAGAGTTTCCTCTCATATTTCAATCTTTGTAATGTTGGTACTACATGTTTGGACCATGGCGCATTATACAGGTATGCCGACTTCCCTAAAAAAACTGAGGCAGATGTGTCGTAATTCTTTGGCCGCCACCAGACGGCGCATGGATCGTAGGTACCGTACGTGTGCGAATCAGATTTTGTGTATTCGGGCGCACTGCTAAATACACACAAACTCATTCGCACACGTACGGTACCTACGACCATGCGCCGTCTGGCGGCGGCCAGAGAATTACGACTCATCTGCCTCAAAATTTCAGCCTTACAGAGATGCTAAGTCGGCACACCTGTATAATGCACCGTGGTTTGGACATTAGTTTAAGATGGCGGTATTTTTCGTTGTTCGTGTGTAGTAAGGTTATTGGATCTTCGAGTTTTTTCCGTTTTCGATAGAAAATTCGGCGTGAAAGAAATATGGAAACTGGTGCGAGTACCGGTACTCGTACAACGCGGTTTATGATGGAGGGTGTCGGTGCCCGGGTCATCCGTGGCCCTGAATGGAAATGGGGTAAACAGGTTAGTCTGAATGTTAACTTATTGAAACATTAGTTATCCTTTCGTCCGTACACTTTTTTCAGAAATTATCTAACCTTAAGAACATCGTGCACAATTTCAGTCGCATTTTCGTATTTTTTTTCAAATTTACACATCGTATTCGTAATAAAATTATACGTTTACATTTTGAGGTTATCTCGAACCGATATTTATTTAACTTTAAAGCTGAGCGTACTTTTAAAAATTTGTTTGATATTGTACTCTACGTTTAATGTTTCTCAATGTACATTACTATTATTATTATTATTTTTTGTGGCTACTATGCATACATTGTGTCCATAAGGAACATTTTCCCACTGTTTCATTGCTATAATTTGATTGCACAGGATGGAGGAGAGGGCCATGTGGGAACTGTTAGGAACTTCGAATCACCCGAGGAAGTCGTTGTTGTATGGGATAATGGGACAGCAGCAAATTACCGCTGTTCTGGTGCTTTTGACCTCAGAATTCTGGACTCAGCTCCGACTGGTATGAAACATGACGGTACAATGTGTGACACGTGTAGACAACAGCCAATTTTTGGAATTCGCTGGAAATGCGCAGAATGTGCCAACTATGATCTGTGTTCTATGTGTTATCATGGAGACAAACATCACCTGAGACATAGATTCTATCGTATAGCGACTCCTGGTAGTGAGAGAGTCTTGCTGGATCCTAGACGCAAGAGTAAAAAGGTAGAAACTGTTATACAGTCGAAATGAACGAACTATGATTCACAATTTAAATGTATTTATAATCTAGATCGCGATTCGTGGTATATTTCCTGGTGCAAGAGTTGTTCGAGGTGTTGATTGGCAGTGGGAGGACCAAGACGGTGGAAATGGCAGAAGAGGTAAAGTCAATGAAATCCAAGATTGGTCGGCAGCCAGTCCACGCTCAGCAGCTTATATTATTTGGGACAATGGTGCAAAAAACCTGTACCGTGTTGGCTTCGAAGGAATGGTTAGTATATCATTTGCTTGAGACATTAAATTGTTTATTAATACAACATTTATCTACATTTCAGGCTGACTTGAAAGTAGTCAATGACGCTAAAGGTCAGTCAGTGTACAGAGACCATCTTCCACTGTTAGGTGAACAAGGGCCAGGTCGAACAGGTTCGCATGGCTTGCAAATTGGAGACCAGGTAACCTAAAGTACAATAACTATTAAATATAAAAATTTGAACAGCTGCATAAACTGTCTTTCCAACTCACAGGTGAATGTAGACTTAGAACTGGAAATAGTGCAGTCATTACAGCACGGACATGGAGGGTGGATAGACGTGATGTTTGAGTGCCTTCGCACTACAGGCACTGTCGTTGGCATCGACGAAGACCATGATATTGTTGTATCCTACCCAAGTGGCAACCGGTGGACTTTCAACCCAGCCGTCTTGACAAAAGTACAGATACCGGTTCCAGTGACCAGCTCCAGTTCAGATAACCAAACTTTTGCAGTCGGAGATTTGGTGCAGATTTGCAACGATCTAGAGAAGATCAAGCTGCTCCAACATGGACATGGGGAGTGGGCTGAGGCAATGGCTCCGGTACAGTAACATTACACTAGCATTATATTAGATATTTCCCGTGTGAATTATGTTTCAAGAATTTATTTATCCGCGCAGACTATGGGAAAGATTGGCAGAGTTTTGCAATTGTATCATGATGGAGACTTGAAGGTTGAAGTCTGCAGTACCTGTTGGACGTATAATCCTCAAGCAGTGACAAAGGTAGCCAGTAGCGATGGCAGTGTTCCAGGAAACAGCAGTGGAGGTGTGTAAAGTCTTTTAACAGAAGATTTTGAATTGGAAATTAATTGATTTTATTTTAGAGCGTTTGTCAGCGATGTTGAAGAAATTGTTTGAAACGCATGTCTCGGGTGATGTTAATGAGGAGTTGGTGAAGACCGCTGCCAATGGTGACGCTACCAAGTGTGAGGAATGCTTAAAGAGACCGGAAGCTGACGTGAATGGAGTTTTCGCTGGACACACGGCTCTGCAAGCTGCAAGTCAAAATGGTCATTCCGAAGTCATTAAAATTCTCCTCCGTTATAAATCCGACGTAGAGATCGAGGTGAATTTTTTAGATTCTTTTATAATGTTGTATATTGCATTTTCTGTTGCTAAAATTGGGCATTTTATGCGTTCAGGATAAAGATGGCGATAGAGCCGTGCATTATGCAGCTTTCGGGGATGAGTCCGGTGTTATGGCGTTGTTGGCTGGCGCTGGAGCTGACTTAAACGCGAGAAATAAAAGACGACAGACTGCCCTCCATATGGCGGTTAATAAAGGCCACGCGGGTGCTGTGCGTACACTCCTGGAGTTAGGGTGCCACCCCAGCTTACAGGTGAGTTTGTATTTTATTATAATTTTTTCAGGGAGATTTAATTAACATTCGTAAAATGCTTTAATATGTTTAATTTAATTGAAAGTGATAGTATATTTAAAGATAAAAATGGAATTAAATATTAAATATAGGTGGTATTATTAATTGAAGTACTAATTAATTTTCGTAAATAGTATACATAATATACTAGCGAATTGTTTTTTGTGTAATCATTCAGACAGAAATAAAGAAAATAATAAATACTGTGTATTGATATTTTAATTCGGTACAGACTTGTTTGAGTTGTTATTATTGAATCTAGGATATTGTATTACACGAGATATTTTGGAATTCGTAGAAAAATAAGTTGACGAGTTGTACTTCTTTCAATAATATTTTTCGTGAAACGTTTTATTTATAGAATGATAATTTTAACAATCGCAATCTATGTAAAATATGTTACGTACAGCTTGTCAAATTTAGCTGTGCGGCTGAATATCCCCCGTAAGGGGAAATGACCCCGCTGCGCAGTGGTAAATAGGCGGAACTTCACAACGATACGTCACCTGTCAAACGATTCACGTTGCGACAGTTCAGTTAAAAAGTATAGTGACACAAGTGTATTCACACAAACATATAAACAGTTGTTTTGTATGTTTACTGCTGTAAGAAATAATGGACAGTACACACTTTTGACGAGGTGTGTACTTTACCGTTCAAATGTTGCATCCTTCTCTCGTCGAGTGCGGTCTTTGTTTTCTTCTACGCATCCCTATGAATTTGGTCAACCGCACAGCTATATTTGACAAGCTGTACTATTCCAAATTGGATATTTGCTTACATAGAAATTTGGTAATTTGTGTAATGTACGTAAAGACGTGGTAAGGGGGGTTTTTCAGAACATTTTATGAATTATTTGTGAAGTTGCACTCTCTAAACAAAGACTAAAGGTAGGCGCACACTAGACCGCACCGCGACTGCATGCCGACCACCCGCTTCCGCTGTTTTGACTTTCGTATATGTAGTTCATAGTTCTATCTTTTACATCACGCATGGGCAAATTTTTGCTTGATCGGAGGCGTTTTCAAGGGATACCCCCACTTCTCCCGGCCGCGCGTCTCACTTCCCGTGGCGCCCGTAGTGCCGTATCCCTTGAAACTGCCTCCGATCGAGCAAAAATTTGCCAATGCCTGATGTAAAACACAGAACTATGAACTACATATACGAAAGTCAAAACAGCGGAAGCGGGTGGTCGGCGTGCAGCCGCGGTGCGGTCTAGTGTGCGCCTACCTTAATATATACAATCATTTTCTAAATTATTTCAGGTTATCTTTTTATTATTATTATTTTAGATTGCTCCGTTTATGCATTGACAAGTCCGTTAATCATAAAATTAACTAAATATCCTTAATAAAAAAATCGAAAAATTGCAATTCTAAACAGCGAAAAACAAAGATGTGGTCCCAGAAAGGTATCCCCACCCCCATTTCTTACTCTACGCGAATTCCCAGTTCTGATTCGACTTTTTTGTGTTTCGAACCACCATGAATATCCTCCCGGCTTAATTACTCGACTCGACGGAGGGAGGGAGGGATGTTGAAGTTTCTTCTGCTTCGTTTTTGGGTCCAAGTCGCCGCGACGCGACGTCGCAGAATCGCACGCGCTCGCGAATGTGAATTAGTGTTAATTCACCTTTGTTACATGGGTATCTCCTCATTTGCAGGAGACTTAATTAATTCGGTTATCTGGCGCCGTAGGAAGCCTCGAATTCCAGCTGCGTTACGTGTGTCGTGGCGCTGTGTTTGAGAATACGTGTTGCGCATAATCAAGTCGCTCGCTCACTATACATTCGGTGTCCGGGAAATGGGGATACCCATTTTCCTTCGAGACAATTCGACCCGATCCAAATTCCGACCAAAACCTCATTCTTTTCAAAACGAATCGCCAATAAGATTTCTTTTTAAAATGAATTGTCGACATTTTTCTTCTCGAAACGTACCACCGGTTTCGATGGAACTTTGCCGGAATATAGCCCGCATGAAACTGTACTATGTGAATTTTTTCGGTCCATTTTGGCCGCGTTTTTGAGGAGAAAAAAACGCTTGAAGTTAAGAGAAACGCGATGTTGGATGGCGAGTATCTTTGAAACTACTGAAGTTAGGATAGCTATGCGACGTGTCTACTTATAGGTTTTTGAATGGTAAATTTGATCGCGTAAACAGATTTTTGTATAAAGACGATTTATTTAAACAATTTAGTAAGTAATAATTGTAATAAGTGGAATATATTATGTAGTACACGTTGGATTTAGCATTTAACGTAGATCGCTTTTGTAAAATGTCAAATAAGGGTTGCTACCCTCTTTATTTTATATAATTATCAGTATCTTTGAAAATAGTCTTCACCAAGTTACATAAAAAACGATCACCGTTTAAATCAAGTTTTATCATCGATAGTTTTTGAAAGTTTGTTCACCTTTTCAACTTCTCTGTTTTCTCCTAAAAACGAAAATATGTTTCGCTTATGTTTGACCGTTTTATAAACCTGCGAGCGCGAATGTTGATTTTCTCGAAAACGCAGCCACATATAAACATATTTTTCCCCAGAATTTTCGTTTTCGTATGCAAAACCAACAGAAAGTCTTTATTTTTCTTTTTCCCCGGGATATTTCTGGGAAAGATATTCCATATTTTCGCTCCGATACACTACAACTACTGTTTTAATCGTGCGCCACAGTTATCGGAAGTTTATGCGAATTTTAGGCTCGAGACCGCAATTAATTAGACGCGGGGTGTTAGAATTTTTTCGAAAGCGGGTGATTACAATAAATTATCGCAAAGCCTTCTTTTCAAGCGATGGTAGACGGGCCAGGCAGCGAAAGTAATTAAGAAAGTTAGGTAATGCCCCTCCTCTCATTTTCATAATCACCCTGCGAAATGGTATAAATTAACAGTAAACGTAAATCAACAATGTTTCCGAGCGGTCACCTAACAGTGAGCTGTAATATTATACTGGCTTTATGTTTTCGCATTTCTGGGGGCTGTAATCCTTCAGGAACTTATTTGAGCCGCTGCGAAAGCAGTATTTGTTCATTCTCGAACAATTTCGATTATTTCGTATCGCCAGAATGCATCGTTGAGTGTGAAATTGTTGATGTTTTTTGTTACTAGAACATTAAAAATTCTTATACGGTGAAAATAGTAAAGGAAAGGCAACTTGACGATTTTAGATTTGGAAATCTCTTTTGAAAAGAATCTGATGGCAATTTATCTTGGCTTATTTTCAAATATCAAATCTATGATTTTGATACTCCCAAATTATTTTTCTTCGGGGATTTTCTTCCGCACAAAAATTAAAATTCGTGGCTTGAAGATTGTTACTGTCCAATCTATTGTTACGAGCCAGGGCCGCGAGCAGCACGAGTGGCCAGCGAAGGGATGTTACCCTAGGAATATGATATTAATTTGTTAGTTAAGGAACGCGGACGAACCCAATGCGAAATTGGGGAGCCGCTAGGATTATAGACAGCGAGGACGAACCTGACGCGAAGTCAGACTGTTCGTCATCCGTAACACTATCATAACATCGTAAAAAAAGAATCGTACAAGGATCTATCTCAGCTCAATCTAAAATTTGAAATGTCTGTTTTGATAATACATAAACCCATTAAATGCTCCATGCAATTCTATCCAAAAATCTTCCGTGCGACTAGAAAACCTAGTGGGAAAACCTACTCGAAAATTGGCTAATTCAGGATCAGAACTTTTCACCCACCCGCAGCACCAGGACACGCGTCCTCCGCGTCAATAAAAGTGCCAATAACCCAGATTTACGGTGTCTCTTGCCCCTTGCCGTTCTTGCACTCGAACAAAAGAAAGGCGTCCCTCCTCTTTATTCCTCTCAGTTGAATTATCCATCGTTCGCCTAACCCTTCCGAACGATCAGACACAGGAGAGCGCTATTCTACGCCGCCATTTTGCCGGCGGCAACTGCGTTGCTCCTCCCGATTTTGCACCATGGGAAACTTGTTCTCAGCGAGTACTGTTTCACATACAGGGTGAGTCACCTGACGTTATCACCTCAAATATCTTTGTTGTTTTCAAAGATATTGGGTGTGCAAATCAGTTCTTTCCCCTTTTTTCCAAATTCAAGATTCTACTACATGAAATGTAATAAAATCTTGTCTGGTGTGACTCCCAATCTTTCTGCCAATTCTTCTTGCGTCTGAATCGGATTTTCGTTGAGCAATTTCTCTAATTCACCGTCATCGAACTTTCTCGGTGCACCTGAACGATCGTCGTCTTCCAAATTAAGATTTCCGGCTTTAAATGTTTGGTACCACTTTTTGCATGTTCTGTATGATACAGCGTTTTGTCCCAGTGTCGCACAGACCATTTCAGTAGCTTCAACAGCTGATTTCCTTAAGCTGAAATGCAAAGAGTAAGCAGCGAGGCAAAGAGTAATTATAGTCACTGAATTCGTAATGAAAGGGTCTATCATTGTAGATGTTTAAAAAAGGGTGGCTCCATTTAAAAAAAAAATGAAGGTGACCTTGATATCTCTAAAAACAATTCCATAAAAACAAAAATTTCTTTTGTATCTTATGAGCCCCATTTTACCATCCAACTTTGTCCTGAAGACATTTAATGTATCTTCGAAAACAACAAAGATATTGGAGGTGACAACGTTAGGTGATTCACCCTGTATAGCCGTGATTCTAGTGATTGAAATTGATGATTTAGCCGATTAGGGGAATTATGAAAATGACAAAGCTGTAACATGACCGTTTGGATATTCCGCAATTTCTTCAATGTTACAGTTTAAATGTTAACAAATCCAAAGTGATTATTGAAGATTATTGAGTTCTAATTACTGAGCATTTAGATAGAAATTAATTTACCCGGCGAGTGCATCGCTTCCGTCGACTTAGCACCGACGGGAATATCGTCGCTGTCAGCGAATATGTTTTATGGCAGCGACTCTGGCGAGATAGATTGACCGAGGAAGACGATAGAAAACGCGAGAGGGGGGGGGGTGGTGGGTCGAAGGAAGAGGAGAAAATAGATGCCGTATACCATCAAGCCAGGTGGGTATTGGATTTGTAATAGGGGCCATACGGGCTATAGGCACACCACTCTTCCGCCCCCGTAACCC
Source organism: Lasioglossum oenotherae (assembly GCA_028455765.1). Lineage (NCBI taxonomy): Eukaryota > Metazoa > Arthropoda > Insecta > Hymenoptera > Halictidae > Lasioglossum > Lasioglossum oenotherae. The sequence goes on along the minus strand of CM052295.1, from coordinate 4,100,582 downwards.
TCACCCCACGGCCATGTCGAAATTGCGAACCATTTTCTCGGATAGAAGACGTCGCAGCGGCGCAAAGTCTCCCGGCTCGACTGAATGCATTATTCGCGCGAGGGAGCAAAGGGCTGCTGGCTGCTCTTCCGTCTTTCTTTTCCCTTGTAGAGAACGACCCCGCGCACCCTTCCGTCTCCCGGCGATGCTCATGATTTCCATCGAGGACGCGGTTGACCGAGCATGGCCGGAGAAAAGGGTTTCTTGATCGGGAAAGATTTTTTCGGAACCGTTTTTCACGACGGGGTAGCAAATTCTGGGAGAACTAGTCGGATGTTTTCGGAGAGGTTGGCGATTTTTTTGGGGTGACGGGGCAAGTAGGAGTTGCTTCAGGAATTTTTAGACTACCCCAAATATAGTGGTATACACTACCGCTCAAAAGTATGTGGACACTTCCTTTTCCTCTAGAGAACGTAGTTTAAGCTACACTCCCCAAAAGAATTAAGGGATCACTTCTGCGAACCCGAAAAATTGCTCCCACTTTACGTGATCATAACTCCGTCAAAAATTGCTGTACCGATATCGTTAAACAATTGTTTGAATGTCTGGAACATCTAGTTTCAGATGCTCTGTTTTTTTCAAATTTTTGCTATGTTAGTTTTTTACAAGGTTATAGCGAGATGAAGACAACATGACGGTTAACAAAAATTTTGTGCAACTTTGGAATATCAGACGGGGAGCAACAAATTTTTTTGATAAATCGCGTTAATATCATTTGGAAGGGCTATCTTTCCTGTGTAAATTGTGTGGTTGTTGAATATTGTGCGATTTTTTTATTCGAGTTATTCAACATTGAAGTAAATGTTGGCTTTTTAACTTTAACTGGCTCCAGAAAGCGAAAAAATTATCGTAGAATCTTGTGGAAAAAAGCAATCGAAAGAGCGTTTCTTTCTCTTCTAGGCACTTCTTTTGTTTTTTCAATTTCATTAACATTTCGATATACCAGGTGTTTCTGAAAATATGCTTAAAAGATGCACAATTTCCATTTTTCCTTTAACTCGCTATATCTAGGCGACATGATCGTTTTTTACATTGAAAAATTCAGTAGACTCTCCCGAAAACAATTATGTGCGTTTCAGTAATATTATAAACATTTGGATGTGATTAAACAATTTCTTACCTGAACAGATTCTGTGGACTTTCTCGACCGAAGAGGTACATTTCTCAATAACATTACGAGCACTTAAACATATTTAAAAATTGTGAAAAGGACGCTCGGAGGAGAGGGATATAAAAATTCGCGAGGTAGAACGAGAACCATAACGTTCTATTGAATTTCCAACGGGTCCTGTACGTGAAATGAAACATTGCACTCCGTATGCGTTACTTTATCTCCGAAGACGCGATCTCCGAATGTAAACTTCTATCAGCAACCTTTTGAGATTTCCGGCAACCTTTGAAAGCGGTGTTTTATAAAGGTTACAACGGGACAGGAAGATTCTACTCGAGGAAGTGAAAAAAGGAAGAAAAAGGATGGCCGCCTTTGGGGATGTAATGCAGATCTTTCTGTAAAAGTAAAGTGTTAAATCCGTTTATACCGGGAATCTATTCAAGTATTTATATAAAACGTTCTTCTGGAGTCCGTGAGGGATCGACTGGATACCAGAGGTTCTCCTTTCTCTCTATCTCTCTGGCTCTCCTTTTTTCTCCCCTCGCTCTTCCGTTGCCCTCAAGGAGCCTATTTTCTATTCCGAAAGAAGCAACACGGGGATGCACACCAAGAATATTGCTCTTGGATGCATTCGTTCGCAAACCATTCCGCTAAAAGGATGTCTAGCGCGAATCTCTGAATGCCAGGCCTCTCAATGGGCATTATACTTGCGAACAAAACCGCTAGGACACAGGTCGCATTAACTATATAGTCACGTATAATTATTAAAATCGAAGGATTGCACGCGCTGGAAATTCCGGTGAAAATTGTCAGATCAAATTCGAATTCAGCCTACACTGGTGGTCAAAATGACAAGGCATCTCAAGGCTTTCAGCAATGAACATTCATTGGTACATATATGTATACACGTAGAAAGTGAATATACAACAAAATAAGGTACTAACTTTTGTATAAAAATTAAATAACTCGTTCAAACCATTTATCATTTCTATAAAAATTGGCTTTTAGTGTGGGCAAAATGATAAGGCACTTTCAATATAAAATAAGAGAAGTATTAGAATTCAACAAAATTACACAATTTTTGGCAGTTTTAGTAATGCGTGGACTGCCCTTTACGTTGTACCACTTCAATCACTCTTCTTGGTAAACTTCTATAAATATTTTTTATATCATTTTGATGTATGCTCTCCCAAGCTACTAAAATTGCTGATTTCAATTCGGACACTGTACTGTACTGCTTTCCACCTTCGTATAATATTCTTGTCAGTCTTCCCCAAACGTTCTCGATAATGTTCTGGTCAGGAGACCTAGCAGGCCAATTCAAAATCTTTATATTTTCCGCTTGGAAATAATGTTTTACTATGCGTGCAGTATGCACAGCTGCATTATCTTGCTGAAATATATATTTTCTGGTAGCAATTCTGCGAGTACTTGATTGCAAAATAGCCACAAACTTTACAATCTAATACGCTCCCCTTTATGGACAAATTTTGCACTCAAAACATCCGTTTCAACAAAAACGGTATACAGTACAAAAAGTAGAAATCTCAAGCTTTAAAATGGTTGTTCTGTCATCAAATTTGGATAAATTTTAGCAAAGTCACAGCAGTTTCAATATTGAGCGAATTTTGAACTAGCTGTGGCCTCTGAAATCGGGCATACAGCCCACCGTGCGTCGCTCAAATTATTTAGTATGAATTATAGATTGAACTTTCCCCTTTACAACGCGACTATAAAACTGACGATTTTGAAATTTCTATTTCATTGCACTTTTAAACCGTTCCGCGACTATTCAATGTTCCCGGTTCAATTTTTGAGTTTAAACATTGTTATAATTGTTTAAATGATTTTTTTAAACAAACCGACAATGGTCTATCTCGCTCGACGTATCGATCAGAAGGTAAATTTGCTTGCGAATAATTCTTCGCGTCGCGAGAGCCCGTAAAACAAAGTAGAAACGCGGGTAATCTTGTTATCGCGGGCAATTTAAAATTGACGGGGTCGGGAAATTCTTTATTCCGCGTAAACAGTTTCAATGCACGAGGGTTACTTATGACTGGAATTTTCGTTGGAGGTTTAACAAAAGTCCCGTTCGCTGGTGGTCGTCGGACATAATAAAGATCCGTGACAAGAGTCCGCGCGGGTGTACGTGCCCCATCGGTGAACTTGAAACGTCGAGCAAAAGAGGATCGTAAAACGGCTCGGGTATTACGTTGTTAACACAGCACCGAAATGGACGAGCTACACGTTGATTATTTTTACCGTGCTACATATATGGTCTAGACCACTGGTTAGACTAAGGCAATCATCGTTTGCAGAGTAGGTACATATAACTGAAACAATTCCCTTCGCGATCATCCTTTCGAACAACCGAACGCAAAACGTTGCTACTGTATTTCGTTGGAAAACGACTTCTTTGAGAATTTATTTAATGAGAACTAATTCATGGATCGACTTTAGTCTACTTTTGTTAGAAACAGGGTGTTTTGTTGATTGGTTGGGAAAATTGTCGGAATTGTATCTAAACAAACATGGCTGACATGTTAATTTTCTTACATTATGATTTCGTACTCGATGTCGTACCTTTCCTATTTTTTTAAACATTTCTTGTGACAAAAGTATTTGACGAAACGACTTCATTCTTTTTTCGTTAGAAAGGGAATACCTTGTCAATTGCACAGGAAAATTTTCGTAACTGTATCTAAACGAGTACGGTTAACAAATGAATTTCTTCTTCCCAAAATTTCGCATCTCGTTGGTCATCTTGAGGAAGGGCCATTTCAAAAATTGATTAAAACGCAACTGGTCGATGGATCGATTTAATTTTTGTTGGAGCATATGGAGGCAACCCTGTTGATTATATAAAAATTGGCATCTGAACAATTGTGGTGTTAGTGTACAAGTTTTGGTTGTTCAGTAGTGCAGCCCGTCACTTGCACGCCCGCTATTCGAGAAAGGAGCCCTCCCCGTAAGTACTCGAGCACAGCCAACCACCCTCGTCTAAGAGTTTGTTGCTGTTTCTTGTTCTTGTGTTGCCACTACTACTGGAGGACACCTAATGTCTGGTGGAAGTTTAACGCCGCTCGTAAGAACCACCTTGCAACGTTATTATAGTCTTCGATAAACACTTTCCGTACGGATATACCGTTGTAAGCAAACCTTGTTGCTTTAACTGCCACTTCGGACATTTCGGGCACACTTCAACTCGACCAATGATCTTCAATGTCTTGTACACAGCCCCAAATTTCCAAAAACTCGGTTGTCTTTTTTATATACTTTTCGTACATCCCAAACAGAGGAAACGGAATTTCATACTCGGAGGATCACGAGACATCTAGATTATGACATCTAATTTCTTTCGAATGATAAATAAGAATACTTTTTTTTTAAACTTTCACGTCATTCTTCTTTTTTTTTATTAAAAAGAGGAAATTTCGTTCATTATTTAGGAAAATGATCAAAATTGAAAATTTTTATACATGATTGCGTGCCTGCTTCTTTCCCACTTTTAAAAAAGGACATATTTAATGATTTATTGTAGGGAAATTATATGGTGAATCAACTTCATCCTTTTTTTGTTAGAAAGAGGATACTTTGTTAATTGATTAGGAAAATTGTCGAAATTGTATATAAAGAAACATAGCTGACACATTAATTTCTATCTACCATGATTTCGTATCTGTTTCTTCCCCATTTTGATAAATAGAACATATTTAATAATTTATTGTAGAGAATATATTTGATGGATCGACTTCATCCTTTTCTTGTTAAAAAGAGGATACTTTGTTAGTTGACTAGAAAAATTGTCAAAATTGTATCTGAACAATCATAGCTGACACATTAATTTCTATCCACCATGATTCCGTACCTGCTTCTTCCTCATTTTGAAAGAGGACATATTTAATAATTTATTATAGAGGAATTATATGATGAATCGACTTCATTCTTTTTTTGTTGGAAATAGGATATGTGAATTAACTAGGAAAATTGTCAAAATTTTTCTTATTAGAACAAAGAACCGTTAGACTACTTCGTACGAAATAGTATCAAGATGCAATCTTTTATCAGCTCAATTTCATGACCTTCGACAAAATTGTATACAGCGATAAACAAAGAACCAGGTAATATTTGTATGTACACATTTATATCCTCCCCGTCTTGTTTGCCAAAATCTAAATGAAACAAAAATAGATTTCGAAATAAAGTTATAGGAAAAGTTTATGTGATAAAATTGGAGTTTTTAATGCACAGTTTACTGAAGTTCAACATTGGGGATGTTCTTTCCAACTTCCCGGTAAAAAATCTAGCGAGCGAACCCATAGCAATTTCGATTTTGCAAACATCTGCGTCGAACTCTCATTTTCTGATCTGTTCGCCTTTTTCATCGCACGAAAAATTGTTGGAAGCAGTTGCAAAGCGCAATTGCATTCTAAACTCTAAACGATGCAGAACGAGGTTGCAAGTTTTCCGAACTCTCGCATGCCTCGTTTTTTTTTAGGGCGAATTCCACATAATTTCATGCGCTATAGGATTCGAAGCTTTGCGGCTTATTGATCACGCGAACTTGCGAGAGATTTATGGCACCGGTCGACTAACTTTAAAGCTTCTGACGCTGCCGTCGTTTGTTGTACGAGTATAAGCTATTATCTACCAATTTATGTTTTAATCCTACATCGGTTTTCGTGCTTTTTTAAAAAGCTTTTTCATATCTTGTGGCACTTTGAGTTATTCTAGCGGTGCACATTTCGAAGCGCAATAAATTCGCAAGAAAAAATCGCAAGTCAGCTTTTAAGGTCTCGTTATGAAGGGGATACTTCAGCCTTTAAAATCAGTCTATGTAGATTGTTGTAATATTTCTCTTACAACGTTATAACAGATAAACATTAACGTTTGACACAATGAGTCTTCATAAACGGGGGGACAAAAGAATATGAAATTTACAGTTAATTTACGCATTATTGTGAAATGCACTCGGAAGTCGAGAAAGTAGAGGGTTCGTCCTTTAAAATGATCCAAGATAGATCACTATACGAGTCTGTATCACGAAGCTATAATTGCTCGAAGTTCAAGAATTCTTCACCTAATTGTAAGTTTTACTCGATATTAATCGTTACCGCATACCAAACTGAATCTTGTTTAATGTAAGAGAACTATGAAAATGAAAATCGACTTTGTGCAGTGCTAAAAGTACATACCTCAATCTTTGAAACGAGTCTAATTGTAAGTAGATTTTTCTCCCATATTTCTTCGCGAAGTAATAGCAGATCAAACATTTCCAAATTTTCGATAACGATTAATTACTCGAGGCAGCGGGAACAATAACGATTCGACTATCGAGCAGGAGTCTTTCGGGGTGCGATTTCTATTTTCACAGAGTCAGAGGTGGCTGCGGGGCACGATATTCGCGGATAAAGCTCAGAAAATATCCTCTCGGCAGGAGGGCGAACGTTGAAACCGGGGCATTTCAACTCGCACGATCACTTTTCGCTCCACCATGCTTTTATCTCCCATTCCCCATGGAGGAAGCGCGCCAGGGGCGTGTCACCATAGGGCCGATACGGGGAAACTTTTAAAATTACCCGGACTTCTCGTCCCAGAGATAATATGATGGTCTATTAAGGATAGGCGACGCAAGGATCGAGCAAACTCGCGACGATGATGCAGGATGCCATCTTAATTTGATCCCTGAATGCAGCTGCCATAACGCCGCCGCAGCAGATAGACGAATCTCCTGATATCGAATTTATTTTATCGATACTCTTCGACCCCTTTTTTCCCTTCAATATAATTAACTGCAAATTTTCGACGGAACACAGGAAATTACAATTTTGATTTATTGGGATCGAAGTATAATAACTTGGTAGGAAAAAATCGTAGGTTAACTTTCAAGGGCTCGTTCCAAGGGGGAGGATTTGCGCTTTCGGTCCGAGGTCACTGGAATCGCGAAGAACATTTTTTATGCTCTCTACAGGAATTTATTTCAATGTTTGTCCACTCAAACTTTTAAAATTTTTGAAAGAATGATATCTTTTTTTAATAATGTATTTCCAAAAGAATTAGTGACGTTCTCCGATTGTTTCCCGCGAAGTTATAGCAGGTTAAACATCATCAAATTTGTCAAAATATGACTTAATAATTTTTCGGATATCTATTAGTTTTATGATATTTGATTTGTTTGAATGATTTGTCGTATGTTCCATCGTGTAAGATAGTCGTAGACGTTTTAACGTTAGATTTGCATTAATAGTTACGTGAATGAGTTCGTTAAACCAGCGACATATGTGTCGCACGATGTAACAGATCATTGATTGTCTGGACATCTAAACACATTTTCGCACACAATGTCGAATAGCAGCGAATGCGATACAATGGGCCATTTAACCGGGGTTTATCTCGATGCAGAGAGGAGCCATTAATATTTCATTCGCTAATGCGAGACACTGGTCGAGCACTCGGTGTAAACCACCACCACTAACGCTGCCCCCGAAGATTCCTAATACTAATCACGATCCAAGTGGTTGGGCACAGACTATCTGAAGTTGTTCCATGTTGTTGCAATCATTTTCGAAACGGAAACATTCATTATAATTATTTTTCGTCGTCTTGTGCAAAAGGACATACTTTAAGAATTTATTACTCGGAAACTATTTGATGAATCGACTTCATTCTTATTTTGTTAGAAAGACGAAATTTCGTTGATTGTTCAAGAAAATTGCCGAAATTGTATCTAAACGAACATAGCTGACACATTAATTTCTATACATCATGATTCCGTACATGCTTCTTCCTCATTTTGCAGAAAGGATATATTTAATAATTTATTGTAGAGTATATATTTGATGAATCTACTTCATTCTTTTTTTGTAAGGAAGAGGATACTTTGTTAATTAACTAGGAAAATTTTCAAAATTGTATCTAAACAAACATAGCTGACAAATTAATTTTTATCCACCATGATTCCAAACCTGTTTCTTCCTAATTTTGAAAAAGGACATATTCAATAGTTTATTGTAGAGGAATTATATGATGGATCGATTTCATTCTTTTTTTTCTAAGGAAGAGGATACTTTGTTAATTGACTAGAAAAATTGTCGAAATTGTATCTAAATAAACACGGCTGACATGTTAATTTTCTTACATCGTGATTTCGTACTTGATCTCGTATCTTCCTCATTTTGACAAAAAGGGTATTTTTAAAAATTGTAGCACCCAGCTCGAAGTACATTTGCAAATAAAACTTTGGTTTGTTAGCAAACTTGCTAGCGCGGAAGCGCGCGTAGATGTGTATAAATATGCGAATGCGACAGACGAACTATGCGCACGGTTCCTGCAATGAAAATATCAAGTCTCGATGCACCGGGTGGTTTCTAAGGGTATACGGGATCGCATTAAAATATACGGTGCAATGTTAACCAGAGCGCCAGAAAATAATCTGCTCAGGAAAATTATTTCGCTCGCAAGACCTCGTGCGTATTTCTCTCTTTGGACGCGAGCAAGGGATCCTAGAAAATTCCTCTCCACCCCTGTAACCCACCGCTTTCCCTCTCTCTCTCTCTCTCTCTCTCTCTCTCTCTCTCCCTCCCTTCCACCCCTCTATCAAAGTCGGTTTATTTCCGTTTCAGTGAGTTCCTCGTATATCATGAGATACACGATGGAAAGAAGAAAACCTCCTTGCTTCAAGAATAATAATTCTCTGGTACACGAAGAAATGTTAACGTTTCGCTGCGCTCTCACTTTGTGGGAAATGCAACCTCCACCCCCATAAACTCGCGGGAAAAAGCGATGTCCCCTAGGAGAAATCCCTGAGGATTTTCGTGAAAATTTTCGATGTGTCTGATTCGGGATTCAATCACGAGTGAATTAGTAAAATCAAACAAAAATTTTTAATTTTTTTTTAAAGTTTTTAATTATTTTTCTATGAATCCTTTAAGAACATGTTCGTGACATCTTTCTGATTAGAATGAGTCCAAACACGATACACGATTGTTTAATCCACTATTCACTAGAACCTGCATTATCCGTACCGAGAAATTTACACTGTTGTAACTCCGTGAATAGTAGTCGCACATCGAACAAATAAATGTGCTCCGAATAGTGTTATGTGAGGGCTCATTTTAATCAGAAAAATGTCACGAATATGTTCGTAGAGAAGTTCCATAAATAAATAATTAAAAGTAGTGTACTGCTGAGAGCTGACAAGAAGGTCCTTGGCAGGAATGCGGTGACGTAGGCAAGATACTGGTACTTGAAGAATATATGAAATTAGTATGGGTACTAATTAAAAAAGTATAAAGACCCTTCACTAATAATTAATTCATAACAATGCTAATTGATTCAATAACAAATTTTTTAAATCAATGATCCACATAGTTGGATCAAAGTTGTGTATCGTTCAAAGTTTTTTTAGAAACCACCTCCAAAAAATAAATTCAAAAATTGATATTTATCTGTATCAGATTTATGTTGATTTTTTAAAACAATTACTCGAAGGCCTTGCAACTTGCGCAGATAATAATTACTATAAATGATACGGTTTTGTTTGCACTGAAGTTTACGTTAACAAAAATCCGGAAATTTTCGCGCGATAATACATCGGGGCGATGGAAATTGTTGAAAAATGATGTGAAAAAGGGAAACAGGTAGTAGCATGATTCTCAGGAGCAGACGTGTAGCGCGATGAACGCTTCGGCGCGGCGTTCTACTTCCCGGCAACTCGACGACCACTTCTCTCCCACTTTTCTCGCCTTCCACTCAACGTTTCAGTCGCAAATGTACCCCGAAAGAAGACATTCGAGCCAAGAGTGCTAGAAGAATCTCGAATGTAGTCGGTGGACCTGCGAATGAAACTCGCATCAGTTTCGCCCGGATGAAACACGGAAAATCCCCGGGAAACTTTCTTCGTAACGTCTGTCGTCACTAGATCCAAGCAAAAACTGATTTCCCGTCTCCCACCGACTTCCGGCTGCCCTGGGAAAAATGTTAAAATTTTTTCAGCTGGCTGCAAAAGTCACGGGAACGTCCAACCTGTGAAAAATTACGAAAAATGGTGTTCAGTTGATAGAAATATTCTTAGTTGTTATTACACAGCAGTCGTAAGTAAAGATTGCCCTTCAGGGCAACGAGGCCACACCCCCTCAGAGCTTCAAGCGCACACCCTCTTCTCCGACGTCATTGAAAGGCCACAATAGCGTCTTTAATTGTGCATAAGATGGTGGCACTTACATATAAATATTTATAACATTAGTAATTGTGCATATTTTACAATGAAATTCGTTGTGAAACAAATTGTGAGTCGAAAATTTGGTCTCTACATTCTCTACCGGCCAATAGTAACACCGAAATTGTTGTCTTCACACGGAACGCTCCCGGTGGGCGTGGCCAAATTGCTCCCCGAGCCGCAAGTGTGTTCCGTAGGTCAGTTGCGTCGATTGTAGACAAAGTTACGAGAGGAAAATGTACCGTCCAGTTGACCACGATAGTCGGAGTCTGATTAGACGAGGATCGCCGGCGTTAATGCCCGGTGAAATTCGCCGTTGACTATGGGGCCGGGGCAAAGGGGGCGGAGCAAACGAGCCGAAAGGGTAAAAGGGAGCCGGAGCGCAACGGATCGGCAAACTGATGCGGCTCCATCGTCTGCTAAATTGATTTACTTGACAAAGATTGAGTTAGCGAATTAGGGCCGTCGCGCCCGATCGTTATTCAAACCTAACGCCTTAATGATGCGACCGGTCCCATTGTGTTTATCGCGCGGAATTAAGCGAGAGAGGAACCTGCCTGGCTCTGTTGCTACATCGATCCGATGGCTTCCGGACCGGAACCCGAAAAAATCCCAATTCTATACGAATTTCGAGCCCCATAGACTCCGCAGACCTCGGTGGACCTCCGAGAAAATTGACCGACACTGATTCACTCGCTGACCTTGACGTCCCTTCGATTTATGGGCGGCGAACACCGTGATCCTACTACCCTGAACGTGTCCCTTATTATTGACAGTAGACTTGAAGAGTATAGCCGGATCAGGTGGTCAAATGAGCTCACAAATGGGCTCCCAAAGAAAACTCTGTGTGGCAAGTTCCAAGTCGATACCCTTACCACAAGGGTAGTTATGGGGTGGACATGGTTTTAATAAATTATGCTCTATTTCTTCTGTTCTGATAATTAAAAAGTTACGAAAAAATTCATGAACATACTACCTAGCAGCACACACGACTTTTTTCCGAATTTTTGACTGCAAAATCTATTTTAAAAAATTCCAGAAACCTAACACTGCTGATTTCATATTGAAGTAGTCGAGTTTTATAATGATTATTAACAGGCTTAAAATAACTGAAAATTTTTTCATAGATTTTCTATAAAGTCAATTGATGAAATAAAAATTCGAGTTTTCCTTACTTGTCTCTGTATAATCTCGACCTTTGAATAGTCTTATAAAAAGACATGGATTTAACGATTTTTGAAGCTTTTGTGACTGAAATTGAATGATGTTTCATTGCCTGAGAGTTTTTCTTCTTATTTAAAAGTTCCTTTTTGGTCACTAGTCGATGGAATTATGCAATTATTTTACAGTCTCGTTCTGTAAGATTCCGAGTCACCCGGTGTACAGTAACGGGACTATTCCCAGCGTCGGCGAGATGAAACGACGACTGAGAGATCCGGCGAAACGAAATGAAGCGAAAAGAAATGAAATAAGGGTTTCATTATTTTCGCGGGATACATTTCTGGCATCCAAGGAAACGTCAGGTGACGTGACAAACGACGGAGACATTCCACGGGAATTAAACGCACCCCGTTCGACCCTCCGCACACCCCGTCCATTCTCGAATAGGTTACCTTAACGACATATATGAAAAAGGAAGAGCTGTTGACCAAAAAATAAGAAAAAGCACTGATGAACACGGGTATATTAAGGGGTGTTGACTGTGGTGGGGAATTTGGGGATTTAGTCGCTACTACACGCCGCGATAGACCTATAAGACACCTGCGATTTTAGCTAATATTTTATTAATACTAATTTTTTCGTAAAAGTTTTCGTTATTAATCCAAAGAATCAACTAAAGCACATACATTTCCATAGTGGCAATGTTGTTGAATTAGATTGAAAACAGTTTCATTAAAATTTCTAATTTTTGATAAAATAAGGTGCGATAAAAGTATAAGACAATGTATATTTTACGTAAGAAACAGTCGGTGGAAGTTAATGAAAAATATTCTTTTCTATTTAGTAGTAATGTGTTGTGCCTCCTTTATTTTTTATGGTTTCAATTAATCGTCGTGGTATCGATTTATATAAATTTTTTATTTGATCTTGACTTAATTTGGCCCAATTTCTTCAATACGAGCTTTCAACTCTTTCACCGACAAAAACTGTTCCCGATTTCCATATACAGCACGTGCTAAAATTCCTCACATGTTTCCTATTATAATAGCATTATAATAAATTCCTATTAAAATTTGTGTATTACGGTCTTCAAAATATTTTTTTACACGTTCCGCTATACGCACAGCGGCATTATCGTGTTGAAAAATATAATTTTCACTTGCAATAGTGCTTGCATGTAGCGTTAATTGTTCTTCTAATATTTCTATATATTTAATTGCATTCATGCTGGTGTTAATAAATTTTACATCGGTTATCCCGTGGTACCCTATTGCAGCCCATACCATGATTCCGCCTCCGCCCATTTGCCTCCTTGACAAATGCAATTCTTCCTTCCGCAAATCATGAAAATAATATGAAAGACAATCCGGTCCATCTAAATAGAAACGTTTTTCATCTGAAAAAATAACTTTTCTCCACTTTTTCTCTACCGGAGATGTCTCTCCGCAAAATCTTCCCTGGCTGCTTTATGTAGATTCGTAAGTGGCGGTTTTTTTCTGCAATTTTCGTCTTTTTAAATGCTTGGCTCGTTTAATTATCCGTTGCACGTTACGAATATTGGTGTGAACGCCAGCTTGCGCTGCAATTTGGCGTGCTATCAAGCTAGAATTCGACGCTACCCTCAGAATGACTCGTCGTTGTCGCTCGGTTGTCGCTTTCGGGCGTCCACCAGGATGTTTTTTCCCATAATTCTCTCTACTTTTTAAATGATTCAGCACGGCACATCGACTTCGCCCAGCTACTCTTGAAATTTTTGAAATAGAAGTATTCTTTTCTTTTAAATTTAAGATCACTCTTATTTCACTGTCTGTCAGCTTTTTTTCCCACGCGGCATTGTACTTATATTATGTAAGAACAAAATTACAAATGTTTAATTTGAAGTACACAATTACTTCTAACACTGTGACTGCAATTAGAGTATAAGGTCGACTGACGGAAAGCTATTGTCTTATAGTTTTGTCGCGACGAGAATAGCATGTTTACATACATTTTCCAAATTCTTGGAATTGTAGCTTTCGATATATCGTAGAACTGTAGAATATACTTCTATATAATGTAAACAAGAACACTACGTACTACTTACATAGAATTTTCATCGAATTTCGCTCATGTCTTATAGTTTTGTCGCGGAGTGTATACGGGTTCTTCGGAAGCTGGCAATAATGTTTACTTCTTAACAAACTGCGGAAATGTTTAATGCTAAAAGTGTCACATTAAATTGTGAAAGAATTAAGAATTTTCGAACACGGATACCATCAGTTCGGATAATCGAGGTTCTACTAAATATCATCCAAATTGTTCCGTGTTTGATCTCATTTTAATCAGAAAAATGTTACAGACACGTTGGAAAACAATCAAAAACAAAGAGGCCATCAAAAGGTCTTCAACAATGCGTTATTATTCTATTATTTGATTTCGAGAAAAATCGAAATGTCTGGCGTGTAAACGTCCAGATTTAAAATATATAGTTCTTTCTTTTTTCCATAACAAATATTCAAACACGCCGCCTCTACTGTTGGAACTCGAAAGTGCAAACAGCTTTAAAAATTTCTTTAAAAATTAAAAAATCGCTTTTCCGACCGCCATTACCTTTACTGTACCATCTGTGTCGCGAAGATCCCTTCCCCATCAGCTTCTCCCAACATCTGAAGTGCATTCGCTGTTCCCGCACACTGGCAACAGGCGTCAAAGCCTCGGAATAGGTCCGACTACACAGACGGGGTCAAGTGTTCCACTGGTCTCTGTGGCAGCTCGAACGCAGAATCATCCGGAAGTTGCGACCGCCGGAGGGTCGTTAGGCCATCAGGGCGATTCCGGCCAGCCGGCAATTTCTGAAACAGAAACGGGAACAAAGTTCCGCGGGCCGGTCGTCGAAGAATTATCGGCGGATGCCTCTAATTTCTTGGTTGATCGGCTGCGACGCGGGTTCAAAAGTGAGACTGAAACTCTGCGGTCGGGGAAAATTGGAGGGCGCGGCACCTATGGCGATTACCGTTCGATTTCAGAGAAGTCCCCCTACCCGCTAAGCAATTCCCGGTTCGTATCGCGAGCCGGTCGACCGAACTGGGCTAACATAAGTTAAATGGATCCAGCCTCGGGAAACGCTATTTGTTCGATCGGCGACATTGTGCGGGGGCTCTGAATGATTGACCTTGAGATAAAGGGGAACTATGCTCGGCGACTCCGTGACTCGTGACGCGAGCTCTCGATCAGTGTCAGTCGATGGAAACGAAACTATGGTGGCGGCAAGCTGCGCCGATGAATTGCAGCTTTTGTCGGGAGGCGTTGTTGCGAGAATCGGCCGAAGAATGATGTTGATTCTATGCGGACCAACGAGTTTCTGTTGTTTGGTTAGAGGGGGCGGCGGCGTTTAATGGTGGATGGATTTAGAACATCTAGCAGTTAGGCCATAGCTGAGCAAACACGCACTTTTGGAAATTATGAACTTCAGGGGCAAAAACGAAGATGTGATCTTATAAATATGAAGGACTTACAATCATTTTATTACACGCTATTTTATTTTATACTGGCGGCTTTAAAATACAGTCAAGCTAGGAGTGGTGCTGAAGAGTGGGGAACCAGAAAGTTAATGGTGGGGGTCGCGCTCCGACGCACAGTGGTCCCAAATCCCGAAAACACGGCCAAAACCTCTAAACATACTTTGATGCACTGAAAAATTCGTACTCGGGGGTTTTCGGTTAAAAAAATGGTTAGGTTTGCATGGAAAATAATCTTTTCGGGGTCTTTGGGGTCATTGATTACGAATATGACCTCGAAAATTTGAAAAACAAAATGGCCGACAAAACACAAAATTTAGACAACAATTCGCATTAAATGTGTTTTGAGATATTGATAGGTAAAAATGTATAATTGACAAACAAAATTGTACTTTGTATATCAAGAATTAGTATAATTGTAAATTATGTACATAAGACTTAATCATCCGAATAGTTTTTCATTACTACAAGTTGTAAAATCGCATTTTAAAATCCGTAGAAAAGAAACAAAATTTACCCTCGTATGAGCAAATGGGAGACTATTGGAGATCGGTTTTTATAAATTTTAAAAGATAAGTGTATTAGCAACACGTCAAAAAAAGGAATTTTGGTGGCACAACGTGGAACTTTTTTTGTATGTCTACGTTTTTACAATGCGCGCATCAAGTTTTACCTTCTACGTTCTCCAAAGAATATTGCCATCGTGTAACGTAATGACTAACAATTTTTGAGATACAAAAACAGGTAGAGATTCTACTTACTTCCAGGAACAGCATCCATTTTACAGAATTGAAATGGATTGACTATTTTTAAAGTTATGCACCTTAGAAGGGGGGCGTTCAATTTCCTACTAATGCGCGCGACAAATGCTCGTCAAACGAAGGCTAACTTTGAACTGACTGCAGAACCGTACCGTAAACTTTTCACCTTTTTCCTTGGTGGCATTCAGTGGTCATAACATCACTTTACCCAACCCTAGAATTACAAACTCCTATGAGGAAGTTCATTTTTGAGGTTTTAGCCGTGTTTTCGGGATTTGGAACCACTGTGCGAGGGCGAGGAAGAAAGCTCTGGTAGAAGGGTGATCCGGTAAGGTGTTCCACCTGTTGTAACTTCGTGAAAAAAAAATTTGACGGCCATCTTTCTTAGTTCATTTTAACTGGTAAATCCCCGACTTTCACCGCCACCGAGTCCTCTGATTTTTCAAAATTTTGATTCCATTGTACATCGTGTTAGACCACGTGTCACGCACGTTTCTCTATAAGGTTTTCAATTTGAGACCATTTTCCGCACCGAACGTCCTTGAATTGCTTTCGTTAATTTATTGATATTAGATTCAAGGTACCAAGCGAAGTTAGGGAGGCATTCACAGGGCGAAAAGACACAATAGAGAACGGCATCGACTGATACGTCGCAATCGATGCTCATGAAAGACCCATTAGCATCCGGAAATACGGCGTAAGAGCTTGGTAAGTGCTTAGAAAGCTTCGGGAGATAGAGATTGATCTCCTCGGAGCTCTGCTATCCGCTTAGGAGAATAATAGACGAGAATTATACTCGGAACGTTTCGCTATTCCGTGTCTACAGATTTTTGCCTGCGTCAGTCCCAATAAAAGCCCCTCTTGTTGTGCTAGCAACTCCATTTTTGCTAATGGAAAGATCAAAGAACATTTACTACAATGTAAAATAATATTATTATCAACAGACTTTTATTATCACGTTTCTACAGAGAAATAATTACTGTACCATTTTCCCAGGTTAACGTAAATTGCTGGATTCTTCCACAGCTCGTTCTGCATCCCGTAAAAAGATTTTGGAAAAGTTCATTCGTTTTTATAGATTTCAATTTAGAACGAATTTTCTGTCGGAGCGAATAGGGTACATTTATGTTGTAATTATAGCTTTAATCATAAGTTGAAAATGGTTGAGAAGAGTAGAGGATTGAAACAGACAGAAGATATTCGATTGGGGAGCCATGAAAAAGGAAAACCAGCTAGAAAATTGATATTCCCAGCGAATGCTGGCAGCCATTACCATTATTCGAGCGGACATGTTGGGAAACAGAAATGCTCCAGCCCGTAACTGCCGAGGGACATAACGACGATACTTAGGGTGCGATCAAACTCTTTCTATGATCTCGAATCAACGAAAATACCCCCCGTGCTGGACGGGGAATGCGACTGGTCGCACATAGAATATCAACTATGACGATGACCAAGATGGTTTTCATCGGGAAGGAAACCAAACAATAGATTTCCTCGACAGAATTTCGTGAGCGAAGTTAACAACAAACATCTGACTCAGTTCTCCATCGTTCAATTATTATTCAAAAATATTTCGAGAATGCCAGGTTGATGCAACATAATTTTCAAAAAAATAAAGTCAACAAAAGTTACGGGAAAAAGCAGTCAAATTTGTTCTTTAGGTATTTTTTTTTTTTTTAAACACAATCCTTTAATTTCCATCTACGAAACAAATTAAGGTTGATTCTGCATCGTTTAACTATCATGCAAAAAAAGTGTGAATGGCGTCAAGTTGATGGAACATTATTTAAAAAATAAAATAATCAAGAGTCACCGAGGAAATAAGTGAACAATCTCTGACTTTCAAGTTTGGGTTCTTTTAAAAAACAATCGCTTGGCTGACACCCACCAAAGAAATCAGAGTAGATTCTGCATCGTTTAACTGTTCTTTAAAAATGTTTCAAGGGTGTCGATGGAACAAGGAAATAAATACAGACAATATTGTCGACACTTTTTTCCAGCGTAGAATCTTCGAATCCAATATCCCTAAAATCGCGTGCGCAGGCGGGAATAATAAATGCAACTCTGTTAGAATCCCCGGATAAGCGACATACGGTATGCCCAGCTCTTGGCTGCTTCCTTTATCTCGGAATCTCGATCCACGTCACGGAACACGAATAAAAAACAAAAATCCTACGGGAGCTTATCTTTGGATTCTTCGATTCGATCAAAATAAAAGCAAAATATAGATCGAAGAGGGATAAGTGGGGATGTGAGTGTGCCAAAAGTTTCTTAACTTACTCGAAACAGGACAGGACAGTATAAACCCACATAACTGCAGCTTATTTTTCTGCAAAAATTGTTTGCATTACAAAACTCAAAAAGATGAGAAAAAACTTCGAGTCAAAGTTGTTTCGTCTTCGAAGGGAAACGAGAGACGCTGAAAAGTCTTTAAGCTCTTGCAAGCTCTCTGCAAGCGCATCTATACTGCAGTGTCGCACCTAGTGACTTCATTTTGCATTAAAATACCACAGAAAATTTAAAGATTCCATCTTGTCGTGGGCTTGCTCAAGATATTTATCCAAAGCCGGCAAAAATTCGATAGAAAAGTATTCTGAGCGCGAGGAGTACACGATTGCCCCATGGGGCAGTGCCGGTAGCAATCTTGCCACGCCCACCAGGGGCGTGCCAAATCTATTCAGAGCGCTCTAAGTCCACTAAAAACATGCCCTGTCGCGAAAACTAAAAATTTTCAATATTTATCAGTGTGTTTGACTTTTGAAATTGAAGATAACTTTGAAGAGATCAATGTATAGCGCTCGATATATTTCTATTTGTATCATTATTTTGCCAGTTTCTCAAGAAATTCAAGAGCCTTCTACAGGGTGTCCCAAAATTCCTTCAACAGCCGGAAGTGGGAGGTTCCTGAGACCATTTGAAGCAACATTATCCTTTGCAAAAATGTTATTCGCGGCTTTGCTTAGGAATTATTAACGAAAAACACGGACCAATCAGAGCGCGACTTACAATTAGACGTGCGTTGGCACAGTTGGCCCGGCGCGCCAACTGTCTATTGGCTGACTGTGCCAACTCGCGTCTAATTGTAAGTCGCGCTCTGATTGGTCCGTGTTTTTCGTTAATAATTCCTAAACAAAGCCGCGGATAACATTTTTGCAAAGGAAAATGTTGCTTCAAATGGTCTCAGGAACCTTCCATTTCCGGCTGTTGAAGGAATTTTGGGACACCCTGTATAGTCGCAATTTATATCTGCTTGTCCTGTTTTCGAGACACCCTTTATGAAGAAACAATGGCTTAAAGATGGTACTGCCGACGGAATCGCAGTATGAATATAAGTTACGACTCATTCCTTTTTCTCGCCAACCTGTTAGCTAGCTCGAGATGAATCCATAAAGCATCTTCAGACACTGGCTGCTGAGTGAGGCTGACGGGTGACGGCCGCCGGGTTATTCCGGCTGATTTACGACATTTAAAATTAACGACGAGGCCTTGCTAGCAAGAAACGACGCTGCCAGTGTCCTGGCCGACGACATTTTTGAAACCCGTGACGTTCCGATCTTCTTTGTAGTGTCCCGCGTCCACCTTTTCATTCGTAGATCCTTCGATATCGTAAAAAGCACAGAATCAGGAACGCACGATGATTCTACGCAAAAGACTACACCGAAACGGTACAATAACATTTGTTCATCCGAGGCCTCATTTCAAAGAAAATCCACTTTGAAAATTCGCTGTTATGATCGTACGGATAATCGAGTTTCTACTTTATCGTGGATTAAACGCGTAAATGTGATCGAAATGGTATCGTGTTTGGACTCATTATAATCGGCAAAGTGTCACGAATAGATCCGTAAAACTTTCATCAAGAAATACTATAAAATAAAAAAGTTCTATTTGTTTATTGTTTACCATTTCCAAAACCGATTTTCTTTGAAACTAAACTCGATATGGGAAAACTTCATTCTACATTTTCGGTTCGTTTTTTCACGCAGAATCGTGTCAATTATTTTCATCAACCGATTCACCGATATTCCGATTCACATCTGGAGAACGTTCCGCCGCAGAAGACGAGCAGAGAGTTGGGCGTGTTCAACGAGCGTACGAAATAATAAAATGGGAATGCAAGGCAGTCTGGCCTGGTAGTGGGAAGTTTTCTCTGTGTATACGGCAGTGGCGATGTATTGGTGATCCGGATGGTGTCTCGCGCGCCATAAATTACGGCGTCGGAGCACGTAGAGAGGCGTTTCAGAAATTATTCAACTGTCTCTGCGGGATTGCCGACAAAAATACAAAGGCATGATTTATATTCGATTGTGCTTCTTATGCATTGAATGTTTACCATGCCGGGCACGCGCCGCTGAAGAAATGAAAAGACCGCCTAGGACATGCTCGTTTCTTCGTTTCCATCCTCACACCCCATAGTGCCGATATTTCCAATATATTTTACTATCGCGACGGTTCTAGGAATCGGCTCGCGTCACAGACGGACGAGGAGTTTCAGATTGCTGACTTGGCCAAAAGTATATCAGTATATTTGTTCGACGGTCTCGTTATTTAATCATTGATGAATAATTACAGCTGTTAAAAACTGAAAATTGAGTAATCACGAGTACAGCTTCAGAAAGATCTCATCTACCTCACAAGCCTGCGAGTATTTTTTATTCACTTTTTTGAAAAATTTGAAAAAATTCTCCCGAACACATCCCGATATCCGGAAGGTGTCACATTTTTTCCAGAATTTTCCCAAGGAAAATGGATTTCAGAATCCTCAAATTTTCCCCAGCACTTCGACGGCGCATCCCATTCAGCAGATTAACTTATGCAGTCCCCGGAGCTTCCAATGAACATGTGCCGCGCCTGGCAGTAGCGCGAGGGTGACAGGTGCCTAACAAGATGATCGCGTGCGTTATCAATTGAACCTCATCAGTGACACAATATCCTATTTCTCGATCGGGTTCTGACCGTTAAGGGGCTAGTATACCCGCGAATTGTAACTAGAAAATACCTAGAATCTTACTAGATTTTGGGTCAAAACATGGGTTTGCGCCCGGACAGTTTTTGACCTTATACAAGCATATTTTGAGCTGTGTGAGGGCTCATTTTAAAGAGGAAGGTTTATCCCATCGCGCTCTGGTCATGATTTTGACGAGATTATGTTTATATCTAATAATATGAGGGCCCAAAAATGTAGGAAAAAAAACCGCAGATTTCAATGCATTTTTCTGTCTCCCAAAGACTTTTTGACTTATATGATGACCAGAGCGCGATGGGATAAACCTTCCTCTTTAAAATGAGCCCTCACCCAGCTCAAAATATGCTCGTATAAGGTCAAAAACTGTCCGGGCGCACATTAGCAGAATTTTCCCCATATTACGCTCATCAAGACAGAGTCCAGAGCAAGCTAGAGCCACATTTAGTTCAGCCAGTTTAGACGAGATGGCGCCCAGTCAGGAGGACTAATGCGCTACTGTACCGTAACATTGAAAGTACAAAGTCTGCTTGGGAGGATTTGAAGGGATTATATGTATAAATGATTTGTATGTAAAAAAACTATGTGTATACAGTGTAACAGGTATATAAAACACCTATCAATCTAAATAAAGTAACCTTGTAACCTTGTAATATGGAAATAGCAAGCAACGCCATCTCGTGTACATCAGACAGTGCGTGTATCTTAGTGTTACCAAACTCTTTTTTTGCACAGACGTTGGCCATACTGATTTTCTAGTTGCAAATCGAGGGTATACTACCCCCTTAAAGGCAGCGTCAAACAAGAGCGACCGCTTATTCCTCGCGTGCACCGTGTCATCGCAGCATGCATCTCTCGGTTCACCGTAGTTCCATCCGCCTTACCATTCCCCTGCTGTTATAACGAGCGAGACGCGTCCCAACTACCAACTAGCGAGGGAGTCTATAGCCCACTGCCTTCGGACTCCTGCGTCTATCGTTTGATAGTGCGGGCACGTCCTCCCTGCGCCAGTGCTCGACATATATTAATCTCAGACAGAAGAAAATAATAGACAGAAGCTGCCACCGCACTGACCATGCTCGGGAAATTCCACAGAGAACCTCAAACATTAATTGTCTGCAATCGATTAACGAACTATCGATTTCGATTCATTTGCATTCTCAAAGTTCGACACTTAGGGGATATTGATTCTATGGTCACTGTTGAGGATATGGTAGAAGGTCCCCATTTTCGGTTTTCCGCTTTATTTCGGAAACTATACGTCCTAGCGATAAGACCATTCTATACAAAATTGAAGCTGACAAAATGTGCCACAAGATTGATTGTATTCAGTTTTTCGCTATTTCGCATAGTTTGCGAGATACCCGCGCTCAAACTTCACTAATTGTGACAAGAAATTCTTGCCTTATTTGACTAGCTAACTCTTCAGCACAATTAGTGAACTTTGAGCGCGGATATCTCGCAAACTATGCGAGACAGCGAAAAACTGAATCTAATCAATCTTGTGGCACATTTTGTCAGCTTTAATTTTGTATAGAGTGGTCTTATCACTAGGACGCATAGTTGCCGAGATACAGTAAATGCTCGTTCGTTGCGACGGTGCCTGGGGCAGTGATGTGATTGAAGCTGTCGTAGCAGGCCGTGGCTCGCGCATGCGCGGCTATTTCAGCCTCAGTAACGTAACTATTTTCGATGAAATCGGGTAGCTTGAGTACCCCGCAGACTTTTATAATTGAAACTTATTCTTTATTTTGAGGATGGGATAGGGAAAGAGCACTGCAATAACTACGCAAAAGAATATATAACATACATTTCGGCCAGAATAACTGCCTCAAGGCGTCAGGGCCCTGGCCGCGCGGCTGCGTCATTGTAAATAGATACGCTACTGTCTTGGCCGCGCATGCACGAGCCAAGGCCTGCTACGGCAGCTTCAATCACATCACTGGCCTGGGGATTGAGGTAGCAACGAGCGAATAGGGAAGCCTTTTTTGATTTATGACTGCGTCTAGACACACGCCGACCGCGCTGAGCGAGACTTCAATAGAGAGCCGAACGTAGAGAAGGACAGAGTGACATACGGATCGCGTGACCGAAGCGTGTCGCCGTCGCCGGCACAATTTAAAGGCCCGCGTGTTTTTACAATGTATGTAATGGCAGTGATGGAATTGTTCATTTTCCATTAGGCTTTTATGGGACTTTCACCAACTCATTTCTGGCATTTTTTCTGATTAAAATGATACTAAACACGATATAATTTGGCCAATATTTAGTGGTTTAATCGACGATGAAAGTTTCGAACGCAACGAAGAAGAGCGTATGCGAAAGAAAGAGACGCGGACAGTCGTCGCCGTCCTGTGGAGCGACTCGGCCGACTCGGCGTTGATGGGAAGTAGAGTGGGTAGGCACGTCGCAACGAGCGCATAGTAGATTCGTCGCAACGAACGAGCATTTACTGTATAAGCGGAAAACCGAAATAGGGGACCGTCTATGTGCCCTCCTGCACCCCGCTCACCTCCTCGGACTGGGGACTTTTAGCATGTTTACCGCCTAACTAGTCCAAACAAAGACCAGAAATTAAAAATTGTGTTCCTTCCATTACCCTCTACAACTATACGTTGACTGGACTACAGGCATTTGTAGTTGTACAGAGTCCTTGTCTTATATCCTTGTCTCTTTCTGGTTGTTGTCGAGGAGTTAGTCCAAAATTAACAATTGCGTCACATAGTGCAAGAGAAATTAGGGTGGGTTTAAGTCTGACAGATCGTTTCGAATTTGTTTATAAACTATAGGCATTTAAAGTAGATTTCATTGGCATGTATCCCTGTTAGTGGGTTTTTGTTCGAAATCAAAAAAATGATGTTTGTTTTACTTACGAATCGGACATATCATATGCAGCGACCTAATGCCACGGCCGAGCCCAGCGTTTCTTCGAGTAATCGATCAAAGTCGATGTCCACGACTTCCGACGCGACTCTTGAAGCGTGGATGGACTTCAAAGAAGCCGTTCCCACCCGGCTGACCTCCCTTCCATAACGTTTTCCCAATCGAGAATTGACCGGCTCGAGGCAACGAGGCGCGTCGACCGAGGCGTTAGAGTGTGAACTGCCGCGCGATTTCGCGGTTTATATGATCCGCGTATAGCGCGCTGGTCTGTCGATTGAATCGCCGGCGGCTTTTGACTGGCTGCGATCCATTCGCGGAATTACGGCGTATGCAACATCGCCGAATGACAAGTACGAGCTCCTCCCCTCCCCTCGTCCCGGTTCCCCTGGCCTCGAACGGAAACAGAGGCGAAGTTTCGACCAGCCACGTATACTCCGAACAACTTTCGAACCGGCTTTCCGATAAGATGGAGCACGCGTTGCTCCCACGGCAGCCGCGGGATCAAAGGACATCCCTCGACTGATGAAAAATTTCAGAGACCACGATCCAACTTCCTCAATCCTTTGAACGCGAGAGTCTACTGTGCATCGAATGCTGGATACTAACTGACCACAGTTATTTACAACCACCGTGATTTGGGGCTTCGCATCAAGAGCTTCCATGGATAATGTAGCCTCTGATATCCTTGTACATCTTCTTTCGACTGTGATTTGTAGAGACTGCGGAGTTTTCTTTAGGAAACTTTTGCCAACGTATTCGTGACATTTTTCTGGTTAAAACGAGACCAAACACGGCACAATTCGGGTAATATTTACTTGTTTTATCCTCGATTTAGCAGAACCTCGATTATCCGAACCGCTGAAGCGATCCGTATACGACATGATTTGTTATACAGGGTGTCCATTTTATCTGAAGACATTGAAATATCTCGAGAACTATGCATCAAACAAGTTTGTAATGAAAGTTGTTCGTGACGAAGGGGGACATCCAATGATACCAAACTCGACCCCCCACTCCCACCCCCTGGGGGTGAGGATTGATAAACAAACCAATGAATTTTTCCAACTGCTTTCGCTTGCAGCGACATCTGTAAAAGAGATTACGCCAATAATATCAAATCAATGGAGAACCAAGATTTGCTATAAAAAAGGGTTTCCCATTGAAGATTTTGAAATAGTTCCCACTCTCACCCTCAGGAGGTGGGGGTGGAGGGTCAATTATGGTGTTATTGAATAGCTTTCTTAAAAATATCAAATACGTCTACTTTTATATTTCTGATCTGATGTGTATTTCTCGAGATATGCCCAATTTTCAACGACTTTTTCCATTTTGATTTTTGTCCATTACAGCGCCATCTGTGAACCAAGATGCAAAAACTCCTGGATCAAATTTGTGTATTTTTTTCTGGAGAATCCAAATCTGCAATGAAAAATGGGGGTTTCCATTCAAGTTTTTTATCTTCCCCCACCCCCACCTCCAGCTGGATAATTGTGCTATTATCTGAACACTTCGTTCCACTAACACTGTTTTACTAATTCATTGATTAAACAAGCAAATATGACCCGAATTGTACCGTGTTTGGTCTCGTTCTAATCAGAAAAATGTGACAAATATGTCGGCAACAATTTCACAAAAGAAAACTTCGCAGCTGCGAGTTGCATTCGTCTGAAACTAATTAAATGTTACGAGTTGGAACAACTCCTTCCGCAGCCACGTTCAAAAACACGAATAAAATGCAAAGAACTGATTTTTGAACAGTTCGAAACCGGAATACCGCCTAAAAATCGCAATGCATCTCGGCGGTCCGGCGAAATCGGCCAATTCCCGTCATGCTGCTACCGAGAAAAATCTTCCGAGCTATAAACCGCGAAAGCTGGATGATACTAACTGTGGCCATGCTTTAGGGGGGGGGGGGCGGCTCGTTACAGGCGTGCGGGGGTGGGCCAGGTGGCAGGCGCGAGGTAATGCGGATAGAGAGTGGATTTAAACGTTCACACTAGATTACGCAAATGGGACGATAATGCGGCGAATCATTTTCCCGCAGAGCCGTCGAGCGACTCTCGATCCACCTTTCAGGATAGATTTTCCTGCGCCACTCCCATCCTCCGCGCTCTCCCTCCGATCTCCCCTGACGTTCCCTCTCTCGCGAAGTGGAGGATCTGTTCCCATAGTGGTCTACGTTACTTACCGACTCGCATAGGAATGCCAGGTCGCTTCGGAATTCCATGCAAATGGTAACGATCGCGCTGGAAGACCGTCCGAGGCCATTTGGCCGGCGCGAGACACCACCAGCACACCCCCGCACACCCCCATAGGAAAATCCCAGTGTCCCCGTTGCGACTGCTGCGAAGTGCTTTTGGCACCGGCGTCCTACGCGCGCCGATAAAAAATCCCTGAATTCTCGGTAAATTATACCGCCATACCCCACCGACCATTTCTACGGCAATCCCGGCTGCGAGAGCACGTTGTTTGCGAACCCTGGCAACGTCTCACCGTGCAACGAAACCCCATGGTATCGCGGAACCGACCCCTTGTTAGCTGCCGTCCCAGCGAGCGGTCGCACGACAGCAATTTAATTGGCTACAAGATTTTGTTTCTCCGGGAGTACTTCCGATGCCAGCCGGAATTTGAAGGTACGGGGCTGTTGTGCGTGAAATGCACGATTTTTTCAGTGGTTTTTGATGAGGCTAGTTCTTCTTGGCGAGGCTGTAGAGCGGTTTTTGCACCCGTTGTTAGTTGGTCTATGCATGATTGCTGAACAGGAGGAATTTAATTGGCTACGGGGTTCTGTTTCTCCGGAAACAGCTCCGGTGTCAGCCGGAATTTGAAGGTTCGGGGTTTTTGTGCGTGAAATGCACGATTTTTTCAGTGGTGTTTCATTAGTCTTGTTCTTTCTATAGCTGGTGTATGCATGATTGCCGAATAGAAGGAATTTAAACGACTACAGGAGATAGTTATAGTATAGGGTTGTTGTGTGTGAAATGCCGGATTTTAGAGATTTTAAATTTTTATCTTGAAAACTACTTATTCGATTTGGTTGATTCCACAAAGTTCCACCTATTGTGACGATTTCTTTTTTTATTGAAAAGTTAACTCTCTAAAGTCAGAAATTATATAAATATTTCAGTAGCCTCGTATCCACCATATAATTGAACAAAAATTCGTGCAATACACCGTCTAAATTAAGTTGAAAAAGGGAGCAGCTCGATACGATGGACGAGGGTTCAATTTTAGTTAACTGTATCTGATAAAGTTGACTATGCTTTGGCAAAAGCGATGGTCACCATGACGCGCAAGAAATTAGCGAAGTTCGGGCGCACGTAGCACGCCGGGGGCAGTTGCGATAGCGTCGGTGAACTCAATGAAAATTACGTATGCAGCCTGGCGTTCGTTAAAACGACTTACCTACAATTTCACGTGTTTCGGCTTATCTTTTAGAGGACGGAACCTCGTGCTGATTGCTTTTACGGGCTTCTTAATGACAGTGGACTGGATAGATAACGCTGATTATTATCGCCAGAGACATTTACGCGGGATCAGGACCCACACGGATCTCTCGGAACGTTAAAACACCGTGCAAAAGTCAGATAGTTAGACAATAGTTCTTCCGCTTTAAAATGTAGCTGTTCTTCTCGAATTTCTTACGAAACTTCTGTCGGAGTTACGCTAATGAAACTTGACAGGATGATTGCTTGCGGTTCAAAGTATATGCTCAATTTTTTAAATCAAGAAATATGGGGTAGTTTTCATGTGGCGTTCGCCGGAAGTAACCCTTGCAAGAATAGGAGAAAAATTAGCTTTTTTCGAGAATTCTCTCTAAAAAAAAAAAACAATCGAAGCTGTGAAAATAAAACTTGACAGAATTATTGTACTCAATTGTTTTGGCAAGAAAATACAGTCTAGTTTCCGCGTGACAGTCAATGGACCTGTGTCCCAAAAGAAGCGACTTCTCATGTTCCATCATGTGAAAAATCATGATACTTTCATAAAATGATATTCGCGACTATATTTCGACCACAGCTGGACATCAAAGGGCCTAAACAAACAAAATACCCTAACTTCTTGATTTGCAGGGGGTCTCTTTATTAACATTGTTCGGATAGGAGAGTCTCTCACAATTCGCATCACCGTCTCGTTCCGGGTGTAATTGCCATTCCGACTCGGTTGTGTGTGTATCAGGAGGGTAATGGGGTCCCCCCCTTACCATAATGGCCGTCGGTCTTGCCGGAGGTTATATCGGCAGGCGAGGAATACTCTCGCGATGCGCATAAGTCAGTAAACTGCAAGGATGATAAATCCCACACGTGCTTTTAGGTTCGTCGTGCTATCGTCGTCGAGTGCGGGGGCGAGATGAGTCCGGGGACAAGTTGGTCTCCTGTCTCTTGTAATGCACGTTCAGTTCTCACCCCCATAATCCTCCGAATCTCCGCCACTCAGTCCCTTTCCCATCAAACTCCCAAAAAATCGATAAAATTTCAAATTTTGCTCCAAAGAAATTACCAAAGAATTTACTGCACATGACTAATGGAATTAATTCTCGAATTAACTGTGAAGACTCGTCGTGTAAAAATAGTATAGATATTCTGATCTTCTGGAATAGACCAAAAAATAAGGATTGAATAATATTTACTTATCTTTTACGTAACTAAGCTACACTACCGTCCACATTGGGCCAGAAACTGATCTTTTCGGACAAAAATCTGTCGACAACTCAGTTTTTCATCGATTCAATCGGAATTTATTTTTTAAATGTTCGTGAGGGACTATACTTTGATGACGTTCTGTGCGAAAATCGTTAACTGTCAGAATAAAGAATCGTTATCTACAAAGCCCAATAACTCCGATACATCATCCGTCCATACCATAAATTTGCATGTCCCAGCTGAGTTGCCGACACTTCTTAACCTTAAACCCTAAACCGCAAAATTTTTAACTGTAAATCTGGCCCAGAGAATTACCAATTGAATAGAATTACATTCGACACTTACGAGACTCACCATTAATTTATTGATCCAACAGCAGCGTTTTCGCTTCTTGAGAAAGAACTTCCTTGTGCTTGGCATCCTTCATTCTTAGTGTGGATTTATAGTGGAGCTGCGAGCATCGATGATAGCGGCGCGGTGAAAAGAAACTAACATCCGTGACAACATTTCGACACATACTAATGCAAAAGTACATATGTATTTTCTTTGTTTTTCAATTTTTTTCACCGCACAGCTCGCCTCGCTGCTCCACTATAAATCCACCCTTAGAGAGCTTATAAGTGGATCGGATGATAATAACGTATGCCGTATAATATCTATATTTGTCTTTTTGCGGCGACACATTCGGGAGATTTCAGCTCGTGATTTCCTGAAGACTTTATTATTTGCCTCTTGTGGCTCTTCTGAATACAAACCAATTGGCAGTTCAAATGTAGCAAGTACTTCACTTCCATGTTGCAGTACCTTATGAACTGATGGAGTTAGTTTATACCATGGATAAATTTTACTGCACAATTTAGCCGTCTCCGAACAATATTCTTTGAATTTCACAGGGTCAGCTTTCTTGTCACATGTAATTACCTGAAGAATGTTATGCAATCTTGTGATAATAACCGCGTTTAATCCAGTCACTCCAGCAATTGATTCGGCTTTTCTAAAGAAAATTCGGGCCACGTTCCCAGTATTTGATGTACCAGCTCCCTGTTTGACAACATCAACTGTGATTGATAGCTCTTTCAAAGAATTTTGCGTATCGGAGTTATTGGGCTTTGTAGATAAGGTTTCTTGATTGTGACAGTTAACGATTTTCGCGCAGCTTGCCATCAAAGTATAGTTCTCCACGAACATCTAAAAAAAAAATTCCATTTGAATCGATTAAAAACTGAGTTGTCGGCAGATTTTTGTCCAAGAAGATCGGTTTCACAAAAATGGACAACACAGTATCTTTACCCACTTTTGTAACAAAACCAACAGAAAACGAATCGCGCGTTCTTCTCCTTTTTTATCAATAATGGTCGGAACAACTGAGCTCGGAAACTTTTAGCCCCGGTCTCCCCTATTGTCGGTTCCCAAATTAAATTTAACTTCGTGCTGCAGTTCATTGCATCTTTGTTGCATCGTGCGGCTGCATTGATTCCGTTGCAACGGAGAAATGTGCACACCGCTCACGTACCAAGTTAATATAGCCAGCAGTTGCGCGATGCAACTGTTTCATGCAGTGGCGCACGTGTTTGACAAGTAGAAAGAGGGTGTACACTCGAGAAGTGGTCAAAGGACCCGCAGAAGACTTGCGGCACTCGCAAACAACCGTGACTTCGTGTTTGAGCTTGAACAATATGCCTACCGGATGCCAATGATGCAGCTCTGTTATTGTTCAGAATCAAATCTCCTTTCGAGACACGGGGCGCGGCGTTCCCCTTGCAGGATCCCGTTTGCCCGCATGTCAAAGTATCCAGTCGATATTACTGTACAGCTTATCAAATCTAGCTGTGGGCTGAATGTCCCCTGCAAGGGGAAATGACCCCGGTGCGCAGTGGTAAATAGGCGGAACTTCACAACGATACGCCATCTGTCAAACGATTCACGTTGCGACAGTCCAGTTAATAAAGAAAAACTTAAAAAGAAAATTAAACCGACTTAAAAAAAAAAACGCACTAAAAAGTATAAAATAATTTCCATTTAATGTATGTGTATACACACGAACTTAAATACAATACAATTTTTTCGGAGGCGTCGCACAAATATATTATTTAAATATAAATATATTAGTATTCAGAACAATTTAAGGATTTTCGTAATTTCCAGTGTCGAAAATTTTCAATTTTGCGCCGCCTCCGAAAAGATTGTATTATATTTAAGTTCGTGTGTATACATATATATTAAATGGAAATTATTTTATACTTTTTAGCGCGTTTTTTTGAAGTCGGTTTATTTTTTTTTATTACACACTTTTTTTTATCTCTGTCAGCTGTCACATTCCAAATCGTAATTTATAAATGTCTGAAAGCCGCAATCGATAACGATAACGACGTCGCGTCGTTACTGTTCCTAATGTCCAACATTCAGCGGAGTTCACGACGGTATCACCACCCTACTTCTTCGCAAATAAAATCGTAATTAACCCTTCGTGGGTGGGGTGATCTCGCGTCCTTATTCGGGTGGGGCGATGCACTCGGTGCGCCAGGCTGTTTTGGGTCAGTTTTACTCAGTTTTGACTTTATATCATCAGGTATTCAGACTAATCCATGCAGGTACATTACTAAATATAATTCAGACATTATCAAAAGAACGGTTTTATTGAAAATGAGCACAAAATAACTCTCGATCTTCTCGTTAAAATTCGATCGTTGGCGCACTCAGTGCACCAATACCACCCTCGAAGGGTTAATAAAGAAATGTAAAATTTGTTTTGCACGGGACCATCCCGGGAACATAGTCTACAAGATGCAAAAGGTTTCGTTCCGATTGGTGCATCTGTCTCGGCGTAATCGCTGAACATACATAGAAAAAAAGTTAAAAAAGGCACATACAGATCGAATTGAGTAACCTCCTCCTTTTTCGAAGTCGGTTAAAAAGTATAGTGACACAAGTGTATTCACACAAACATACGAACAGTTGTTTTGTATGTTTATAGCTGTAAGAAATAATGGACAGTACGCACTTTTGACGAGGTGTGTACTTTACCGTTCAAATGTTGCATCCTTCTCTCGTCGAGTGCGGTCTTTTTTTTCTTCTGCGCATCCTTATGAATTTGGTCAACCGCACAGCTACATTTGACAAGCTGTACTTCTTATGGGAATTCTGGCATGTGGGTCACCTAATGTTGTCACCTCAAATATCTTTGTTGTTTTCAAAGATATTAGGTGTGCAAATAAGTTCTTTCCCTTTTTTTCCAAATTCAAAATTCTATTACGTGAAATGAAATAGAAATTCTGTAAATGAAATTCTATAATATTTATTTTATTTCTTATCGCTTCCGTGTAATTCCAAATGTAGCGATATGTGAAACGGATGAAAATGTCGGGCCAGAACTTGCTTCTCGGTCAATATCTCTCGTACTCGCATGTGGATTGACAGTTATAGCTGCTATAATATTAATTTCATTGTCTTCAGTAGTCATGGGATTCTTTCGTTTACGCTTTCTTACATCTACACTTTCAGTATTTCGAAATAACTTGTAGATATTAGTAAAAGTCAGCCTAGAAGGAGTGTTTCGCTCAGGATACCATTCTTCATAAAGCAGTCGGGCCTGCAAAGCATTTTGTCTACATTCACAGTAAACCGTTATCCCAACAAAAACATCCTGTAAACAGGAGCCAAAAATGTTGTTCGTATGGTAACTTTGTCAAATGTATCTTTGAAAACAACAAAGATATTGGAGGTGATAACGATAGGTGACTCATCCTGTATAAAGTGCTGTTGGTCATTGCTCAATTATTTAGGTATTCAAGACACGTGGCATGTTTATCACTTTTTGACGTTCATATCACTGAGTTTGTATGAAATGAATAATTCGAGGGTGTAGTGCTCAGAAAATTAGGGGAGGTTAATTTGTTTATAAACTATGGACCATCTAAGTTAATAAGGTATTTTTTAAGAATATATTTTAGCTAATACAGGTTAATTCAAGGTTAGTCGTTTTTTTTGCAGTCAATTTTTGTTAATGGAAAATTAATTGCATAATGTAAAGTATAGAAAATTAAGGGAGATTTATGCCATCATTATGCTCGCTCCGAAGTTGTTTATAAAGGCCTTTGAAGTTATTACAATATTTGGTAAGCATATATTTTGGATAATGGGTCATTATCCCGAATCGATCGCTTTTTGCACTGGTTATCGGCAATTTTGCTCGAAATTAATTATTGTATAATGTAGTGTATGGAAAATGAGGAGGTGTTTAAGTGATCATTTTGCTGATTTTTCATTTGTTTACAAAATACAAATCTTTAAATACCATTAAAATTTAAAGGCATTTAATAATTCTAGTCATACATTTTAATACTTTGTTCTTCTGCTTCTGTTCATTTTACTAATTTGTATAAATTCTTCTTTGTTCCAGGTAAAAAAATAACACCTAATTAAACTAAAGATAAGCAACATTATTTACAATGAAGACCGGTAAGTTATTCTTCGTTGACTATCAATTCGTTTAATGCCCCATCCGTATATCTCGTTTCTTAATTAACGTGAATTAAATTTGATAAAGTACTTAAAGTTAGTAAAGTTAATAATAAATTTGTTGTCTTCGTGAGGGAAGAGATATTAAAGTTTACGGGTCGTTAGGCGAACGAAGATTTACTCGGTGCCGTGCAAAGAAAGCGTATAACGGGCCGCAGAGTCGTTTATATTTTATTAAAGATTGTTGTATAATACTTTGTTTACTGCCTCTCAGTATGTGAATTTCTTCTGGAACGCGGGATAGTTTTATGGGCCGTTAGACTCCCTTCCACTGTCGTTGTCGGGGGCTTTACAGACTTCAAAGCCCTCGTGTAAACTTCCTTTTATTTTAGTATGTCGGTCGTTACGCTAAAAGTTTCAGAATTCCCCCGAAACAGCCATCCAGATTTCTTTTTCAATTGCAAAATTATTCTTTTCTTTTTATTTAAACTCCTGCAATCTATTTGGTGGATTAACTCACAACGTCGAGAATCATTTTCAACGAAGCAAACAAACATATTATGTTCTCCCATTTTCATCTGAACAGTTTACATTTTCCTTGTGAAAACGTTAAGAGTCAGGTAGCAAATATAAATGACTAACGTTGCAGTTAATAATGGCATTTCGGTTCTCTGGATATTGTAAATAAAAATCGCGCGGTGGAATGAGAGTGTCGAAATGAGAATGTAATTATTTCAGTATGCAGCCACGAAAGAGCTAATTATACGGAAATTCAGTTGCATCCCCGGAAACGATCCAAAAACTGTTGCAATTTCAATGCACATGGGAGTTGCAGGTTCGTGCAATAGTCACGATCGACGCTTTCAATTTCCCGCGAACACGATTGACAGACGAGCAAATTAAAATCATTTGGTGGTTGGCCGGCTGGAAAAGACACTAATTCGTATGGCGATTTAATTGTTAATTGTTCGTCGCGGTTAATAAATCGTGGGGGCAGGGAATCATTTCGATTTAAATAATCAGCGCTTTTTCGTAGGTGATAAACATCGGAATAACAGTAAATTATTATTCGCTAATGGGAAAATTGTTAATTGTGCTGAAGGTAGAGAATTCCCTCTTTACAGTGTGCTGAGGTAGGTAGATGTACAATTGTTATTAACAAAGTTACAGCACATTGAACATTAATAAGTGTAGTTATTTAATATTTATTTTTCACGGGTGCACTTGATCTCATACTTGATCTCTTACAAAAACGTGTCGTAATAGTTTCGTAGTTCGATGGTAAAAATATTCAAAATATGTCTATGAAAATTTCGGAAGATTTTTGATTTGTCGATAATTGTTGATAAACAATTTCGAGGTAAGCTTGACGAACATAAGCACGCCTATACAATTGAACGGTCCATTTAGAGACCGTCCACTAGTATTGACACCCCCGCGGATGTCAATAACCAAAATAATATGCGATACATCAGAACCGGAGCCAGAGATGTTCAGCTCTGACATGTTTATGGCTGTCAATGCAATGTTCTAACCCGCGGATCAGAAATCCAGAGCCACGTCGACGCCCACTGATTTATGACAGCAATTCATGACGCTACTGACGCTTGAAAAACCGAATGTCAGACCTGGGACACCATCGGGCAGATTGCTATATCGGATTTCAGGACACCTTGTTGTCAACCTCCTGAATATTCAAGGCGCAAGACAGTTCTTCATAAATAAATATGAAAGTGAACAGAGTTGTCCATTAATCGATTAAAATTTTAATCATGATTGATTGATTAATGTGTACGATTAAAAAAAAGAGATCGTCGACTTTTCGACGATTGATTCAATCGATTGATGATGAAGTTAATCGTCAATCGTTGATTAAATGAAGAGATCGTCGAAAAATCAGGAATTGATTAAATCCGTTGATGAAGTTAATCGCCAATCGTTGATTAAATGAAGAGGTCGTCGAAAAATCAGCGATTGATTAAATCTGTTGATGAAGTTAATCGTCAATCGTTGATTAAATGAAGAGATCGTAGAAAAATCAGCGATTGATTAAATCTGTTGATGAAGTTAATCGTCAATCGTTGATTAAATGAAGAGATCGTCGAAAAAAAAATTAAACCGGCTTCAGAAAAACGCATACACATGAACTTAAATACAATACAATCTTTTCGGAGGCGGCGCACAAATATATTATTTAAATATAAATATATTAGTATTTAGAACAATTTAAGGATTTTCGTAATTTCCAGTGTCGAAAATTTTCAATTTTGCGCCCCCTCCGAAAAGATTGTATTGTATGTCACATGTCGAAAGGAAGGGGGGTGGGTTTTCTAAAGTTCAGCCTTTTTCCAGTACTCGTACAGTTCTAAATACGTATTTCATTTCGAAATTTCAGCAGTTAATCATTAATAATCGTTATTAATAAATATTTAATCGTTAACCACAATTAACGATTAATAAGTATTTAATCGTTAATTGCTAATTGTGATTAACGATTGAAGTAGAAATTTAGTCGTCAATCGTTGATTAAATTTTTGCCCAACTCTGAACGTGAATATGTACATTCTAAGTTTGAAAATCTCTCTTAAGTATTTATTTTCTATGATGTTCTTGAAGGATGGTTTCATTTGTTCAATTTTGTTGCTCACTGTATCCCTGCCTTTCCTATACTACTAAATTTTCTATAAAAATGCTCTATCAACTGCACAGAAGGTTGAAGCCTCGGTTTCATAGAAAAGTCGCTAATAACACACGTATTCCGCACAAAATCCAAGGAACTATCGCGTGTTTGGTAGTTAACAGTCTCGCCGCGTTGTTCTAGCAGTCGCAAATACTTTAATCTCGTTCTCATCCCCGGTCGTCGGTTGGCTCACCCGCCTGAAACCGCTTCCGCTTTCTCCGCGACGTAAGAATGCTCTGGACGCCGTCGCCTACTCGCCTAGACTCGATAGAAGTAAGCTCGCGAGATTACTGGTCTCCCTCTTAACTGGACCGGGGCTGCAGACTGGAAATCCTCTCGCATAGGTGTCGATATCTCGTTGTTCAAATCTATTTATCGCCTGGAGCCACAAATTCCCACCAGTTTTACAATTCGAACCACTTTTTCTCATTAATCCCGCATCCGAACAATTACAGTAGTGTCTCGATATGTGTGGAAGAGATGTCTACGATATTTGTCAACCGACGAATGGACTTAGGCCACTTTCAAAATAAAAATTTGTATCATCCTATTAACCAGCTAATTTCCTTTTTACAAAATCTTTGTGATTTAAAATATATTAGTTAAAATTTGCTTCGGAATGAAAAGATAACGTAGAAATGTAAATATTAAAATTGCTAGCTCGATTTATCTCGAAAATGGACTTAGGCCACGTTCAAAATAAACGGCTTACATGTACCTATAGATTTAGGTCGGTTTCTTAGCGATTCTCAGTGCAGAATGTTTGAACAGCCTGAGAACGTCTTTTGCGAGGGCATTCGATCGATGGAGGGGGCAGGGTTAATGGATGATTTTATAATAGATGGGTTCGGTTTGAATTGTGTTTAGTTTAGTTGCCCCAGGCGATATCGAGCGTGCATTGACAAGAGATGCGGATTATGTTGGGTTTGGATGCACACCAAGAAGCGGAGCCACGTGTAAATCGTGGCCATAAGCTAGCGGATCAAGGTATTCGCAATGCTAGATACGTCTTGGATGTGTGCCCTCGACCGCGTGAGTTGTAATCTCAATCATGCGAATTTCTGTACTTTACGACCGCGCGAGTTCCACATATCTCTTGGTCTTTGGATTAGAGCGTCTGCTCGCAAGACCCTGGACCACGTTACTAATTTGCAAATTGCATTGACATAGCTGAACAACCGAAGAATTTAATATTGCCAAACAATAGAAGCAAACGGCTCCTTCAAGCATTTATCGCGAGGAAACCATTTGTTAAAATGGACTTTGTTGATTACACTGTCCAACAAATTTCAACTTTTTAAAAGTATTCATCGATACCCACTATGCGATTCTTATACAGTTTTCCGCGCTGATTCCAAATCTGTTTTTAATTGTTTCCCTGTACGTCCAGTTTTTGAGAAAATGGAGTTGAAAAAAGACATATTTTCCAACTTTAAACAAATATTGTAATGTTATTATAAAAGATATTGAATTGTTCTTTACAGCAAAAGATTCTGTAGACTTTCCCGAATACAGTGATATCTAATATTAATATATTATGATTGTTTAAACATGTTTAAACAATGATTAAAGACGGAGAGACACCACTTTTGTACCAATTTATGCGGATATTTTCGAATTTATCTCAAAAAATAAGGGTCCAGCGAAAAATTGAACTATACCACGCGAAAGAGCAGATTTTTATCTTGAGAACCCCCGTTTGAAGTTTGCATGGTCGACGTTTTTTTCGAACCAGAAAGCAAAATATCTTCGCCCGACATGAGTTGTCACCAGTGGCGCTCACCACCAAAACGGTCGTTCGCCGCTGTTTAAACATGTTTAAACAATCATAATATATTAATATTGGATATCACTGTATTCGGGAAAGTTTACATAATCTTTTGCTGTAAAGAACAATTCAATATCTTTTATAATAATATCACAATATTTGTTTAAAGTTGAAAAATATGTCTTTTTTTAAACTCCATTTTCTCAAAAACTGGACGTATAAGAAAAAAATGAAAAACAGATTCGGAATCAGCGCGGAAAACTCTATAAGAATCGCATAGTGGAAATCGAAATACTTTTTGGCTGTTGGACAGTGTTATTAACACGTTCATTGTTGTGTTTTTTTCTAATCACCAAAGTCAGATACCTTCAAAGAACATGAAAATACTCCGAGTTCGATCGTATGTGGCGTAGGTAAAACTGAAACGTTCTTCGAATTACTCGTAGCTGGAGCCTAAACACAAACTTCGACCAATGAGATAACTCGTTGTTGGCAGCGAACGTGTTAAGATACAATTTTCGAAATCATGAACGATGTAACAATAGGAAAGCTTGCAGTAAGAAGGTAATGAGAGAAGAATATTTACACGCGAAATCCGAACTCCAGCAAAAACAATTTTTTCAACGCGACAAGCTAAAGTATCATTACAAAACAAAAAAAAAAAAAATACAGGAAAGTTCCTCATCTTTTGCTGAAATATGCCAAAAAATATTGTTCCTTAAAAGCGGACGATACGCACAGAAAAAAGATATTGTAGAGTGGAACAAAGGCGAGGACAAACACTTTTTCCTGAAAATGGACGATTTGGATAATACAAAAATTGTAGAACGTAATAAAAGCAGGTGACAAAAGTTCAGGGATGTTCCTTGAGGTTCATCTGAACATGCAAAAATATTTTCTACCTGAAAATATTCTAGAATGGACCAGAGACGATCAAAGAGTCGAAGGTTGTTGGTGAACGTTAACAGGAACAGACAGAAAGCCTTACCCCCCTAAAAATCGCCGATTTGGATAGGAAAAGAAATTGTAGAACGGAAGAAAGGCAGGTGAAAGGTTAAATTAATTCGAAGCGTTCAGCAGCCGTTGTGCGGAGCAGTAAACAACCGGAAGCAATGAAGCTCTGTATCCGACGTTCATTCTTCTTCCCGTTCTCTGTTGTCATCGCGGGCGGCCAGGTCCTCTCCTTCCGGAGGTCGAGCTCGATTTTCTCCCTAAACCCCTCGACTCGCGACGCTCGAGAGAATAATTTAGAGAGCACTTTGGTGGCAGCGTTGCTGGGACTCGAACAGAGCGCGCGGCGGCGGCGGCGGCGGCAGTGAGCCGTCCCCATCTCCAGTGAGCCGAGCCACTGCGCTGGCCGAAGATATCTTTCCACTTGCTTCTCCACTTTCTTCTCCTCTTGTCGCGCGCTTTATGAATTGTCTGGTCCGAAGTTATGGTCGGTCCAGGAACCCGTAAACTGCCGAGAGCACCGTCGCGAATCAGCCCAGGGCAAAGGCTGCCGTTGACATCTTCGCGCGCTCAGGCACCCCTGCGAGAGTTTCCGCTCGCAGGCTTCCGGTTTGCTCCACTCACGAATGTCCTTTCGATTACTCTTCACCGTCTTTCGAGACATCGAGGGCCTCCTTCGATTCTGCTGATCCTACGGTGGCGCACGGTCTGATATTTTACCGATCTACGTGGAACTAAATTATTTTTAACCGACTTCGAAAAAGGAGGAGGTTACTCAATTCGATCTGTATGTGCCTTTCTTTTTCGCTTTTTTTTTCTATGTATGTTCACCGATTACGCCGAGATGGATGGACCAATCGGAACGAAACCTTTTGCATCTTGTAGAGTATGTTCCCGGGATGGTCCCGTGCAAAACAAATTTTACATTTCTTTATTAATTACGATTTTATTTGCGAAAAAGTAGGGTGGTGATACCGTCGTGAACTCCGCTGAATGTTGGACATTAGGAACAGTCACGACGCGACGTCGTTACCGTTATCGATTGCGGCTTTCAGACATTTATAAATTACGATTTGGAATGTGACAGCTGACAGAGATAAAAAAAGTGTGTAATAAAAAAAAATAAACCGACTTCAAAAAAAAAAAAAACGCCTTAAAAAGTATAAAATAATTTCCATTTAATATATGTGTATACACGTATGAACTTAAATACAATAGAATCTTTTCGGAGGCGGCGTAAAATTGAAAATTTTCGACACTGGAAATTACGAAAATCCTTAAATTGTTCTGAATACTAATATATTTATATTTAAATAATATATTTGTGCGCCGCCTCCGAAAAAATTGTATTGTATTTAAGTTCATGTGTATACACATATATTAAATGGAAATTATTTTATACTTTTTAGTGCGTTTGTTTGAAGTCGGTTTATTTTCCTAACTACACAGGCTTAATTTTGAAAATATCATCACATTTATCTTGGTCTGTGCAATAAGTCAACGAACCTCGGTTAGGGTTAGGTCTTCTTAATTTATTTTAATTAATATTTAATTCTATGCTCAACTTTAAGCGACCATAACTTCTGAACCATTGATCCTACAGGATCGGAACTTTGATGTGCAGGTTCCCCGGGTTCAAATCTACTGGATTACATACCAAGTACATCATAATTTATAGAGGAAAGGCAAAAATTTGAGTCCGATAAAGAAAAGAGAAGCCTAGCACTTGTTTCAGTCAGTTCATAATCGAGGTTCTACTATATCGCGGATTGACCGAGCAACGTCGTGTTTAAAGGCATTATAATCAGTAAAATATCACAAATATGTTGTTAAAATACAAATCTGGCCTGGTCAAATATAAGTTTGACATGGGTTAGGTCAAAATAGAAATCTGTGTTCCCCAGTATTCTCTCTGTATGCTCATAGGCGGATACACACGACAGTAGATCTCTCGGAAACAATGGGAGTGGCTCGAACAGAGAGAGAGTGAAAAGTAATGCGATTGTTTGGAACGGATCTGTAAGCCATTCGAGGTGGCACCGCGTGAAATATAAGTCAGAAACGAATCGAGAACCATTCTAGCCAAGTACCGGCGGCTGAGCTCCTTTACAAACGGCGAAAACTGGCGCCATCCACAACACCGGAGAAACTATCGGATCTCGATAAGTTTCTCTCGACCATGCGTCCGTATCAACAATATTACCAACAATTCAATTTGTTCAACCGTTCGTCGTTATTCCTAACAGTGCAGCAAGAAATTAACCAGCAAGACAGTATCTGCTTGAGTTTCTGACTTGCATACTTAATAAAAATCAGAATATTAAAAAATTACAATAGATTACATAACAATATTAAATTTGCAATTACCTTTTACGATACTAAAAATATTTTATTTAGTATTAGAGACGATTAGAGACTTCACAAGATGAGCTAAGTTACAAGCTCAACAGCTCGGAAACTAACAATAAGACAGAAATATGAATTCCCATAGCACGTCCAGTGCTGCAGAAATTTAGGCTCGACGCACACGAATAAATCAGCACGCACTTCCCCAGCAGGTTGTCCTTGCGATCTATCGATCACAAATCAATTAACATAGCCCGTAACTCGCAGTCACGGTTCATTTCTGTTTTCGTCGGGCGGGTACAGGGAGTTCTGTAAATTGTAGAGCGCGTTCCTTAAGCCGAATCCATAAGCGATGCGTGATTAATGCCGCGAATTAGTAGGCATGTCCGACGACATATGCAGTTGAATAGAACGCCGGGGCGTCGGTGATATCGATCGCAACGCGCGGAAGAGGAATGGCGTTTACATGCGACAAAGTTTCCCTGATGGATGATAGTGCTCGTTGCTTTGGGCGTTCCGCAGCTCTCCGTGCAGCAGTGTGCAACGTTGTACGCCGCTGTGCAGCGCTGCGCACCGCTGTGCACCGCTGTGCAACGTTGCTGGATGCAGCATGCAGCGCGTTGCGACCTGGTACTCGATGATATTTTGATGGTTTGATCGACGTTGACACGATGACGAGTTTGCCTCCTGTTCGCGACTGAGGTAGACCCCCGTGATACAGAAAGCACTGACAACAGCACACTGAACCACTACCTTGATGGATGACGCCGGCCTACGGTGTTGGCAGTGCAAACACTTGCAAGGAGATGCGAGGAGGGACGTGTCACTGATTTTCTGACGCTATGTAAATTATCCTCCACTGATTTGTTGTCGGGACGATTTCTCTGGTCTCAAAATTTGTCTACGACCTCAGGATTTTGCAAGAAATCGATTTTTCTGAACAAAACTAATGTAATAATTCTTTCGTTGAACAGATTTGAAATCAGCGTGGAAAAATCTACGGCAAATGATATGTTAAGTGAAAACGGCATGTTAAAAAAAAAACTTTTCCGCGCGTAGTACTGGAGAAACCACATTTTCTTGAAATTCTGTGTTTAACGAATTTTCTCAACGTTAAAAAACGTTCGCACCATAATCTACATATTTTTCCCATATTCTGTAAAGTTTCAGCTTTAATTTTTTAAAAATTTCATCGCTCTATCTCATTTCTATCGAAAGTTCTTTGAGTTTGAATGGAGTTTGGTCCAAATTTTCCACTGTTGGCCGGCGCGCCGGTAGCGTATTCAGAAGCACTAACTTCAAACACAGCTGACATAGGTAAAAAACTGTCGCAGCGAGTTCATGGGGTACTCAATCGAATCGGCAGAATCTCTGCTTCAATCTGACGTTCAGATCATGGTATTACGATCATTTATCGCCGAAATATAGCGAGTTAAAGGAAAAATGGAAATTGTGCATTTTTTAAGCATATTTCCAGAAACACCTGGTATATCGAAATGTTAATGAAATTGAAAAAACAAAAGGAGTGCGTTGAAGAGAAAGAAACGCTCTTTCTATTGCTTTTCTGCACAAGAATCTAAGATAATTTCTCCGCTTTCTGGAGCCAGTTAAAGTTAAAAAGTCCCTATTTACTTCAATGTTGAATAACTCGAATAAAAAAAATCGCAAAATATTCAACAACCACACAATTTATACAGGAAAGATAGCCCTTCCAAATGATATTAACGCGATTTATCAAAAAAATGTATTGCTCCCCGTCTGATATTCCAAAGTTGCACCAAATTTTTGTTAACCGTCAATGTTGTCTTCATCTCGCTATTACTTTGTACAAAATCAATATAGCAACAATTTGAAAAAAACAGAGCATCTGAAACTAGAGGTTTCAGGCTTTCAAACCGTTGTTTAACGATATCGATACGGCAATTTTTGACGGAGTTATGATCACATAAAGTCGGAGCAATTTTTTGGGTTCGCACAAGTGATCCCTTAATTCTTTTGAGGAGTATAAAATCATTTTCTGTAACAGGGAATTCGTAATATTTGCCGTTTAAATCAAAAGTGCCAATAATTACTACAGTGCTAGCAATACTACAGTTTACCCTATATGGCCGCCACTGTATCTCGCGGAGAGAGATCAAATTAAAAGAGAAAAGTTTGACAAGACGTGCATTGTATTTCACTTATTATCACGTGGGCGGAAATAAAGTCGACGCTCTCTGCGGTGACAAAGGGCTCACCCGCGGCGAGGATTTTGCGCAGGGCGAGTTAATACTAAAAGCAATAAGCAACGAGTGGTTGCGGTCTGCTGGGGAATTGCTAGGGTTTTCCGAAGTTACCGTTTCTGACCGCCGTTCCGTCCAACCTCTTTTGACTCGGCAAATGAAATTTCGGCCGCGTTCCCACAGAATTATGCAGAAGCTGTTTCTCCTTTGTCGGCCCCGCCCGCACTTCGGATGGTTTCGGTTTTTCTTAAGAGTTGACAGTATCGTCACGTATCGTCAAAACTGAGAGTTGCAGCGAGAATGAAAAATACCGGCTGCACTAGGAATCCAGAAACTCGTTCCTGCCGTTTGTTCGGCTACGAAAACTCTCTATTGTTGGAACTTCTTCAGGTCGCTAAGTATGAAACTTAACAAATGTGTTATAAATTTGTGTTTTATTTGTCAAGTCTCATACTTAATCACCCGGTATTTAAAATCTTGTGGATTAATTCGTGCTTAATTAAAGCTGAGAGGGAAAGAAAGGTCCGGGGAGGTGTGGATACGAATCAACGAGGAAAACTGAGTCGGAAATGCAAAATGCAGTTTTTCCGTAAGTCGATCCGTTTGCGAGATAATCGAGTTCGAACGTCATGAGCCATCGCTTTCACTTCTTCTAATCAAGGCGTCGCATTAATCCAACTTTTGAAGTTGATTATCTTCGAAACGGAGCCTAGAACGAGAAAATTCTATCCTATTTTTTCGATGCAGATTTTCATGGAGAATAATATATGCTATGGTTTTACGATCAGGAAAATGTCGTTGTCAAGCTACCGTAGATATTAGCCAAATATTTGTTCTCCACAAGAGATTCTAATTTGAACGTCTGTATTCTATAAACAAATTAAAAGTCGACTAAGCGATGACTTAAACTTAACCTACTTTTTCCATGAACCACGTGATGCAATCATTATAATTTTTAGCTCATTTTCTTACACTAACGTTGCCTCTTACACATTCAGCGCA
The DNA here is from genome assembly GCA_028455765.1 of Lasioglossum oenotherae. Classification (NCBI taxonomy): domain Eukaryota; kingdom Metazoa; phylum Arthropoda; class Insecta; order Hymenoptera; family Halictidae; genus Lasioglossum; species Lasioglossum oenotherae. Next base: position 4,056,877 of record CM052295.1, on the reverse strand, counting down.
GTCTTTCACAACAATACTCTCTGTATCTCTCCCACTCCATCGCTGCCATTATTGTACCACATCAAATACTAACCAATCTCATAAGTTAATCCAACATGCAGCGACCCTGACTCGTCCTCGAGCCTCTAAAACGATTATTCCAACCAATTTTCATTTCATTTCCCGTCGAATTAAATTAAAACTGTGGACACTATATCTTCCATCTTCAAGGCAATTTTCTGCTCGAGAACGCTAGGAGGGGGTGATGGAACGAGGAGGAGGAGGGGGGGGGGGGACGTCGTATTTACGTGGACATCCGGCAGAAAGACATCTCTACAGATCCGTGTAATATCGTCGGCGCGGCGGAACGGTGAAGAGTTTCCGGAGCCGGTCGCGTTCGAAAAGACGTTTTTTCGTTGAAAGCGTTCCTTCATTTCGCTTTATTCCCTGCACACTTCTTTCATTTTACTCTGGCACGGTTTAACAGTCCGCTATATTGGATTCTCTTGTGTCCAATTTTCCCCCCCCCCCCCCCCCCCCCGGTTCCCCGGCCGCCTTTTTTTTTTTACACCGGCTTCGGTGCATCGTACCTGGACGTTGGAACCGGCTGTCATAAAGTGCAGGGTACGACGTGCTCAGAAAAAACGATCTCATCACGATGTTTCGATTCAGCGAATTGCATTCGGCGGCGCCTCCGGTTGTTCGTCCGGCTGAGAACTGGGTTATCGATTTCCCGCCGTAATTTTAAACTGCCGCACGTGGTCACTTGCACGCCTCTCTCTTTCTCCCTCCGTAATCTCTGTCTCCCTCTCTTTCGCACTCCTGAATCATTTTTAATGGAGGATGTAAGCGCTTCATGTGATGCTGGGCAGATATTCGAAAAGTATTTCTACTCGAAATGAAGCATTCTGTGACGTAGAGCAACCCTGTTTAGGAGAAGTTTATGTCATCACTAGACTGCGAATGTTTATGCAATTTGCAATTTCCGTAGACGAATTTTAAAATGCTCGAATCAAATAAAATCTCATTTCCCGTAGTAGTAGACTTTGTGGATCTTAAATAAATGTTAATCGTACTAAATTTTGTCGTATTTTATATCCTAGCATTTATTGGGAATTTTCAAGAGATTTGCAAGAATTGCATAAAGAATCGCATAAAGATCCACAGTCTAGTCATCACTTTCTACAATTCTAACTTGTTTAGAAAATACACTGATTCAAAGCTTGTAATTTTAGTCCATTTTCGACACTAGGTATTTAAGAACAAGGCTGTAGTTACGAATTTTTATCTCTAAAAGTATGTAAAAAATTAAGTTAATCTTGTCCGCTAGTAATCTGTAAGATTTCATTTATTATATTATATATATTTTTACAATAAAAAATTGAATCGTTAACGTAAATGTGTAACCACTATTGCATCAGAAAGTTTAGATAAGATGAAGAAGGGTTGAAGCCATCAAATCCATTTTTAAAGAATTTTATTACATCCCCTTTTGTAACGAAAGGATTTATTTCGTTTCCTCACGATTCAAGCTGATTGGTTCTTTGTCGACAGACCGTAACATAGATCGTGCTATAAAAATTTATGTTGCTGAATTAATGAGAGGATGCTGCTGACGACGAACGCGCATAAAAAAAGCACTGGGTCAGACAATAACCCGGTCGTTATTGAGTGACGGGACATGATGGCTAAGTGCCCGAAAAAGTCTACGGATTCGGTAGAAAAATTACTTTGTCACAATGAAATCATTATGAAACAAATTTTGATTTTTGAAATTTTACGATGTATAACAAGCACAATTCCGATTTCGTCGCGGTAAAAAAATTCGTGTGTCTTCTCAAAGTATTGACAAAAGTGTACATCGAAC
>CM052295.1:4020963-4054931 GCA_028455765.1 Lasioglossum oenotherae | reverse complement strand
CTCTCTCTCTCTCTCTCTCTCTCTCTCTCTCTCTCTCTCTCTCTCTCGCTTTCTCTCGCTCCTGTCCCGGTGGCGTGACACATGGCCAGCATTTATAGCGCGAGATAGCGCCGGCGGTTCTCGACAGCGCCGGCAGATTTATCCTCCACGGTTATTGGAGTTATACAAAGGATTTTTCCAACTGATCCCATAAAGTATCTGTGCCTGATGCCCGATTATTTACGCAACCGGCTGATGCCACAGCCTCGGCCTCTCTAATATCCGAACGCCATAGATATTTCTGCCGAAAGTAGAAACTGCTATTGCTAAGACATTCCATATTAAATTTATATCAGGGTGGTTATGTTAACCGTTTGCATTCGGAGCTATTTCAACTTGATAATTCAATTCGCGAATGTCACCTTCGTGGCATGAACCAGGTCTTTTCTCCCGAAAATTTATGCATTCAGTTGATCCGAAAGGTTTCAGTAATACTCTGCTGTTATTGTTTTTCCTGATTTGAAGGTAATCAATTAACAAAATTCCATCTGCATCCCAAAAACGGATGCCAACTCTGCGGTTTGTTGTCACAATGCAGGATCATTGTGGTAAATCCAAGTCTGATCCATGGTTACAAATCGACGCACAAAGTCAGTTTTATTTTTTGCAAACGATCCAAATGTTGTTGAGAACATTTCACGCGAATGAATTTTTGATCCGAATTTAACGAATGCGTCACCCATCTTGTCAATAGCTTTCTCATACCTAATTCATTAGTTAAAATCTCGTGAACTGATCCAGTTGAGATGCCTGTGGCCTCAGCTAAATCAACCACAGTTAATCAGCGATCTTCCAAAACCAAATCATGGACGTGATCAATAATTTCTGAAGTGGCTGCAGTTCTTGGACGTCCTGAACGTGGATCATCATTAATGTCTGTACGACCATGTTTAAATAGAGCAACCCATTTTTTTACCATTGCATATGAAGGAACGCTGTCCCCTAACACATTCATCATATCATCAAAAATTTCCTTTCCGCTTAATCCTTTTTTTACATAAATATTCAATGACTGCACGACTTTTTCAAGCTTTCCATTTTTCTAACCAAAGGAAACACGTCCACTTTAATCAGCTGCCTGAAGCAAGCTATTTGACAGATCGGTTTGGAATGTATGGTATGTTCACATCAAGGACGGATGTTTTCAACAACGATATGTTCTTGCTGCTCCCAATATCATCTATGTGCCGGGCTACGAACTTTCTGTATGATCTGGTACTAATAGCGTAAATCGAGGCGGTAAGGTGAACCACCTTGTATATCAAGTTTACAAGAATATTAAAAAAGTTGACGATTCTGACCGATAAAAGTTGACCTAGAGGAGGGATGATTGAAAATTTTCAATCGGAACCCATCGTATTCGTAGTTAATCAGTTAATTTGCCGATTCCGTGCGGAATAAACCGAGCGCGTCGACGTATCAGATTGTACCAGATTAATCAAGTTAATCTGGGTTAAATCTAATTGATGGCCGGGATTAAGATCGCGCTGTCGAATCGATCGTTTAATGAGGAAAATACTCGGATAAAATTTCATTAGTTCGTTTGGGTACATTACTTGTTGACATGATACTTACTTATCTTGATCATGATACATACTTGTTACATGAATTGTTCTAATTTCAAGTCTGTACTACAAAATCCATACAAATAAATCATCCGAGTTTTTTTTTTCAATTAAAAAATTGTGTTAAGCAGCCCCTATACGATCAATATTATCGTCAATATATGGCACAAATGGTGGATATTATAAAGCGTAAATATCTCCAAAAATATTGATAATACGCAAAAATGTTTCAGATGAAATTTGTTCAGTACCGAGGGGGACATCACGTGGTGGGACTTTAATTTTTCCCGGTAGACACTCCACTTGCATTTAAACCACAATTATACAGATTTCAGATTAAAGAACATTACCAATGTTCTTGGAACTTGTCCATGAATTTATCTCAATTAACTTGTAATTGGATAAAATTGTTCATAATACAAAACAAATGATAAGAAAGGAAAAGAGGTTAACTTACAGCGTCTCTTCAAACGCTTTATTTTCCTTCTCTGTTTCCTTATTTCCTTCTCCATTCGCTTAAGCCTCTTAGATATTCTATTACCTGCATCTTCCATATCTAATAATATTAAGAAGAGCACAAATCATATTCCGCAAAGAAAAGAAAATACGTGCGTGACTTTCGGCACAAAATAAAAGAATGATGGATTTGAACATAGCGCCACGGACCATGGTTTCCTTTCCTTTTTTTCCATCTATAAAAACTATGGCGGTACTGGCGTAAATTAGAGGTACTACGAGTTGATCGAAGGAGGAGGCGCGTGATACAATCTCAATTATTGTGCAATATATTGACGATAATATCGATCATCTAGAGGCCGCTTTATAGTATCTGGTAAACACCTGCGAAAAAGTCTGAAATTTTTATCGTATCCGTTTTCCCGGGAAAAACCACATAAAGCGTTTCTGTTCTGCGGGATCGTTCCTCGAGTAGGCGATACTGAAGAAAATCTGTTTCCCCGTTTTCCAGGACTCCGAGGGCGACACTCCGCTCCACGATGCGATTTCTAAGAAACGGGATGACATTTTGGCTCTGTTGTTGGACCATGCCGCAGACATCACCCTCACGAACAACAATGGCTTCAACGCGCTGCACCACGCTGCTCTCCGTGGAAACCCAAGGTGAGTCGAAAGCACCTTAGCGTTTTCGACGTGACGCTTTTGTCCGCGGCAGAGCGCGTCGTCGCGTCGCGTCGCGCCGCTCTGAATGTCACCGTCGGCGGTAGAGTTTAACGGCAGAGACGTCCAACAATCAACGAGGTCTGCGAACGGTCCCCAGACCGGATGACAATTAAGAATAGCTCGGCTTCTCTATGGCCGAATAGGTGTTTCTGACGCAATTGTCTTAACGCTTTAAGGAAAGGTCGAATTCCTTCTAGTTGAACCATTGGGAATTTCTTGAGAGTGTAGTGGGATGCAGTGTACACTATACGAGGGGGTGTTTCAGTCATCATTTTGTCGATTTCGAATTTGTTTATACAGTAGCAGCGCTTGAATTTCACTATTTTTATTCGTTCTTATAAAAGTACTTGGGAATTTTTATTTTGGCAATCCAATGGAATAATCCTTATTTTAATAATATCCTGCAACGTTTGTTTATTATGATATTATTTTTCATCGTTTGAGGAGTCAGATTTGTATTAAAGAAAATTATGAATACATGTACAGTGAGCGAAATTCGTTTAAAAGCACATACAACAATAAGGATATTGGGGCTAAAGGTCCAAAATTTTAATAAGAAACGTTTAACGATAACCGAGGATTATAAATATATTTATGTACTATAATATTTGTATATATATATTTATCAAAACATTTATGTAAGAATTTTTACAAACAAAACCATATTTTACGTGCGAAATTCGTTTAAACGCACACGTAAAGAAAACAATTTAAAATTAAAAGTACACGAACATTACAAATTTAATATTTTGTATGGCGCCATTGCTTTGTATTAAAGCGAAAGTTCGATTGGTCATTGAATGATTGATATTACAAGATTGGTAATAGCGGTATTAGGAATTTCTTCCCAGCAGCGTTTAATTTCTTCTTTTGAACTGTCTGTATTGGCGAACTGACGACCACTCGCATAAACTTTTCTTACCAGTGTAGCCCATAAATTCTCTATTGGGTTCATGTCATGCTGGCCATTCCATTATATTATACGAATGTTTCGTGCTTCGAAGGATTCACAGGAATATCTTAACACGTGAACCGCTGCGTTATCCTGCTGAAATATAAATTCGTTCTCTCCAACTACATCTTCTAAAAAATGGTATTAACACCTCATCGAGCATGTCTATGTATTTTTCTGAATTTACCTTGGGGGAACGAAACAAAGTTTCAGTTTCTGATGAAGCTTCCCAAACCATAACACGTGGAATCATTCTTTCGACACAGATCATGCCAATACGATGAGCATTCGTCTGGATCATCCAAATTAAACTTCTTTCCATCGGAAAAAATAACTTTGTGCCATTCGTCGGCCCAGTGCATGTGATTTTTTGGGAATTGTAAAGCTAGTAGCCTTATGATGTTGTTTTAACCTTGGCGTTCTCATCGGTTTTCTGAAAACAACATTCGGTGCATTGTGCAAAATTTGTTCCACCCGTCTGGACGTTATTGGTAATTGTAACTGCGCAACAATTTCATGTGCAACTAATTTTTTTTGTCGTTTCACGTATTATATTATTTTTTCTCGTTTCGAGATTTCTGTATTTCATTTTGTAGCACGTTTTTTGCCGTAATCTTCACCACGTTCCAAAAAATTTTCTACTACGCACTCGGAACGTTTAATTTCTTTGACAATCTTTCGATTCAATTCCCCCCCTTTTTAAAAGAAGATATTATTGCCTTTTCAGCTTCATTTAAATATTTTTCTTTCGTCATCCTGTTCTGTTACATAAAATCAAAAATATATTAATACATTCATATTAATACATCAATACATTTATGATCACTCTTTAAATCAACCACTTTTCTTTATAATTTCTCTCAATATCTGGGAGAAAAGCACTGCGTTTAAACGAATTTCGCACTTGTAAACGCTGTTTTAACACGTTTCGCTCTGCGACATATTCTGGCACGTAAATACGGAAAATTTCGAAGCATATAGATGTTGAAAGTAAAGGTTTAGCAAAGAGTAAATAACCCCATTTTGACACCATCACTAAATAAGCATGCAAACTTGCAAATTTTAAAGTGTGTTTAAACTAGTTTTGCTCACTGTATACAGGGTCTACGCGTTAATTTATGTCACCATTTTTAGTCATTTCCGATAGTGCAATTTAAATGTTTCAAACAAAAGTTTATCAGAACTTGGTGAGCTACATGTTTGCATATTCTTAAATCTTTTTTTTTTACGTAAAAAATTAAAGGTCATCTTGACTTTTTTAAATGGCACCATACAGGGTGTCCCAAAACTCCTGCAGAACCCGGGAATGGGAGGTTCCTGAGATCATTTGAAGCAACATTTTCCGTTGCAGAAATGGCGTCCGCGGCTTTGCTTAGGAGTTATTAACGAAAAACACACAGCCGGCTCGGCGCGCCAACTGTCTATTGGCAGTACAAAATTTAAATGCTTGTAATTCGTAAACAAACTGAAAATCGCCACAGTGCTGACTTAAACTTCCCCTAATTCCTCACATACTACAACATACTGAACGTTCAACATCTTGAGTTACCAAAGATTCCGATGATTTTGAGATTCTGATCAGTTTCTCTGCGGGAGATGCAAAACATTTCGATCTTGATCTTGAGTTTCCAAAGGTTTCGATGGTTTGGTAGCTCCTCTATGGGAGACACAACACATTGAGCCTCGATAATGATCTATTTTCGTTTCGCGAGCGGTGTTCCACGGGAACAGTGGGAACTGGGCCGTTATTTCGGCGAACAATATCGCAACAGAGTGTGGAAACGGGCGAATCGCTGACACCGACAGGTCGCAAGTAGGTGCCTCGTAATTGTGATTGCGCAACTACTATGCGCATCCGGTGCCTGTATTTTCCAGACCCGGAAACGGCCGTGAAACGTTTCCACGGGACGAGAAACAGTCGCAAGCTGTAAAGAGACGAATTTTTCGGTCCATTCAATGGCCCGGCGCTCCGATTTATACAAAATCCCGCGTAACCCCCATTCGACGAATTCGCCGAATATTTTCATTTCATAAATTATCCATTGAACGCGGCAGCTTTTTTCGACAATGACAGAAAATCACAATGGCCCTGGAAACTTCTGCTACGGTGGACAATAGAGGGAAATGGCTGTAAAGAGAATTGTTGTATCGTGTTTGTTAATCTACTGTATCTATTAGGCGATCCCGTAAGTTCGCGCCGTTTTTTCGAGCGGTTGCATATGTTAATTTTGTAAACATACCTTTAAGTTTATGTTAGGTATTTTCAGGACATCTGACATCTCCTCAATCGATAAACTTCGTGATTTCTGTACAAGGTCTCGAATTCTATCTTTGTCTGTCTGTGGAGGACGCCCGAAACGCGCGTTCCTCGTCTTCTAAATAAAAATTCCCACCTTCAATACGTTGAAACCACTTCCTACAAGTACGAGATGAAAGCGAACTTTCCCCGTAAACAGGATATATGGTGTTCGTGGCGATTGTTACTGAACTTCCCTCCCGAAATTCATATAACATGAGATGTCGGAAATGGATATGTTCTTATGGCCGTATAAAGTTGTGAGATCAAACAAAATACGGCCAAGTTCGTTAGCTTAGAAATACATCTTGCAATACTGAAAAAAGCGTTTGTAAAAATTAGTTTAAAAGAACGCTGTTTAATTTTGAAAGAGTTATATGGTGGGCTAAATTATTCAAACCTGGCCGTTACTTTTTAAACCAATGGCCATAAAAGATGTTAGGTAGCGGCCAAGTTTGAATAATTTAGCCCACCATATAACTCTTTCAAAATTAAACAGCGTTCTTTTAAACTAATTTTTACAAACGCTTTTTTCAGTATTGCAAGATGTATTTCTAAGCTAACGAACTTGGCCGTATTTTGTTTGATCTCACAACTTTTTACGGCCATAAGAACTTGGCTCCTGTTTGCAGGATGTTTTTGTTGGGATTCGTATAACATGAGACGTCGGAAATGGATACGCATTTCGCTCATGATTTTTCACTGCTAGCAATTACTGTGTCCACTATTTCACGACCCACTAAATCCTTCTCTATGTGCATTGGTCCCTTATCGCCGTACGTTTATAAATCGACGCGTGAAATGTATACACAAAAGTCGGCACGAACTTATGGGATGACCTATCTCCATCTCCACGCAGAAATTAATTTGCTCTTCATTTTCAAATCCTGGTCGTCCGCGCTTTAAACGCAGGTGAGGTCGAACAGGTGAGGACCTAGCCGTTAGGTGAGCCCTAACCAAGGGTTGTCTTTCAGTCATGTGAAGTACGGTTTCGCATCCATAGCTGGCGGGTATTAGCCAGCATCGTCGCTTTTAAACCGAAGGGTGCTGATTACCGTGGAAGATGTGTGTGCCGCATCTCCACGGAGCATGTTTTTTCAAAGGGAACCTATTACCCTGGTTTTCTAGCAACCCCTACTATCCCATGCTACCTTTAGACAGCATCCAGAAGCCGTCATGCAGGTACATCCGCTTGAAAATCGACGCGGACCGCGTCACGCGAAACGAACCCGGAATTAAATTAAGGATGATTTAGGCTGATTTAGGGTATCATAATGCGGATCCTGGGAAACCAGCTCATGCGAGTCGGTGTGCATAACGATCAGGATCTTGGTAAATCCGCAGAGTGTGTCTTGAAACTAATTTGTAGAGCACAGTTTCGGTGAAGTGAGTGCTCAAAGCTAATGAAGTTTTCTTTGACTCGCTGCCTGATCCGAGCGAACGGTGCAAGGTGTGTGCGCTTCCGGAAGTGTGTCATGTCGTGGGGAATTGTTGATGATCAGAAATTGGGCGGGTGGGAGAGTTATAATGGGTGTTGAAAAATTTGAAGAGGGAGCTTTTATTCGGCTGATTAGTCTGTTGAATAAGATGGTGTGGTTAACGTGTGGTACTGTAGGTTTGAGAATTTACTACTGTGAAACTATAAGGTCTATTTCTATGGGACCTGATTACATATTTTTAATCATCTTTCGATTGCGTGTGAAAATTTTTACATCACCCAAAAATCAAAATTAAGCTTGTCATAATCGATTACATGTACCTGCAACCTATACACTCCTTTTTGTTAGAAATGTTTAATTCAGACGTCTCTGAAAACTTCAGTACCTTCATTAGAAAACATTGTATAATGGTACATTCGTGCTCGTCTTAAAGCTCAAAGCTTCTACTTTCGACCCACATAACTAACTTTTTGTCAAGAAAGTGCTTATGCACTTGGGAACAAATGAGAATGCTAATATGGTCTCTCTAAAACTTCGCAAGCCAAAAGCGCCTCGGCAGACATTAAAAACTTTATCACGTCACAATCTCCTCAAGAAAAGTCACACACAACGCTCTACTGCAGCTCATTCTAAACCACCTCGTCTCTTAAATCCTCGCGACTTTCCTCTTAATCCTTCTTTACGTACCCAAGTACAGTAATGTCTCGGTATCTGCAACGATGATGTACATACACAATACTTGCGAAAAGTCTTTACTAGTTTTTTAATCATTTTTAATGTACTCTTACCAGCACACTCGTGATATTGTCCTGATTAAAATGAGCCCAAACACGACACAATTCTATAAATGACGAATTAGATGTACCTCGATTATCCGAATCGATATCCGCAGTCTAAAATTATTTGAATTCATTTTTGGATAAGGAGTATATCGTGGATTAAACAGACAAATACGATCCGAATTGTATCGTGTTTGGACTCATTTTAATCAGCAGAGTGTCACGAATATATCAGTCAAAATTCGATCAAGAAATCATTTAAGATCAAAAAATTCTAAATTATTAAAAACAAAAGAGTTTAATAACTGCATTTAATCGGTGTGTTGAGACATTTCTTTAGTTCGCATAATCTATGGCATGAATTAGTTGAATATCTGAGGAACAATCTCCCGTCATTCGTTTTCCCATTCATGTATCCATAAAGCACTGAAATTTGTCGGAAGTTTGAAATTCTGTAACACGATTTCATTTTTCAACGGATTCATCTATTAGTAATTGTTACCTTATTTACATGCACTAACAGATTTTTGTTTTATAGAAGTTTCTTTAGCTAAGTATAAGGTATACTTTTTAAAAAGAAATTCACTTTTGTACTATATACATTTTTTAGTTATTAATATTTGAAGATAACCAACGATTCAGTCACTTTCTTCATGATTCTAAGACTTTGGTAATGACTTTGTTATATCTTCGGGTGCGATCGGGTGTTCATTTCTGTGCCATTGTGTTCTTTGAAGTTTTCTGATTAAGATGCAAGAAAAAAAAGGCTGATACCACGCGCTACTCCGTGTTTTATAGTTGATCTACGAAAAAATTGCATGTCCGCGCATTCGCTATATCTCCGTATTAACTTAAACAAATATTAAATAATAATAATAAACACACAATATACACTAAAATAAGAAAACAGCATACAGGGTGGGGCAATAACTATGTCAACTTTGAATATTGCCTTTATTTGTAATAATATGAAAAAATGTTATAGACAAAATTTAAACGGTATAGAGGGAGACATGTTGTGACATAAACATTTTCTGCGTGGGTGGAGGCATAGTGAAGATTTCAAGGTCACCTTGATTTTTTTAAATCGAAGACCTACTTTTTGTATTATGAATCGATAGACTATCGAATTCTGAGTAAAAATATATTAACCTCCATATGTCCTAAATCAAATAGTTAACGAGATATTATATCGAAATAATTTTCTTTCTTCTTTTGATAATATCTCGTTAACTATTAGGTTTAGGACATACGAAGGTCAATACTTTTATACTCAGAATTTATATAATAAAAAGAACATTCTGTTTAAAAAAATCAAGGTGACCTTGAAATCTCCTCTATGCCTACACTCGCGCAGAAAATGTTTGTGCCACAACATGTCCCCCTCTGAACCGTGCAAATTTCGTTCATAACATTTTTCCATACTATTATAAATAACGGAGATTATTCTTTGTAATAACTATTTTAAAAAGATATTTTAATTGTGAATGATTACACTTTTCGATAGTGTACATAAAATAGACGAATAACGTTGAAATATTGATTATAATCCGCAGTACTTGATTGAAAAATAACTACAAACTTTACAATCTAATACGCTCCTCTTTATGGACAAATTTTGCACTCAAAAGTACAAAAAGTACACTCAAAGTACAAAAAGTAGAAACCTCAAGCTTTAAAATGGTTGTTTTTTCATGGATAAATTTTAGCAAAGTTAGAGCAGTTTCAATATTGAGCGAATTTTGAACTGGCTGTGGCCGCTGAAATCGAGCACACAGCCCACTGTGCGGTGTCGTGTTTCGAGTCATTTCATTCAGAAAAGCGTCACGAATACGTTGGTAAATTTAACAATGAAAAAATTATTGGATTAGTATGTAGTTCGAACGTCAGAATTTAATATAGCAAAATTATTTCAGTTTCATGACAAAATCATTGAAAACAAAAGAATTTTATCACTGGACTACTATTGTCTCACGGATGGTGTGGATGGTTTGTTTACGCGCTTTGTCACGTTCGTCGCCGGCGGCTAGAGATGAAGGAACAGTGTTAGCACAATATACAAGTGGCATTTCGGTGATGTAGTTTTCACACACATATCGAGGCATTAAACGTAGCAACTGGTGCATCCTGTTCTCGGAGCCATCTCGCGAAATCGTCGGAAGCGAACGTATCCGAACGCGTGGCTCCCATCGATCGCTTCTAATTTGAGGGCACACAGGGAGAGCGGGCTAGAACGAAGGAAGGCAGAGGCACGGAAAAGCGGAGGGAGAAGTTTCGCCGGCACACCCCTGGAGACTGTAGCGTACAAAGCGGAGCCGGGCGCAGAGGCAAAGGCGAAAGAGGAGAGCGAGCGGAAGGGAGCCAGGAAATTACGTCTCCGGACGTCCGTTCGTTCGGCTTCAGAGCCCGGGCGCAACACAAGACGCCGGAGAACCTGCCAGGCTCCTTCACAGACCCTGGAAAAGAGACAAGCGAGGCGAGGAGCCAGCGAAAGAGGAGACAACCGGGCGAGAAGCGAACACCGAGCGAGAAGCCAGCGAAAGAGGAGACAATCGCGACCTCGGCACTGGCCAGGAACAACCACGGATCGAAAGGATGATGGCTCTGGGCACAAGAGGAAGCTTGATTTCACGTTCCTACGACTCGATTTTGATTTTACTTTGAGCCACGATAGGTGAAAATGAGGTTAATGTAGGGTTCAAGTGTCTGTTCCGTTTTCCTGATAGAAGGAGTTTCGGGGATATGCTTAGTGAAAGCTGCTGGATCTCGATGAAAAGTTTCGTACATGCTCGCAGAGAATCTACCCAAGTATGCGATGAGTGTACGAGTTGAGAAAAAATCGCGAAGGAGATCTTGAGGTGCTCGAGAGAAGAAACGAATGGGTACTCGACAATTTGGCGTAGTTTGTACAAACATTTTTTTGGTGGAGGATATTCGACAAACTGGTATAGCTTGTACAAAAGTGAATGCAAATGACATGAATATAAATGAAAATGAACACAAATTTCTGTACATGCTCTAACATACTGTATTTAAACTGTGCAAAATGTTCCGTTAGTTTGTGGCCATTCCTTCAGTTATGAAAAAGTCGTAAAGAAGATTTTGAGGTGCATGAAAATGGAGGGTATTCGACAAATCGGTATAGCTTGTACAAAAGTGAACGCCTTGGAATAAAAACATTTTGTACATGATCTGTAACAGCTTGATAAATGTATTCGATTGTTTGTCTAGAAAAAAATCATGAATCAAAAATTGCAATATCTGATCGGGAAATGAATTTCAGGAATCAAGAATTTTGTTTGAAAATTCTATAGTTTAATTTAATATCCACGTTGGGGAATAATGTGAAGTACGTAAAATAATTTTCTATAACTTGATTCAAGATTCAATTGTCATTTGCAAGTTGACATTAGATGGAATAATAGCGAATATAATCGAGGAAAATTTGTAGAAAGGGTCTCGGCAAATCGAGTAATTGTAAATCGTGTACAGAGAGCACTAAAAAACTGATTAACAGGGATACTTCTATGCAGAGAACGTTCAAAGAAATCGATTTACGTGAACAAAGGCACGGGTCATTTAAGATAAATGTGCCACTGCAAGAACGTGGAATGAACATTGTGGAACTTTTCAGCTCTTTTTATTTGCAATTTTCGAGTATTGTTAGGTGTACAAAAGGAACTGTTTACATCGATTGCTTGCCGACGAGAGGTGGTCTTTAACAATTTCTCATTGAACTTTCATATTTTATGAAAGATTCAGTTAAACTGGAAATTTTTGCATTTGTTATAAAAATAATCTTAAAGAAGTCCTGAATGTGAAAACTTGTTAAAATGTTCCCTGGTTTTTTAAAGCTACAAAATGTATAAAAAATTTACATCAATGCCTGTGTTAATAAAACATACGATGAAACCCCTAAGGTGCACCAAGGGTAAACATAAAATGATATTTGATTAAAAGTGAATGGCATGGGAATTTTACCATTTAATATTGTGTTACAATATGATACAATTTCATTAATTTATACCCACGCGCACGTTTATTAAACAGTTTTTTTAAGAAGCCCTTGAAGTAACTCTAGGAAACCATATAGAAATTAAAAAAGAAAATATTTCAATCTGAGAATTTGTATACATGTTCTCGAATATTAAACCCAAATATACAAAAAGTTAGAAAAATTTATGCCAACCCATTTGTTTATTAAAAAGTTTCGAAGAAGACCTTGAAGTACCACAAAGGCAAATCCTTGAAAAAATATTCATATCTTCTAAAAAAATAATTCGTTCGGATTGAAAATGTTTGTACATAGTCACCAACGCTGTATCCAAGCACTCGAAAAGTTTCAGAACTGTATCCTCACCCGCTTGTTTCCAAAAAAATTCATAAAGTTGCCCTCGTTCGTATCACCGGCACTCCCATAAACGCAGGTTAATGTTGCATCACTCGGCCATCGATATGTCCATATCGATAATATGTGGCACTCAACAGCGGGTTCAGCCAGTGATGCCAGAGCCGTGGTACTGTGGTACTAAACCCTACCCCCACCTACTATCGCCCCTACGTTCCTTTCCAACGCGCCCGCGCGCTACACTCTCCAGCGTACCTCTGCTGTATCCGTAGAAATACGTTGTACCACAGTACCACGGCTCTGGCATCACTGGGTTCAGCTGCGAGTTGGAATTTACAATGTTATCTATGTTTATATCTCCGTACATTGGCATAATAATTGTGGCATCGTGGCCAAATAACGAGCCAGGCAGTACAACAAAGAGAAGGCATCACCGGATAATTTTAGCGAGTGGCGCATATTGCTACGCTTCTGATCGTTTCGTACTTCTGCAACCATAAAGCGTTATTAACCCCGATCTATCGTGTACACTTCTATGCTAATACTAAAACATTACTGGCCGAGCATTGTTAACGCGCGGACGTTATCGCGCCTGTTGCCAGCCCGAAATTTCTGCTGCATCTTCCACGATTTATGGTGGCTATAGTGCCAAATGCTTCTATTTGGTTCAAACATAAATACCTTCTGGTTCCTGTGACCTTCCATTAGTATCACATTGGACAACCCTAGCTCCGTCAAAGGGGTTGCTAGAGGAAACATTTGATTTTCAAATCTTGGAAAATTTCAGAAAAAAATGGGATACATTACTCTGACAGATATACTGGGCGAGTCACCTAACGTTATCACCTCAAACATCTTTGTTGTTTTCAAAGGTACATTAAATGTCTTCAGGACAAAGTTGAATGGTAAAATGGGACTCGCACAATACCAAAGTTGTTGTTTTTATGTCCCTTCTTTTTAGAGATACCAAGATCACCTTCATTTTTAAAAATGGAACCCTACCATTTTTTAACCTCTTGCTCTACGATTTATTTTACGGTATCAGTGATCAGAACTTTTTTTGTAGATTGTAATTTACTAAAAAATGAGAATATTGATATAAATTGTATGACTACATGTTTTCCAGTAGCTGTATATTAACAAGACCAAAATAGTATTTTATTTCGGTTTAAAGGAAATTATTAACATACATTTTTATCAGAATCTGTTCAGAATGATCATCACGAGTCAGGCACGAGCGACCAAGAGATGGGCGGATTTGCGAAAGTTTTTGACAACATTGGAGAACATGTAGAACAATTTTAAACCTAAAATATCCATATTGTGGTAAAATCTAACAATATCTTAATTGTTACATGTACTCCACTATTGTATCTAAAAGATTAAAGACCATTTTTTGGTTTTCTATGCAGGTATTTACGAATTTGTACTGCACAAACTGTAAGAGAGGGATTTATAAAACCCTCCTGCACAGTTGAGTAACGTGTCGAAGAGCATGTAGGAAAATGTTCACCCCAAAAGTCTTGTTTTCGTACAAGAAGTGACTTATTCGATTGCCCAATCATTTTTTCTGGAATGATCGTTGATACATAATTCGACCGACGTTTATTAGACAGGCGGCGTTATGAATGCAACAATAATCGCAAGTATAGCACTATTGGCCCTTGATTCGCCTCGGCAGCACAATGGCCCGCCGTTAAAGGGAAAACTTCGTGTCCCGGATGAAACCCTCGTTCCCGGCGAGGTACTTTCGATAATACACAATCTCGAGCGATCGAGACGACGCCGTGTGCAGCGAGGAACCGCGCCGGCACAATCGACCGAGTGATTTCACGTTTAGTGTAACTTCGGATTAGTTTTCGTAACAGGACTTCTCCCGACTCGTATATTCTGCGAGAAACCGCACACGTCCGCCGACGTCTTCCACGCTGTCGTGCTTCTGTGAGTGCTATCCTGCCTTAGAGCGCCTCAAAGTGCTCCAAAGCGGGCTTTAATCGAATTTAGCTGCACATAAATCGATGTCTCTTCACGCTGCATGGGACAGTTTCATTTCGACCGCCCCAAATAAGAGATAATTCGCTCAAACCTCCAAAGATCGACAATTTTATTAGCGGTGTATATTAGACCACTTGATGACACGAGGTTCAACGCTTCGTAACATTTGCATTTTAAAATCAAACATTTCATACGCAACAATATAGTTAGTGTTATCGGCGCACTGGTTCGATCAATAGAAACAATAAGCAAATTTGCAAAAATATAACTTGAAATCTAATTCAACGTTTCGGTCTCAATCTGGACCATTTTCAAGAACTGAAAATTTCAGCATTGCGTCTGTAAGAATTAACCAAAGACGTGTCGTTTTAATAAAGTAAATGGTTATGTAAACGTGTTTTCACACTAGCAGAAGGTGAAAAAGGATTTAAAATCGAAAAGTGTGTAAAGACTCACATGCTTATAATAGAAAAACATTCGTTTAAATTTTTGGAGGTTATGGAACAACGTATTGGCTTCATGCCGGCGACATGTGGACTGGGTAGAAACATGAAGATTTTGAACTGAAAACGAATCACAGAGCACAGATCTCTATATTGGCCAATCGATATGGCGGCAATTATGAATCTTTTTAACTCACTCTACTACACTGTAGATGCTAAATTACCAATATGGAAATTGGTATTGTATTCATCGACACTCATAATGCTTCATTTTGAGAAAAGCAAGAAATATATTAATTGGAAGGTGATTCATCATAGAACATTACTGATTCAGTAATGTTGCGTAGTATTCATGTATCAAAGGCGTTTCACACCTAAGATTTCATATGCAACATCAATAATTGTACAGTTACATGGCTGTACGCACAGGAGACATTTTTGCTAATGAACAAAATCCTGAAATAATTTTGCTACATTAAATTCTTATTAAAAGATGTGCTAATGCTCTCGGCGCATTGGTTCGATCTGATTTTACATCAAAAGCAATTTTGCAAATAGATGAAAATTTTCGACGTTTCGGTCTATGTGTGGGTCATTTTCAAGAGAACTATCAACTGCGTCTGTGAATTATTAAACAGCAAAACCAGTGTTATTATCATCACTAAATTAAACATTGAATGTCAAAAATGGTGTATTTTGTTACTCACTTGCTTAATAAAATTATTTTAACTAAATTAAAATTGAAACAACGAAACACGTGCTGTTCTCATGTCGTTGCACAAGCTACTGAGGCAAACGTGAAACCATTAGATATGAACCGATCAGATCCTCGATCGACATAACCATTAAATTCTCATGCATAAAATGACATACACTACTGTGCAAAAGAAGGAAGCACCCAGTGTAATTATAAGATATAATGACAAACAACATCTTTATGTAGAAATTGTTTTGTGCAATGATTGATTTATTGCATTCAAAGCATTAGATAATCCGCGATAACATATATTCTCAGAATTATTCATTTAAACAGCGGAATCCTTTTTCAAAACTAACCGTGTTCTTGTTTGATTCGTCACGCTTTTCTATTAAACATGGCCAGTTGCTTCTTTCTTTTGCACAGCAGTGTATGTCGTTAGTGTTTTCTCGTACTCGGTATTTGACTAATTTCAAGTGATCACTGTGCCAGAGAAAGCTTTCTTTTAAGCTTCAGACGAGAAGTTTCGTCGCTTTCAAGCAGCAACTTGGCCTTAGCAAGGCACGAAGCGTTTTAATCTCGCGAAATGAACTTTTGCTTTAAGAACAACGGACGCGTCGGCGTCCTCCGTATACTTATGAGACTCTGTACACCGTAATTTGTATATGACACTGCCGCGGAAATGGCGAGCGTTATACATACATGTGATAAGGTTATTATCATAAATAACGAGGCTCCTGTCTTCGCAACTTTGTTAAGACTACAGCTGCCGTAGGATGAGTTCTGACGTACCTGGCAAGTATAATGAACGAAAGTGGCTGTCGTTATAACTTCGCTTCGATGACGTCGACTTTTTAAAAAATGACATTCTTCCGGAAATGGTCTTATAAAAATTGTCGTATCCCATGAAAAATTAAACCGTTCCAGCTGAAAATTCATTCACTTATTCTTCAATGTTGTGTCCGAATACAGCAAAAGTTTCGTACATTTATATCCACCTCTGTTATTTATTTAAAAAATCGTGAATGTGCTCTTGAGATGTATCAGGCAAGAAAATAATCAGAAATGAGTTGTTCAAGTTGAAAAATTTTGTACATATTCTTCAACATCGCATCTAAATATACAAACACGTTGGTCATTAAATATTCACAAGTAAAACCTGAGCATCTCTCAAGATGATCATTTAAAACTGCTTAGGTTTCTTTGAGACACAGCACCGGCATTAAAAACTCCATCAGCAGTGGTATCGCTCCCCCCATCGATCACCGTGATCCGTGTCCGAAAGGAAACATCCCAAAAAACCTGGCATCATCTCCAACACCGAGTACACGAACGGTATACAGACATAGTGCCCCCCCGGGTGCACAAAGTATGCCAGATGGCGGACAGCCTTTAGGCAAAAGGTGGTCGAATCAGTCGCGTTGACAGGCGACCACGTCCTAACGAAATTTTAATCACGTCGCTGGGAAACTCTCGGGGATTGGCTGGTTTCCGTGCACACACGTGACCGAGGTCCTAACAAAACAGAACGAAACAAAACAAACGGGCACAGCTTCGCGACTACGGGCGAATCTTCTGTCTGGTTCTGCTCGGCGTGTCACAATCAGAGCAGAGCCGAGATCAAAGCGAGTTCTGTCTGGTGTCCTCTCGGCCGTTGCGTTCTCGTTGCGGCTAACGTAATTAAGCCTCGGGAGATGCTAAAGTGGCCTCGGATCCGCGTTCTGTTACGGCGATTCAATGAGAAACGAAATTATCTGCGCCGGATCGGCCGCTGGACACACCCACAGCATTAATTATAATTCGGGCGAAGCGATTAAATCCGAGATTACAGCCGCCCGCTGCGCTGCTAGCTCCCAGTGTTCTTCCCGCTTCTGACTTTCCCTTATCGCTGCTGCACAGTCGCCTGATTTGCCAATTTTTTTCCAGACAAACGGCTGCATGAACATTTCCGAAATTTTTCGTCTCTGTCCGTGTGGTATCGGAGAATATGTAGAGTAACTTTGGTCTCCAAACATTCACTTCGTTAAAAGGTGCGCCTGTTTTTGCGAGGGCCCTTTCTCTTTGGACATTCTTACGATTTTCGTAATGAATGGATGGATGGATGCAGCCACAAGAAACTCTTTGTATGTTTATAGCTAATATCGGAGGACACGTGTAAAAATTTTCAGCTTAACAGATCCAGTTTTTTAAAAAATATATTAAAAAAACTATTTAAAAACCACGTTTGTGTTAAAACGCACTGAAAAGGAGAAAATAATTTTTTTAGAAATGTCTAATGGAATAGTCACCAATGAGTGACTATAAATAAAAGCGTGGAGCGCCAAACTACACTCCTCAAAAGAATTAAGGAATTACTTGTGCGAACCCGAAAAATTGGTCCCACTTTACGTGATCATAACTCCGTCAAAAATTGCCGTATCAATATCGTTAAACAATGGTTTGAAAGCCTGAAATCCCTGGTTTCAGATGCTCTGTTTCAAATTGTTAATTTTTTACAAAGTTATAGCGAGATGAAGACAACATTGACGGTTAACAAACATTTTGTGCAACTCTGAAACAACAAAATCGATTTCTTGCAAAATCCTGAGGTCGTAGACAAATTTCGAGACCAGGAGTAATTGAGAACAATCAGCCCCCACACAGTCTCGCACACTATCGTCAACATTCTCCCCAGGCCGGTAATAATTTTTTAACAGCGCCGAAGTAGTCGAAACGAACAAACTATTAGAAGCAATTAGATCTTCGAAATTAAATGCTTATCCCGGCAAGCTTTCAGCCCTCTACCCGATCGTCTCCGGCCACCCCCCCAGCTCCGAAAGAGTCAGGCTAATTTCGCCGACAACTATTCCGAAGTTTACGGCCGTCGATCGGAACGTTCTCGCCTCCGCTTATCTGTGAATACCTCTCGTTCCACCCCCGAGCTGTCCGCGGTCTGCTATTCTTCTTTTTCTTGTGCGAGGGTGGAATACCAAACGGCGAAACTCGGAAGTCGTGCGAGGAATTCCGCGGCTCGAATTACTATGGTGTACTGTGGCCTGGAACACCTGCTGACAAACGAGAAGAACGTTAAAAACGAACCTTTGTACACCTTACACCGTACCCTCCGTTATCCGAACGATTTTTGATTGGTCTTCGAGTTCTGGAAAAGTCGTAATGGGAATGTGAATATTCTAAGGAGAAACTGATTTAGCAGAGTATTATGTGCGACCCTGTGCACTTTTCTGCTAGAATTCAACCCCCTAGCTTCATTAAGGGGATAGTTACAGGGAAAAATTGGATTTTTGGATTTTGTGGTATTCTATTCGGATTTTTTGTTTGAAAATTGTAGTCGCAAAGAATTAAAAATGGAAAATTGTAAACGGATACCTCTTCCCGTATTTTTTGTGAATAGACAGGTGGAAATAAGTTTGTGATACTTTTTGTATCGGTGATAGTTTTTGAGTCGGGAACGTTATCATGTTTCAAATCCGAAGCAAACGTTCTAGGCCCTGCAAACGTAGCTATTCTAGTGTAAAGATTTGATCGAACCGTAGCGCCGCGAAAAATATTGCTATTAATTATACTTTTTGTATACTGAGAAAAAAAAGTAGTTACTTCAATAACACGCGTGTTATTGTAATTTTTTACTTCGATGAATATCAATGTATTCTTTTCAATAGTATGAAATTTAGAAGCAAATCGTGATGTATTTGAATTGTCTATCATGAAATGATTGAAAATAATATTTGATTCAATACCGTATATTATTATTCGTAATATTTCTTTTTTTCCTTCAATCAGATATGTTGTTAAAAAAATTTGAGAAATGTATTCATTTATACTGGAATTGGTTCGAGGCCATATCTTATTTTTTTGAAAACATTGATGGTCAAGCTATTGGCTTATATGATTGGCGGAAGTGAGTTTTGCTATTGAAATTCAATAGTATTAAATATTAAAATAAGTTCATATGATATTGGCACTATTCAATAGTACATCTTATTGAATCAACATATATTTTTATTGTTTCGACAGGATTTTTTTTCTCAGTGTATGTCTGAATACAATATTGGGGAATATGTTCACAATTTTTTAGCCCGAAGGATTCATTTTTTGGAAAGGTATAACAATCTTTCGATTTTCAAATTCTAGTTGTACTCTAAAAAGGAAATTTTGTCCTAATAATGATGTTTGAATTTTTTCAAATTTTTCATTGAAGATTCATTTAGCATTTAAGGCTTCTGCTTTAAATATAAACAGAAAGGAAGCTAATTAATGATTGATGCAATTACTTAATTGGAAATTGAATGAGAGTTGTAGCCATTAACAGCAGAAGATGAAAATAAATTTCTTAGGAGTTGACTTCAAAGCGGCCCCGACCAATTGATATCAAAGCCTGAAAAGCAATTTAAGATGGAACGCGGGGAATCCGTAGAAGAATGTTTAATCTGTATCAAAATAGCCGCACGTAAGAACAGATCGAACAGAAAATCGCCTCTCCATTGTTCGCCGTAGCAATCGCTGTAATCACGGGGGGAAAATAAATCTCACGAGATGCACGGTGTTCTATCTTCCGTCTTGTGCAGTGACAAATGCATTTGTGAACCAGTCTGAACATTAACACAATAATTTAATTTACTCTCGAATGCTAAAGACACAACTTGTTGATAGAAAATTCAAGATATTATTTAAATGAATCAATTAATTGAAAGAACTACGAATATAATTTAATTAAATCGATTAATCGAGAAAAAATTGAGAGCATGATATAACTGAATTTAGGATAATTAAAAATGTGGTTCAATCGATTTTGGAAAATTAAAATCATAACTTGATTGAATTTAAACATTTGAAAATTGCACGAAACCATTCAGAGAATTAAAAATGTGATTTAATTATATGAGAGAATTTAGAAATTCAAACCCATGATTTAATTGACGTTAAAAAATCATCGATTGGAAATGTGATACAACTGAATATTCAACATTGAAAGTACAGTTCAGCTGAATTTTGGAGATTCGAAATATAAATAAAATAGTGAAAAATAGAGAATAGTAGACTGGTGAGAAATTATGCTAGCCAGAGGGGTTTTACATGGTGGAAGATAATACGAGCGTAACACACTGCGACGAAGTAGTTTCTTACTAGACGATACCGTCTCTACTTTATAATTCTACTTGCTGTTATCTTCATAACCTGAATCTGGGACTGCGAATGCCTTCACAAAGGAAACTTCCTTCAGATTGCGCGATGAGGTAGAAGAAGTTAGATTCGCAGAGGAATCTTATAACTTTAACCAATTATTACTGCGCCGTTCATTCATTTATGTCTTGAACCAAAAAGAAAAATATAACAGGGTCATTCTGAAACAGACGTATTTACTTACCTCATTTTGCTTTTAATTATATTTTAAATATATATTACAATATATTACATCTCTTAAACCTATTGAAAGTGCGAACAAGTAACATTTTAATTTATTAAATTTGTTTTAATACTTTTAAACAAATTCGTATCTCTTCCCAAAGTTCAAGGGTTAAATGCACTTTAATTTAAAATCACCAAAGTCTAAACATTGGCCAAAAGATTTCTCGTTGTTCGACAACATTTCAAATTCGTATTATTAAACGACATAGAAACAAATATTGTAAGTCTAAGAGCGACATCATCTATATTTTTATAGTAACGTCATATTTCCATAAGTATCGGTGTTTGCAATGCAATGAAATAATGGTCAAACACTGTCTGGTGTGTCTACATTAAAACCCCATATCAATAAAATTTTTACGAGGTTCGTGTATCTCATGAATAATTCATAAAAGATACTTAAGACATAAAACCTATTGAACGCGCAGCATTCTGCGAAGACTTCTATAGCTTCGTTAATTACGAATATTTTGCAGCGGAGAAAGTCTCCTATACTGTCCACTGTGTATAAATTAAGACACACTGTCGATAAAATTTTCATGGGGTTTGTTTGTTTGCAAATTAAATCACAATTTACACTCATAAGCCTAAAGTTACGAATATAGTCAACGCACAGCAATTTATGCAGCTTTGCAATTATTGTCCAATGTGTATAAATTAAAATCACCAATAAGTAAAATTTTAATAATATTCGTATGTTTAAAAAATAATTTACAAAGGAGACCAAAAATTTAAGACAATGAAATCCTCATTCGACACACAATGATTCTCATCGACAATTATAGCTTCGTCAATTGTGAATATTTTTCAATGAAAAAATTCTCGAATACTGCCCAATGTGTATATATTAAAACCCCCAATCAGGAAAATCCTAATAACATTTGTATGTTTAAAAATTAATTTACAAAGGAGACGAAAAATTTAAAACAACGAAATCCTCATTTGACACACAATGATTCCCATTGACAATTATAGTTTCGTCAATTGTGAATATTTTGCAATGAAAAAATTCTCGAATACTGCCCACCGTGTATAAATTAAAACCCCCAATCAGGAAAATCCTAATAACATTTGTATGTTTAAAAAATAATTTACAAAGGAGACGAAAAATTTAAAACAATGAAATCCTCATTTGACACACAATGATTCCCATTGACAATTATAGTTTCGTCAATTGTGAATATTTTGCAATGAAAAAATTCTCGAATACTGCCCAACGTGTGTAAATTAAAACCCGCAATCAGAAAAATTCTAACAACATTTGTATGTTCAAAAAATAATTTACAAATGTACCAACTACATGCAACTAACTGCGTTTTATAAATCGTAATTTACCATTAAATTCAATGCTCCTACTACTTTGACGGTGCCTATAGAACCCGGGGGCAAAAGACAGAGCCACCGGGCGGAGCCATTATATCTATATCGAGTTATAATAGCCCTCCTGTTAAATCGCATGAGAGCCAAATCGCTTGGAACTAACGTCGAGTGTCCCCGCTCTCCTCTCCCTCGATTCTCTCGTTATCCTGGCCCCTCTCTGCCTCCCCACAAGCTCCACGAAAACTACATAGCTACCCTTAGGACATAACGGCGCACTTTCGTTAGGAATTATGCATTCAACCGCCGTCACCAACTTTTTTCGTCCCCTGTCTCCTCTGGCTTTCGTCTTTTTGCATCCCCGCAGCCCCTTGCGCCATTAATTGGGAACGGTCGGAATAGAGCAGATCCTCCCTTATCTCGTGTTGTGATAGCGGAGATACTGCTTTTTATTTTGGCTCGATCAGCGAATAAATTCTTCACTTTGAGTATCCAGAATTATTTTTACAGAAATGTTCCGATAATAATTGTGGCTAGCTACGCATATTTTTAATCGAAACACTAGTGTTCCGCGGTACATAGTTTCGGAAACTCAGCTTTAGAATATACCTCCCTGGCTAGTATTCCCGAAAGGTGTTCGATGATATTTAAGTCGGGAGATCTCGCTGGCCATGGTAAAACGTCTATTTCTTCATTCTTAAAGTAGGCTGTACTACAATATTTATGCCAAATGCACAGCTGCATCGTCCTGCTGGATAGTGTATTTTTGATTGGCTATCGACTGAGCATGTTTTGGCAAGTGCGTATCGAAAACATCTATGTATTTCCTGCTATTCATTTTTGTGGAAATAAATTCAGTATCAGTTCTGCCATGATAATCTGTCGATTCCTCTTTTCTTAAGTCGTGAAAGTAATTTTTTTCTGATGAGAAACGGCTTACTTTAGATGGCCCTGATAATCCAAACTATTATTTTACACATACACCGCGAGAACCCCCACCTATTTATGTACAGGGTGTGAAGAAATGTTTGGTCTCGGAAGCTTTTAGAAATGTAAACAATTTTGATGGAAACTAGCAATACTAATAATGAGACTTTGCTATCGTTTTTTATGAGAACTATTTAGTTTTGACCCATGATTCCTGTGACACTTAATTCCCCACGATGGATAAAATACAATGTAATACTAAAAATTTGATCACAAAATTCATCGATCCGAAGATGTAGAATACGCCTATACCAAGACCGAATAATTCTGTGCACCCTGTACCTTGAAAAAAATTCGCAATGGCCCCCAGCGATGCAAAGACACCAATCTCGAACTCGACTCGTCAGCGTCAGGTATTTCGAGAGAATCGAACCGGCATTCCAGTTACGGCTGTGCGTGGTAGTTCGAGGATTCTCGCAGAGACACGCGGGGTAATCCTGAAAGGATTCACGAGGTTAGAAAACAGTCTGCGAAACGCAGCAGCCCAGCAGAGAGGCTGGTTGGTTTCGCGCTCGGATTTGACTTCGGG
Organism: Lasioglossum oenotherae; assembly: GCA_028455765.1. Taxonomy (NCBI): domain Eukaryota; kingdom Metazoa; phylum Arthropoda; class Insecta; order Hymenoptera; family Halictidae; genus Lasioglossum; species Lasioglossum oenotherae. Next base: position 4,030,960 of record CM052295.1, on the reverse strand, counting down.
ATTAAACGTCCTCCCCCCTAGAGCTCTCGCGGTGCTTCCTCGTAAATTGCGCCAAAGAATTCGATATTAACGGTGAAACGGGGGATGCTGGTTCCTCGTGAGGGGCGCAACGGGGTGGGGTATTAATGCGGCGTTCACCTCAGACGGCAACTGAGCTGACAAAGCTCGCTGCGCAGTCTGGCGAGCTCGAGGTATGCCGGATCGGGCTGGTTCCTTACGAACACGCTACCTATGGCTAAAACGCGTTAACTCGATGGTAACCGGCTTTCCTCTGACTCGGCATCCCGTTGTACACTGGCCCGAATCGAAGAATTTCGCCACGCTCTGTCGGAAAGTCAACGTTTTCGTCAAAGTTAATTTATCGGGGTCAGTCCAATGCTACTCCGCACAGTCGGGTATTTGCCCGGTTTGTGCGGTCGAAGCTATTTCAAAATTCGCTCAATATTTAAACTGCTGCAACTTTGCTAGAATTTATCTAAACTTGATGAAAAAGCAACCATTTTAAAGCTTGAGATTTCGACATTTTGTATACATATACCGTTTTTATTAAAATTGATGTTTTGAGTGCAAAGTCTGTCCATAAAGAAGAGCGTATCAGATTGTAAAGTTTGTAGCCATTTTTGAATCAAGTACTGCGGATTATAATGAATATTTTAACGTTATTTGTCTATTTTAGTGTACACACTATCGAAAAGTATAATCATTTACATTTAAAATATCTTTTCAAAATACTTATTACAAAGAATGCTGTTTTTTAAATATATAGCCATGGCAAAAAGTATGCATTTTCCATCCGCTTGTTCTTTGGTGATGCTGAGGCTCTGTAATACTACGAGACCCATCGAAGAAACTCTGTAGATTACGGACTCGCGAGATGCTTATGTTAGACAAGAGATAAGCTTTCGGCTAAGCCTTTTCATTCTGATTGAATTCAGTTGGAGCCATTCTGTCAGAGAGTAACGTGTGCAGTGAGAGATATCCGAGTATTTTTTAAAAATTCCTGTATATTATTTAAATTTTATGTGTGTACTGTTTTCTTATTTTAGTGTATATTGTGTGTTTATTATCATTATTTAGTATTTACTTAAGTTAATCCAGAGATATAGCGAATTTTTTTTATAGGTCAACTATAAAACAAGAATTTGGACGTAGTACGAACCAATTTTTCTTGCATCTTAATCATGAAACTTCAAAGAACATAATGGCACAGAAATGAACACCGGAATTCACCTCGAAGTATAACAAAATCATTACCAAAGTCTTAGAATCATAAAAAAAGTGATTGAATCGTTGGTTATCTTTAAATATTAACAACTACAAAAATGTACATAGTATAGAAGCGAAATTCTCTTAAAATTATACCTTCTGCTTATCTAAAAAAAACTTCTATAAAACAAAAATCTATTTAATTTATGTAAATAAGGTAAAAATTACTAAGAGGTGAGTTCGTTGAGAAATGGAAGCGAGTTAACAGAATTTCAAACTTCCGACAAATTTCAGTGCTTTATGGATACATGAATGGGAAAACGAATGGTGGGAGATTGTTCCTCAGATATTCAACTAACTCGACCAACAGAAATTTTACAATTTATGTAAACTTCTAAAAATTGAATTTCGAAAGAGGTCGTGCCGTCAGGTTCAAAAAGATACTCCCTCTGTCCCATAATAATGCATAGTATGTAGCAAGTGAACATTTAAACGGGAATTATTGGCGAATGCAGATAAAGATGAACAAACACAGAGACTAAAAAATGAATATACCTTGCTTGATAAATGTTAGCGAGTCTTTTAAAAATCTTCAATTCGACAGTTATGGTCCCTGGTTATTTATCTTCAATTGATCAAGAAACAATTTTTGCAGCATACGTTCCGCGTCGTAATTAATTATCGGAGGTAGAATTGTGTCGGAAGGACGTCCTTGTTGAAAGAACGAGCTTATATCGATCGAACGATGAAAGTCGAACGATAGGTGACAGTCGTTGGAAAGTTCAAGCGAATCGAGACACGATGTTTAATAATTCAAATGGGGCATGGATCGGGAGGCGACCGAAGACGATTCTTCCTGGTTATTTTAAAGGGGGTTGGTCCCCTTCACAAGGAACTTCCTCCTCAATATTACTTTTTCCACGTGCCCCGTAATAAATCGTCGGTGAACTAATATACCTGCGGCAATATTGCTGGAAATATCACCATGGTAAATGATCACTGTTCTCGCGGGAGATATTCAGCTCGTATTGATATTAAAGCTGGAATTCACTGTGCCTATATAGAACGAGATTTAATTTGATTCGACATGTGCTGGACTGGCAGGAAAATACTTTTATGAATTCATTTAGACGCAGCAACTCATTCAATTGTACCATCTAAAGTTAGTCGTGGACTGCTTGTTGTTTTACAAAATGGTTCAAAGGAAAGTTGTTTGGTATCTAGCTGTGATGCAATTGAACGTGTATTGGGCTGGCTAGAAAATGTCCTGAAAAATATTTTTATTCAACAAGTCATTCAATTCAACCATTTAAATTTATTCGTGAATTAACTGTTGTGTAACAATACGAAAATTGTTTGACAGCGAGCGATCATGCTATGTAATGTTTAAAACATCGGTTTTAGTTTGTCGTGGGTTTTCTGGCGTAGAAACCCCTTAGAAGAAAATCGACTTACAGAAGGCGAAAATAGGGGCCTCACGCTTTACAATGAGTCTAGGAAGACTACTGTCACATTTCTTTTCAGGAAACCACAACTGATTAAACTTCGCAAACTCCGTACAGACGACGTTTCAGTAGAAAGTTCGCCAGAAAAAGGACTATTCTCTTTTCTCGGCCGCCTTGCTATTACAAAAGCAGCGTAAATGGACTAAATCGCTCATAACAAATTCAATGTTGACTTTTTCGTTACGTAAACGTTTGCAGATATTGTTGAAACGTTGATGAATGAGTACATCGAAGTGTCATGATAAAAGCTTTCATACTTTCCTAGTAAAAAATTCCCGAAGTAGACCTAGAATAATATCCAAGAAAATGATTTTCCTCTTCCACCTGTCCATTTGAAGAATTATTTAACCTCCACATCCACAATGCAACATTAACCACCTTCACCTTATTCATCAACCTACTACCAGACGAATAACATCTCCGTATCCCCCTCATTCCATCAGAAAACGTCTCTAATGAATCAAAATTCATTCGTCGCGTGACATAATCATCTGTTGATTACTTCCGCGAGTTTCCTCGGCCACCAAGACTCTCAGCGCCGTGCTGGGACTTGCGGGGATGGTTCTCGAAGACATTCGACGTAGAATCGATGGAGGTTCACCGCGGCGGAGATATCTCGAAGCCGGGGATTATTGAAATTTTCATTATCGTCCGGCGGAGTCGATCACCTTCGCCTTGCGCCTCGCGATATTTCAATATCGGGGACACGTAGCTGCGAATATTCGGCGACGTCGGGTCGGTTCGACACGCCTCCCACAATCCCCTCGGATGATCGTAAGAAGTGACGTCAGCGTTTATCAAATCTTTCAAAGGTTTCGGGCTCGGAGAGTCGGAGTTTCCGGGTCGCTGGATCGCTAAGCTGAATTCCAGCTCTCTTCCTCGACCCCTTCCCCGCCCCTTCTGTATCTCCTTTATCCTCTTTGGTTCATCTCCCTCTCTTCATCCCTCCACCGGGGCTCTTTTTCTTCGCAGTGTTTTCTCGGAAATTGGATAGTTGCTTCCAATTCTGCGCCGGACCGCGAAAAGGAAGCAGACCAGCATTCCTTTGTTTCTTCTACTTTGTCTTCGGCCCCGTCGAAACTTTCGTGTCCCGGCCTCCACCAACTTCCTCCGCCGCTTCCGCTTCGATCGGACACCCTACCCGCCCCCGCAACCATCGTCCCCTAATTCACTGGACCGGTCGGAGTGATCCGAACCGGGAAATGCTGGAACGCATTCAAATTTTTTGATCTGCTTGATTGTGCACGAGGTCTCAGGGTTTTCCAGTTTTCTGGCTTGCTGCTAGTTGTTATGGGGTTACCGTGAAGTCTGCTGAGCATGATTATGTAGTTTCGGGAGCACATCGCGAGGTTGGAAGTTTCTTTAAATACTTGTCGAAGTGAACGGGAAGCTTGAAATGTGGATTGTTTCGCGGATATTTTTATTGTAGATCTAGTTTGAGCATTTTTTATCAAGAAATTAAGAGAGCTGGTGGTATGGGATTTTATTGTGTGCTTTTGGTTATGCTTGGCGATTTTCACAAATTTTTGTGTAACGAAAAAAACAAAATTGAGCTTGGCATAAATAATTAAGTGTAAATGGCTGTAAGTATAATATATGTAGAGAATATCCAAATGGTTGCTATGAGTCAAGAGTGAAAATGAAATTTTCAATACTATTATAACTAGACTGCGGATTTTATGCATCTATGATAAAAATGGGTAGATGTAATTTTTTACAGTGAAGAAGTTTGAAGAATTTAATTATACTACTACATTATCTTCAATCTATTAAACATATTCAACAAGAAATTCAATATTTATTTCACCCGAGCTTGTTGCGATTCCGGTAGAAAGTTTTTATTTCGCATACAGATCCGCAGTCTAATTACACTGTCCAACAAGTTTCAACTTTTTTTTTTGTATTTCGATTCCCACTATGCGATTCTGATAGTGTTTTTCGCGCTGATTCGGAATCTGTCCTTAATTTTTTCCCTAGACGTACAGTTAATTTTTGAGAAAATTGAGTTTTAAAAAGAGACATATTTTTCAACTTTGAACAAATATTATGATGTTATTATAAAAGATATTGAATTGTTCTTTACAGCAAAAGATTCTGTAAACTTTCCCGAATACAGTGATATCTAATATTAATACATTATGATTGTTTAAACATGTTTAAATGTTAAACAGTAAAGACGAAGACACACCATTTTTGCACCAATTTTTGCGGATATTCTTGAATTTATCTAAAAAAATAAGGGTCCAGCGGAAAATCGAACTGCACCACGCGAAAGAGCAGACTTCTATTTTGAGAAACCACCCTTTCAAGTTTGCGTGGTCGACGTTTTTTTCGAAACAGAAAGCAAAATATATCTTCGCCCGACATGAGTTACCGTCAGTGGCGCGTACCACTAGAACAGGCGTTCCACGGGATACGGCGCGGCGCGTAAACATTAAACATGTTTGAACAATCATAATTTATTAATATTGGATATCACTGTATACGGGGAAGTGTACAGAATCTTTTGCTGTAAAGAACAATTCAATAACTTTTATAATAACATCACAATATTTGTTCAAAGTTGAAAAATATGTCTTTTTTAAAAACTCAATTTTCTCAAAAAATTAAGGACTGGAATCAGCGCGAAAAACTCTATAAGAATCGTACAGTGGGAATCGAAATACTTTTTGGCTGTTGGACAGTGTTATAACTGAAAAATTTTCGGCAATATAGTTTTTATTCGTTGTACTGTTACTGTAAAAGTTTCGGTCCATTTGACCAATTTATATCAATTTTTCCTTTGTTTCAGGTAAGAAAACAGCATGGTTATGGTGCGGACGTTATGAACAATGAAGACTGGTAAGTCGCTCTTCATTGACTATCAATCACTTTGTTTAATGTGTTCCCATGATCCACACAATCCCCAACGGTCAATCACCACGCCATCCAACAACATCCGAGCACCCATAAAAACTCTTTCTCTGATCAAGAATCTCATTTTCCGGACACTTTACGCCCCAAAGGAGCAAGACACCGTGCAAACTGTCCCTTCAATCTCCTACTGCGCTTTCTCTCCACTCTCCTGGTCCGTCTCCACCCCTCGCCGCATCGTCCCCTCACCCCAAAACACTCCTAACAGCCCATGCCGGGGGGTGCATGTTCCCGCGCCACCCACGCGAGATGCAAAATGAGACGTTTTATCAAAAGCGAAATTCGCCGGGCGGCTGAAATTTGTCCAACGTACCGGAAGCCCCGGATTACGGCCACTTCCTACCACACCCCCCTCCGACACTCTCTGGCGCCCTCTGACATTCTGTAGCACCCCTGCACAGGACTGTCACTCGTTTTCTCAGCGTTTCCGCGGCTCCTTTTCTTATCTCTTTCCCGAAAAAGGGTAACAAAGTGTTAAAGTTTTAATCCGGGGAGCCGGGAAACTGCGCTGCGAGGTTTCCAGGCCTGTGAGACATGGGTCTGCGGCCGTTGGGGGGGGGGGCAAGGTGGTGGAGAAGCGTTGGCGACCGGAAGAAGGAAGAGGGAGGCCGGGAACGGGGCAGAAAAGTCTTTGTAATCGCAGTTTTCTACTTTTTCCCAGGACGGGGGTGAGTCTAGGTGAGTCCGGGGAGGGGTGGGTGGGGCTAGGACCACCGAGGGTGCTGCTCGGAGAGTCGAGCGGGGGAGCAGAGAGGGTTAGGTTGGGGCAAGGGTGTGCTTGAACAGGGATTTACGGAATTTATCACTTGAATTCCCTGTAAAGGATTAGCAGACGCACCCCCGACGTTCTCGAGGGGGTTAGAGGGTGCACTGGGTTACCTACAAACTACTTGGGACAAGGCGCGGCCGACTGGGAGAACGGCTATTGTCGTGTGTGCGCGCAAATATATTTTACGAGTTTAGAGAAATGAACGAGTTGCTTTTGATTCCGTCTTCCGATCTTGTGTTTCGAAGATCTGGAAGGAAAAAATTCTATACAGTGGGTCTTGGTAGGCTGGAGAGTGGTGAATTTTTATTGGAATTTCTTGCAAAAATTCGGGACATTAATTCAGATTTGCAAGTTAGATATTGACTTTTAGAAACGTTAGAGATTCTTAATCTTTTACCGTTTTATATTTCGCTAATTTCAACTTTAAAACTGGAACAAATAGGAGGTGAATTATCTTGGTAAATTTGTGCGGAATTTTCGAAAATCCCCATGTCTTCGTAGCTTCGTGGAAAGGTGGTAGCACTCAAGGGTTAAGTCGAGAAATGAGATAAAACGAGTCGGTTGTTCGTTCGACGGACGTCTATGTTTGCGATGGTGATGCAGGGATCGTTTACGAGCGTCTTTGCTCGTTGTTACAGACTCTATTCGAGAGATTCGAAATCGATGGACGATGGCGCGCGCCAGATTTATTCGTGCGAGGGAAATTCTTAGCCCGTAATCTTTCGAGCGGCGTACGCCCCGCTAGAAAATTCTGTACTCTGAGAAATGGAAAATCGATATCCGATTGAAACGCGGTGCGGCGGGCGGCGACTCGAACGCGGAGAGAGAGAGAGAGAAAGAGAGCTATACTATACGCGTTTGCTGTTCCAGCTCACGTACACATGCTGCAAATGGAACGCTCGAAACTCGACAGCTGTTAATTTTTGACCCCGTCGATTCCGTGAAAGATTTCGAAACACGGAAGAATTCCTCCAATACACCCGGCGCAAAATCGATACAATAATTCCTCCTTGTCCAACACACCTCCTCCAGAAGTTTCTAATCTTACCGCCTCCCCTTTCTCGCTCCTTTCACGTTTTCCACGAGGAATTGTTTCGTAAACGTGATATAGGTGACACTCGTGAATCTTTTTCCAACACCTACCACCACCGGTCAAAATCACCGGTTCCAGATCTTTTATTTTACAGTTATTGAAACAATGACAATTATTTGATAAGAAATCGTTGTACAAGGTGGAGTGCGGTAAGTCCGTTTTCGCAAAGCTGGACTTTAAACTGATGTATTTCCAGTCTGGTATGTAGAAACTTAACGTTCTTGGCGTCAAACTCTTGCCACAGTTATTACTAGACTGCGGATTTTATGCATCTATGACGAAAATGTTTAGGTGAAACACAAAACAGTAAAAATATCGGACGATTTGAAAAATACGATTATATTGCCTGTGGGTTAATAAAATTATTAAGACAAGAAATAAATGTTTACAATTACTTGTAATTGCAGAAATAAAATTACAATTACATGTAATTGTAATTGGTAATTGCAATTACTTTGGCACAATTACAATTACAGTGATTCGTCAAGTAATTGCAATTACCAATTACAATTACATGTAATTTTAATTTTATTTCTGCAATTTCAAATTACAGTAGTTGGCAAGTAATTGTAATTCTAATTGACATTACATTTTGCCCTACTCTGATAAGTATACATACACTTGAGCCATTTTACCAATTTTTTCAAAATTTTGACTCGTCCATTGCGCTCCCAAAAATTATTTTCCGAGTGCGGTTCTTTAATGAAGAATGAGATAAATGTTAAAATGTGAATATTTTTCTCAAGGTACCTCAGGAAAATGGTTGTTTCGGCGTGAAAAGTGTGTCAGGTAAAAAAAAACAGGTCTTGTGCAACGATCGCTATAGCCCGCCTCGCTCTTAACCCTCTAATGGTCGATGCTCTCAAAAGATTAGGTTAAACTAGGCAGATAAATGGATGACTTTCGCCGTGGTAATTCAGCTATCGCGTGCCATTTTCCGTGGCGGGCCTCCTTGCGAGATAAATTGCTTACGAAATCCAGTTCTATTATTTTCCATAACAATTTTCGTTATCATTTACATACAGAGTGGGCTATGCAATTCGGATAAGTATAACAAGATCCTATTTTCTGACAACGTCCTCGCTTTTTCGTTAACATAGTGATGCGATGTAAAATTTAACTTTTACCACGAACTTGCGCAAACATTATTTATTATAATATGTTCTAGTAACGGAGAAAATTAAGTAATTTCGGAAAAAACATGTTTTCCTAACATTAACAGATGATTTAGAGTTTTGAAGAAATGCGTGAAGCAGATTTTAACAAGCACTTATTGTATGCTCTGAAAAATCATTTTTTGTAGCCTCTCCGAATGACGTAAATTTTGAAAAAATTCTATACAATAATCCCCACAAATATACACATACTATTTCCATTTTAATTCATTCTCATATCTTCTATAGTAATCGAGACACAATATCTTATTAATACAATTAATTCAGCGCGAAGCAAAGAAAAAGAAAATTATTTTTTACTAGCCTTAAAAATGGATTCAAAATTTTGGAAATATTCCATAAAATATCCTGTACACACACTTATTTTATATATCTCACAAATATCTCATAAACTACTCGAAAAAAAATGTTTACACAATGAGGGAACACCTGTATCGCCCCTACGAAACAATCGCTCTAACAAAAATGAAAAAAGCCATTACCAATTCGAAGTAAAAAATTGGAAATTTGTTAAAATAGCATTCCAAACCAAGAGAAGGACACGCATGATCATAGATTCTAAAAATTAATCTTCTGAAACCTCTCAAACGCAATTCAAAAGCTCAAATCCCGATATTCGACGAGTAAGAGAACTCAGCGTAAGGCAGACTGAAAAAAAATCAGCAAGTTCGAGCAATTTGAGACCGTTCCGTACTGAAGTTCGATCCGGGAGCAAGATGGAGGAGACCTCGATGTCACGAGGTCCCGATTCTTTGAGCATTAGGGCTGATTGGGAAATTTTCACGAGATTGCACTCTTTGTTTCTTCCTCTGGAGCCAGGCTCGCCTTTCAGTTTTCTTTTTATTTTTTCATCAGGGCTCTCGTGTCAGGGCTCCTCATCCGTTCAGCGAACGGTAAATGGCGTCTCCGCGAGGGCGTGAGATCCTATAAAGCGCGGCTTAACAACTCCCGGCACAGCACTTAAATTTAAGATCATGAGGATTTAAGTAGGTGCTTGAACGTGCCTTGAGAAGCAGCCCGGCAGCGGGAACCGATTCGTTTAGACTCGAGAAGCGTTATATCGCCGGGATACAATTATCTGGTGATATCGTGACCACCTACACCTGTTCGGATCGCCTAATCTGTCAAATAACCGTCCATTTTAATTGTCGCCATATACGCGTGCCATTGATACCTCTAGTAGTATGCGTGTACCACTGACACTAATTTATTAATTATATAAGCAATTTTGCACATATTTTAATCACTTTTTTTTGGACGAGAAGGGCATCTTTTCGGAAGATCCATGAAAGCACCCCTGAAAAATCATTTTCTTTGGCCGTATTGAACGAGCAAA
>CM052295.1:3998162-4020863 GCA_028455765.1 Lasioglossum oenotherae | reverse complement strand
TACTTTATCACACAATTGTTGATTTTCTACAAAATGGCCGACATCGACCCGTGAAAAGCTCAATTCGCCGTAATGCAATAGCTTTCAAACGGCCTTTAATCAGGAACTTGGTAATAACTCGCATCTAAGTGAAATGAACGATGAATTAGACTTACAACAGCGATTTAGAACTCCTATTCCCAAGTTCGCAGTGCCGAGAACGTGCAGGCTGTTCGGAACGACAGTGGTTTCGTGGATAATTATAATAGTTTACACTTTACCGAGCTATCCCGGCGTTCTGTCATCGCGGCTGCATTCCAGCTTCCCCTCCCACGTTTCTGGCTACAACTGTGCAGAGAGCCCAGCCCGTACATGCAGCCCTGCAACCTGCTGTATACTCACATTTGCACGGCTCTGTAAATACACATTATAATGACAGCCGACCGGCACTGAATTGTCCGGTTGGAACCAGCATCCTAAATGTTAAACGATTCCGGCAAGTGTTTTCTGGTTTCCACTAGCGGAAACGGCGGTGTACTGTGCGCGCGCCGCCCCGCTCCTCGCGACTCCGAAAAGTGGTTTCGGCGATGTGAACGATGATCGAGGGACCGGTGGGTAGGACTTCGCGCAATTATTTCCCCGCTGAGCTGCATCACGAGCTATGATAGTCGGCTAACTGTAAAACATTAGTGCATGCGGGGTTTCTGTCGCGGTGCGGATAAGCCTGCGACCGTCCGGTCACCCATTCTCGGCATTTCCGGGTGATTTATTTCGCCCTTTAGTAACAATTACCGTATACTTTATGGCATTCGGAGTTCTTTTTTAAATTATTTCAGAACTTGGAGGGTTCATACATTTTTGAACAGGATATCATGCCGGACGTACGGGTGAGGATAATTATTTTTTTTAAGGTGTTTTCTGAACACCATATTTGAATAAATCGAACGTCAAGTGATAAGTGCATAATGGGTCTACTTTATACAATTTCTTCAAAATTTGTTCAGCTGGAATTTTTCAAAATTTCAGATCATTCGTCCAGGGTAGGAATAAAAGACTCTTTGAAGTGGTTTTTTATTTACTTATATTAATCTGGCCTGTTTGACCGTAGTCGTAAAGGTTTCTGCGAAACGCGTATAACGAGAGTACACTAGGCTTACTTTGGGGAATTCTTTTTCGAAATTTTAGATCATTCACAAAGGATTTCATACGAATGAATTTTCTTGAATTTTTTTTGTACAAATTGCTCTCGGTACCTCTCTATTCCACTGCCAGCGTATAAAGTATTCTGAAAGGGCGTGGTTGTAATACTCTATTTGTATAAAATTGCCTGGGGCGTGGCTTCATTCATTCGCTCTACCTATAATGCTTTGAAAGCCATAAACTCATTGTTCGCTCTGTATAGGATACGCTAAGGGGGCGTTGCTTCAATGTCCGCGCATTTTACGGATTCAGAGCACTGTTTTGCATAGTAATTTCAGCCTATAAATAATTCAAAATATGCTAAAAGACGCTGAAGCTCATTCAGTTTAGGTAGAAACTTGTTAAGTACTATCTTGGCGTGCTTTTGTTGCTGTTCTTATATTAATTGCTCTAAGGGGTGTAGTTTTGTTGGTGTTTCTGACTAAAGTACTTCAAGAGCCGTAGTTTCGTTCGTTTCCCTATAGAACATACTATAAAGAGGCGTGGTTTCGGTGCTCCTACGTTCCATGAAGTCAGTTCACTGCCCCATATAACTGTTCGATCGCGAATATCAAGCGTGAATGTGAACGAACAGATCCTTCACGATCATCGGCGCACAATGCGTCGGAATGCCCGTTTTTTTGGACAAAATTCCATATCTTCAAAACTATAAGTCATACCAAAAGTGTTTCAAATAAAAGTTATAGGGTATAAGGAGGAGTATATGATGATTGGATTTGTTTGGTATTGTTGTAACCTTGAGAAGCTCTATGAAGGTCACTTTCAAAATTTCATACGGCAATGTAGATTTTTGATTATGTATTCTAATAGGTGAGGTTAAGACATTTTCAAAACACTACAAAAACATTATTTTTGCATAAACCGTTGTCAAGATATAAGCATCCAAAGTTGGCGTACCGTCTATAGTGATATTGATTATATATATATATATATATATATATATATATATATATATATATATAACTACAAGTGAAACAAAAGTCAAAAGTCAAAATCGACTGTTTAGTAACGTGTTTATTTTCGTACGATTTTATAATAAATAATAATGATGATACTAACCATTTCTCGAAAATCTGTGCGTACGTGGTTTCTGGGTGTCTCCCTAAATATTTTTTTAAATTAAGGGAGCAAGCTTGAGCAGAAAATTTTTATAGAATTCGTTAAAGAATACTCCTCCGAATATTTTCTAACAAAAATCACACGACATGTTTTAGTTTTTTTTTTGCGAAAAACTTGGTTAACAAACGGATCACTTTGAATCAATAAAATACGATAAATAATAATTGTAAAAACCGCTACGGAGCCAAAATAACTAGTACACACCTTGGACTAAATGATCCATCGCAAATTATTCTATTTTTCGCTGTACGATACGTTGTATAATGTTTTCCCTTTATGCGCGTACTTGAGGTTATAACACAACAAAAATTGACGTGTCTGATTATGACGGAAGGAACATGTTCTGTTTCAATCGATGTTCAGATTTTTTGTTCTGGCGAATGTTCATGAATAAATGGTATTTTTAAAATAGATTCATGTAAACAGATATACATTTTAAAAATATTGATTTTTTTGATTTTTGCCCTCTTGGCCGACGCACTGTGCGGCGTCGCGAATCGTTACGCTGAATTCGCCGGCCGATCGCCCGCCAAATTAATATTGGGTGATTGATTCAAAATCTAGAAGCCACGTTACGTCCCAAGTCTGCCAGAAGGACTCGTGGCGCGACGTTTCCCAGTTCTCTCGAAACGGGATTGTCCGACTACGATCAGCGAAAAGAGATTTGAAGAAAAACGAACGTTCGTTTCGCTACGATGCTATGGCACGATTACCAATGACGTTGTTTTCAATCACGATGATAATTGTTTCTTGGGGTGAACATTTGTTTTCCGAGGGACCTTTTGTTTTGTTTCTGGAGGAACCTTCTTCATCGTGAAGAAGGCTCCTCATCAGTCTATGGGCTGATTTCATTGATAACGCAAGGCGATGCGTTGATTGGGTATTGCCGAACGCTGCATTTCCCGCTCAACGCACCGTTGATGACTCGTCATCCTCCACAGCTGACTCGAGCAGCCTTCGGCTGGAAGGAGAGAGCCAGAAAGAGAGAAGTACGATACAACTCTAGTGGACGGTCCCTTGCGATCGAACATAACAGTTATTGTATCTAATATATGGAAATAGAATAAAAAGTTTGTAGAATTTGTTCGTTATAGAAATATTTATTGTTAAGACGCCTCAAAATTTGTAAGTTTGTCTTCGAAACTGTCGGTATCGACGAATGTAGGTAAGTTACAATGGATTAAACATCAACAACACTTCACCCTTAAATTTGAATCGCAAGGCTAGCAGACAATATCATATTCAATTTTCCACCGCAGAATGAAAGCCAAAAGCTAAAAATAATTTAGGGCTGTTAAAACTAGAGACTCCACCCTTCGAAATGGGCTGAGGCACACTCAATATTTTTCTCGCCAAGTTACAATAGGTCAAACACCAAGAGTCATCCCCAATCTTCTCTAACCCCCTTTACCAAACACCTCCGTCAGCCGAAAATCTTGGCCCAGCATCATCCCCGCAACAATCCATCAAGATCCCGAGCCTGGGCCGCACACAAAACACCCTATCCCCTGCCAGGCACTTTAAAAGTCTCAAAACTTCTCGTGTATCCTCGTGCAACGTCAGTGTCGGCGAGTTTCTCGCGTCAATGACGCCGCAGCGCGGCTCGCATTCGAAATCCTGAGAAGAAACTAGCTGGAGGAAGAACCACGGATAGAAGCAAACAGGACGAAGAGAGAGAGAGAGAGAGAGAGAGAGAGAGAGAGAGAGAGAGAGAGAGAGATAGAAAGAGCGAGAGAGAGAGAGAGAGAGAGAGAGAGAGAGAGAGCGAGAGGGTAACAGGGAAGCAGGAAGGTGAAGGCAAAAAGCATTCCCGTGCTCTTCCGTGGGACGTTCGCCGGATACACTCGTGTCATACTCGCGGCCCGGAATTGAACAACTTTCTCGAAGTCGCCGGTGTTCCCGACGCCAACAGGGGTTGCAGAGGGTTGCGGGGAGTTGCAACCGGGGGGATGAGGAAGAAGAAGCGGGCCGGAGCGGGGGCGTCGAGGAAAAATGAGACAAGAAGCTCTTCCGGAAAAGTAGTTCCGGCAAAACAGAAAACTCGCACGACAACGGGGGTTGGCGACGTTTTGCAAGGGCCCGCCGCTGTCCAGGAGCGCAAAAGCGACGCCGACGACAACTTTCCGCCGAGAGGAAGCCCGAGAACCATTGTGCTATCCGACGTGCGTACGGAAAACTGTTTCTGCTTAGGAGCGTGGAACTTTCGGTGGCCAGCGCAACGAAAAACTTGAACCTGATAAATGGAGGGCGAGCCTGCGCTCGAATCGATGCACCCTTTGCTACGCCACTTCCGTTTTATTCCATCGTTCGCTATTCCTTGTATTCCACGCCGCATTTTCGACGAGGAGTTCGATCGATCGAGGTGTTGGGATTTATTTGTGCGTGAGTCTTCCGCTTGTTATTACCGATCGTGGTGGCGACACTTGGTTCCATTCTAAACGTTTGACCTATTGTAATTTCATGAAAAAAAAATCGGATAGCCGTCTAATTAGGCTCATTTTGAAGGTCAGAGCTTCTACCATTGATATCATTACATTATTATTTTTTGCAGATTTTCTTCTGAACTGAAAAATTCAATATACGCTAATGATTCAGATCGAAGAACTCTCGGCTTAAAGATTGAAAACTCGCCGGTTCGCAACGGATTCAAAAAGCTGAATCTACAATTTTTTATTTCCGTCCTACTGCACTGCGAATGAATGAAAGGCCAAGGCGGGTAGTTCGGAGTTAGATTAAGTTTAAACGTCTCTGTGGAATTCGAAAAAAATTTTTAACGATTCAAACAACCGTGCTCTTGAAGACTGAAGTCCTTTTACGACTTCAAAAAGGACTCGGTCTACGATTTTTTATTTCCATTTTACTCCACTTTCAATGAAAGAAAAGTCAGGACGGTTCATTTTTCAAGAGTTTTAAGTCCAAACGTTTCTGCAGACTTTAAAACATTTTTTTAACGACTTCCTCTACCATCAGCCATAAAGACTACAGTGCTCTCCCTCGCGACGAATCCGTGTGATTTGATCTACGATTTTGTACTTCCAATTTATGGCACTTTGATGAGAAAATGTATCCTAGCGTGAGTTACTATCAGTGCATTACAATTTTAGGAAAATTGTCTTTAGTATGAATTACAAAAGAAAATAGTAGAAGTCTTTCTCTTTACGACTTTTTCATGTGAGCTTGTTCACCATTTTTGACCGTTCATAACTCACGAACCATTTGATCAATTTCGATGAAATTTTCAGCATGTGCATAATTCATATCGATTTACAAATCACATTTTTCCAATTTTCGTTGCACGCCCAAATCAAGAAGTTGTAAGAAGCAACATTTTCAAATGTTTCTCTTGTTCACACCAAACAAACTTTTTGCAAAATTTTAATTACTAATCCATCTAGCTTGGCAAAAGAACTGCGGTGGTTCGGTCCATTTATAATAAAGTTATTCTGATGTAAATTGTGTGGCAAAACGAGGAAGCGTAAATTCGCCTTTAGCGATGGACAGTCGTGTATCAAATCGCATTTCAACAGAAATCCTGCAGAGCTCCATTATTCCTCTATTCAGCCAGCAAGCGCCTTGAAATCAAAAGCCTCTAGAAAATGCCGTGAATTCGCGAGGAAAAGAAATTCCAAAAGGAAGTCCGTTGAAACTGGCACGATCTAAAGACCATCCTCGTTCCATCCTCGGCCCAAAAGCATAGCAAACAAGATTTCCGCGGCTCCGGAGGAGTCTCCGGAGAATTTTTCGCGGAGCCACGAAGAATTAAGATGCCTCGGTAACATAATTACAAAAGTTTCGCCGCTGGCGGGCCAGGCAGAGCGTAATAACGTTCGCCGCTGCCGAGAGCGTAATCGGATTAGCATAAATAAGCTGTTACCGATTCGCAGTGCTCGGTTATTGCGATCCACGGCCTCGGTCCCCAATAAAATCGTTGTTGTTCGTTCGGTTTCTCGCTCTCTCTCTCTCTCTCTCTCTCTTTCTCGTCGGGTGGAGAGAACTATAATGCTCGTTTCCCGGCCGCTTATCTCGGGAATATTAAATGGAGCGTGCATGGCCGTCGAAAATCTGAAATAAATTTTAAGGCGGGTTTATCGCCTGTGAAAATGTACCTTCGATTCCTCTCAATTTCACGGACTCCCTCGGAAAAGCCTCTCTCTTACAGGCTCACTCTATTTTTATCTGCCCCTTTCGCTTTTCTTTCTAGCTCTCTTCTCTCCTTTTTTATTTCGGCGAAAAGTGCTTTCATTGTTGGATACGAGCCGATGGATTTTACTATCGTTGGTTTTTCTAGGGTATTGTGTGAACCAGAAATCAGCGAGTCGTTCGATGGACGAATACTGTATTGTATTGCGAGGCGAGATGTCGTGTTGATACTGAGTGTAAAGAAATCTGATCATACGAATGGGGGCCAATCGGATGGGGTAAATATTGCTCCCTAGGCAACGAGCCCGGAGGCATGAACCATTGAAGCATTCTGTGGCGAGCGATCAATATCATCCGTACCATTTGCACGTATTTACCGTTTTACAATGTGTTATATATGAACATACAACATTTCTATGTGATGGGGCCTGCCCGGGCAACGCCATCTCGCGGCCTACGAAAGTAGGAGTGCAGAGGACGTGTGGAGTCAGTGGCAATTATTATCCGAAAAATACATACGCAAAAGTGGTGTCAGAAGTGGGATTCAAAGCGCAGTAACAAGGAATTAACCAGAGAAACATCACACCCACAAGATGACGTTATCGCAAGAAGATTTGGACGCGATAACGCGATCGTTGGCCGACGTGTTGAGGACGGTCTTTGCAGGCATCACGACAGCGGCCATGACAGCTTGTACAAGCAACGGTACAATGCTTCCAAGCAAACCGCCACCATTCGCAACACAAGAATTCCGTTCATCTAACAACACAACGGTCGAAGATTATTTCAAGCGATTCAACTGGGCCTTGGAGTTGAGCCGAATTCCAGCCGAACAACATGCAAATTACGCACGAGTGCATATGGGAGCGGAACTGAACAACGCATTGAAGTTCTTAGTGGCTCCCCTAACGCCGGAAGCGCAGACGTTCGAAAACATCTGCAAAATACTCATTAACCATTTCGACAAAGTAAAACATAAATACGCTGAGAGTGTAAAGTTTCGTCACGTGATGCAACAACAAGGAGAGACAATTGCCAGTTTCGCATTATGGCTCCGACAGGTGGCGACACACTGCGAGTATGGGGAATTTCTAGATCGCATGTCAGTAGAAAAGATGCTACACGGACTCGACGATCGTGACATATGTGTGATGAAATAATTCAAACGAATCCAAACACGTTTACGGAGGCATACGAAGTGGCTCGTTCTCTCGAGGCAACGCGCCAAACAACCGAAGAGGTTAAGACGAATACGATACCGCCGGAAAGCACGCATCTGATCAAAGGAGCGCCTTTGCAATATAGAAAAAATAAAAGAATACCACTGCAAAGACCGGCGGAATACGCGCCAGAACGAGAGCGGACTGGACGCAAAAACAGCCCAGTGCGTAAATACGAACAAAGATACGAGTATGGACAAAATACATGTCATGGCTGCGGAGGTTTACACAGGTGCAGTCAATGCCGACATCGCGACACCGAATGCAGACATTGCAGAAAAATAGGACACCTAGCAAGGGTACGCAGATCCACGAAGGAGGGCTCACACGCAATCCAGCAAGTACCAGAGGAAGAACTGCCAGCGGAGCAAGTTGATTCGGTACAATATTTGAAGAAAGTGGAAGAAATACACAACATGGGAACGTGTGAAAAAAGACACTTACAGTACAAATGGAGGGCCAAGATATTGTAATGGAGTTTGTTGAAGATCGGAATCGAGAGTCAGTGGGAATCAGTGGGCGAAGATAGATCATTGTACAACTCTTGTAACTCACACTTTTAATGAATAAACAATACCCAAAGGTACACTAGTTAATGAGCACTAGTTATGCTAACGCGGCGAAATATAATAAATCAGCGGAATGTCTGTTAACCACGTAGCGGACGAGTGGTTGTGGCAAAGCGGTTCGACAAACGCGGTGTGTACAGAAGATCAGCGGAGATCGTAAACTCGAGCACGAGTGAGCCGATCCGCTGGTGCGTAACCGAAAATCAGGTTGACGTGACGTCATCCGCGCGACTACGCGAAGTCGATAAAAGCGGATCGGATGCGTGTCGGTTTGCCGGAACAGAGTTGGATACGGTGTCGCCAGTGGGCATTATCGGCAGTAACACACTGCGTAAAATTAAACCCAACTGTCGCTTAAGACCAACAGAGAGGAAATTTGCTAGCTACTCGAAACACCGATTGAACGTCATAGGGCGCATGCCCGTCAATGCAAAAGTCAGGAAGACAACACGCAGGCTCAACGTGTACGTCATCGAAAGCGAATACGACGCGCTGTTTGGACGGGAGTGGATTGGGTGGGTCTCTTTGCCACATCGAAGGTGCACTCATTAACTGTCATTCCGCCACAACTGACGGAAGAGCAAACGAAACGACTCAATCAACTGCTTTCCAAGTACGATGATACCTTCAGTCCGACAGCAGGAAAACTGGTAGGGCCACCAGTAAAAATGCATCTGAAACCCGGAGCGACGCCACAGTTCGCGCGCGCCCGCGAAATTCCATACGCGTTGCGCGATAGTTACAGCAAGGAAATAGATGCAAAACTGGCATCGGGTCACTTTGTACGAGCCGACCATTCGGAATGGGCATCGACAACCCATGTAGTCACGAAGAAGAACGGTAAAATACGTATCACCGGAAATTACAAGCCAACACTGACTCCACAGCTGATCGTAGACGAGCACCCAATTCCTAAGGCGGAGCACATTTTCAAGGACATGAAGAGAGCAAAAATATTCTGTCACCTGGACATCAGAGACGCATACTCCCATCCAGGCTTGCCATATTCCGCCAGAACCAGGCCCCTTACCGCTGCGCCCCTCGCACAGCTGAGCCGCTGAGCCCGCCCCACTCTTCCCACTAACACTCACTTAACTCCAGCTAACTTAGCTTGCTCCACGCGGTACGCGTCAGTGTTACTGGGAAGAGTGGGGCGGGCTCAGCGGCTTAGCTGGGCAAGGGGCGCAGCGGTAAGGGGCCTGGTTCCGGCGGAATATGGCAAGCCGGCTCTCATCTAACCGTCGATGAAGAATTCAGCGCAGCACTGACCCTGAATACACCCACACACGGGCTGGTGCGGCCAACACGGGCCCAATACGGGGCAGCGAACATCTCGGCCATTTGGCAGCGGCGGATTGAAACAGTGATACGGAACGTAAAAAAGGTACGTAATTTCTTTGACTCATTCGAGGAACTATTACAAACACTGGGAGAACTGTTGGAACTACTCCGACAGCACGGTGTTCATTTAAATCGAGAGAAATGTACATTTGCGGCTTCTTCCGTGGAATTTTTGGGGCATAAAATCGACACGGGGGGCATATACAAGTCCGACAAGCATATCGAGGCAATACGAGACGCGCCTAAACCAAACACACCGGAAGAACTGGAGCTATTCATTGGGAAGGCCACATATTACAATGAGTTCATTCCGGATTTAGCAACAAAAGCTCGGCCACTCCGAGATATGCTCACAGCTGTGCCTTTTAAATGGACACAGACAGCCGACGAGGCGTATACAGAACTCAAGACAGTATTAACGTCTCCACTGGTCCTCATGCCGTACGATCCAGCACTGCCACTTCTCCTAGCGACGGACGCGAGCAAGACAGGACTGGGCGCGGTTCTCTCTCACCGACTGAGCAACGGCAGGGAACGACCTATCCCTTACGCCAGGCCTGGGCGCGGTTGGCCCAGGGAACACATGTTGCTGCTTCTCCTCTTCGCTTGGTCGGCAAGTAAGTCCCCACCACGGCTACTCCGACTCTTCCCTTAGCCTTAGCCTTAGCACGAGGACCCCCGCGATGCTGCACCGGCAGGTTACTCACAACTACTAAGTAAACATATACACGCACATAAGACCCAAAAGGAATTGGTAAATGCCGCTAGTTCCACAGCTTTGGGCAAGGGTCTTATGTGCGTGTACATGTGTACATATTAGTGGTGAGTAACCTGCCGGTGCAGCATCGCGGGGGTCCTCGTGCTAAGGCTAAGGCTAAGAGAAGAGTCGGAGTGGCCGTGGTGGGGACTTACTTGCCGACCAAGCGAAGAGGAGAACCAGCAACATGTGTTCCCCGGGCCAACCGCGCCCAGGCCTGCCTTACGCGCTTAGACCATATATACCTATAGACCCGGCATAGGTATAGTATGTGTATAGGAAAACCGAGAGTACAGCTCCCACACTCCAAATGTCACATTACCAAACACCAAAAAAACCAATAGAAAACAGTAAGACACACCTTACCGCACCACTACCCCGCGCCTCCAAACGATCCATCTTGGGGAGTATAAAAGGCCCCAGGAACAGACCAAATGATCGCAGTCCTGCTTAGGAGACCTAAGCCTTCACCAGGAACCAGCACCGATCCTCCGACGAGACGTCGAAGCCTGCTAGCCGGAATTTCCCGCCGACTACCTCCAGTAATCCCGCACACTCGACGAAGACGTCGACTCCTGTACCGACTATCTCCAGTAACCCCGCTCACTCGGCAAGACGCCGACTCCTGCACCGAATCCCCGTCGACACCGATCCTACGACGAGACGTTGCCTCCAGCACCGAACCTCCGCCGATACCGATCCTGCGACGAGACGTCGCCTCCTACACCGAATCACCGCTGACACCGATCCTGCGACGAGACGTCGCCGCCTACACCGAATCACCGCTGACACCGCTCCTGCGACAGGACGTCGCCTCCTACACCGAACCACTGATGACGCCGCACCTCGCACCCAAAAATCTCTCCTCACAAATCCTGCGGTCTCCGAACAGTCGTCGTAGTATCCGCGAGGTAGCGAGCACCGCAATATTAGAAAACGTCGTTTGTTTATTTCATAACCTGCACACCACGTCTTCCCGCGCCGATTCTCCCCTCGTCACCAAGCGAACCCCGGCTAGTCAATAACCCGGTTAGTCGGGTTATTCCACGGTTACGGAGAACCGAACCCGGTTAGGGTTAGGATTCCTATCCCTGGATCGAACAGGCCGTGGGTTCCTGTGTAGAACAGGGATAGGAATCCTAACCCTAACCGGGTTAGACAAAGAAACTATAACCCAACTAACGCGGTTAACCCGGTTCATACGGGTTTCCGAGCGCGCAGTGGCTCAGTGGATAGAGCGCGACTGCGGACACCGTGGTCGCGGGTTCGAATCCCGCCGCCGCGGCGGCACCTCTGAAAATATTCCATGTACCATTTAAAACTGTGATACCGAAGGTGGTTCGGAACCCACCGTAATAAACCGTAGGTCCCGTCGCAAATAACCTAGCAAAAACCAAAAAAAGGAAAAAAATATGGGTTTCCGTAAATAAACCCCGTGTATCATGTTTCCAAATAATACATGAATTATCAGGTCGTCAAGTATGAAACTTGACAAATGTGTTCGAAATTTGTGTTTTATACAAGACTTTCAAGCGACACGTGGACCAAATCAAAGCTTTCAACCAGGAAGGTCCCTTTCGAACGAGCAAAACAATGGCAGACAGACGACGATTACGGTACCACGAACAGCAGACAGAACCAGCAAACACGACAGAAGTACAGCAATCAAGAAGTCGAGAGCAGGGAAGAGAAGCGGCAGCACCAGGAGAACCGGCGATACCACCACCACGGACGACAACGGGTGTCGCAACGCAGAACGAAGGGCGCGGTACCAGCCCTTCGACGGTCCACACGCGTGAGGAAACAAACGGACTTTTTCACTCCATTAGGAGCAGGCAGATTTCCCTAAAGGGGGGAAGAATGTTATATATGAACATGCAGCATTTCTATGTGACGGGGCCTGCGAGGGCAACGCCATCTCGCGGCCTACGAGAGTAGGAGTGCAGACGACGTGAGGAGTCAGTGGCAATAAAGCAATAGAAACGAAAACTTGCGAGTTGGTTATTATCCGAAAAATACATACACAAAACAATGAAAACAATGAATTTTATATGAAAATATGGCTATGCCGAGTAATTGTTTCTTGATTAAATATTCACACTTACAAGGCAATATTATCGTATATTATTATCGAGTACATTAAAAATATGGTATGTTGGTCTAATGGTGTGATAATTTGGGCACTCTAGATGAAAAGAGCAATGAAGCCACGCCCCCAGAGAGTACGTTAGACAGAGGCAGTAATGAGGTCATATTAACTAGATGCAATTTATAGAGACAGAGTACAGTAGACATTATTCCGTCACAATTCTGTCAAGTTTTCAAGAATAGGACACTGTTGTGAAACTTTAGAACGCGCGGGCACCAAAGCCACGCCTCTTCACAGCTCTCTGTACAGAGAGGACAACGAAGCCACGCCCACTGGAGTCAATTTTTACAGAAATTCCAAGATAAATAGTCTTCTGCTGTGATTTCATCTAAATTTGAAGAGTGGGAAACAATATAAATTCAACATTGTCCTCAAGACATTTAATGCATCTTTGAAAACAACAAAGATATTTGAGGTGATAACGTTAGGTGACTCACCCTGTATTCGACACTTTCGGTGCATTTTAAAATCAATTTTATAAACTATGGTTGCAAGGTAAAATTGTACTGCGCCACGTGATAGAGTGGCAATCAAGGAAGAAATACAAGCAGTGGGGCGGGTCTGAGCCCGGACGTGGCGTCGTTGCCCGCAAAAATATAGCAGTCGGGGATGTAGGACGTGTCTGAGGAAGCGGCACCAGAAATAAGTGTTTAACCTCGATCCTTGCCATATCCAACTATTCTAAATCCAGTATGCAAGTGGAGTAGATAGCTGATAGGAGATAGCCGATAGGGAGGCGCAGCCTTGCATGCATCCACCTGCCAGGTGGATGGGAGAGACAGACGCTGCTGGCTCGATGCTGCTGGCTTGAATGGACACGAAATAGGTCGAGTCGATGCCACCCCTCGCCAGTCATTTCAAGGAGAGCGATCCGCAATCTTTTCTCGATGCTGGCCACTATCAGCCGGCGAAACAAATTAGAAGGAACGCGGGAAGAACGTCGCCAAACTTCACGAAACATTCCCGGACGGTTCAAACTATTGCGGATTTTAAATGAAATCTAGTGGAAATTAACAGATTACATACAACATACGAGTATAGACATTCATATCACCGACTGTCTTCTGGCTCATTTTCACTTTTTCATAATTATTATTATATTATTATATCATATATTATTATATTTCGCTTTTTCCCGGTGGACGACGGGAAATTAATGATCGCATGACGTCGAGCGTGGCAAGTTGGGGAGGGTTTAAGTCATCACTCCAGTGACTTCAAGTTTGTTCATAAAATACATATAATGTCTATTGTTATATCATAGAGGTTGACACGGTTAAATAAACAATATTGAGTTTCTGTAACAAAGAGAAACGACATTAAAGTTTATTCTATCCTTGATGTCAATTCCCTTGTTTAGTTTTATTAATCTTATTCGCCTTTTTTATTTTATATGGTACGATTGATCGCGTGTTGTAGATATCAACTTGTATCCCTCTCATTGGCCGCCTTCGTCAGTGAGCGGCAAATTCAAATTAAAGAAAGCACTTACGCACTTTCTTTACATGCATATAAATTTTTCAAACTTTGATCAAATATTGCAGAAGGGTTTCTTACGGTTAGATATTCCATAAGTGTCCCTCCATAGCACCGACGAGATACTATTAAAGACTGCCTGCCTTATGGGAGTTCGTGTCGCTCGAATATTTCGGTGTTTCTTACGCCCTCTAGGATATATTCTGGCTCCATCCGGAGAAACAGAAGGCCATCGACGGCATTTTGTCAGTGAAGAAGACCACTGAGGAGATTCTCGTCGCGATGCATCGATGAGAATGCGAATTATCACGAAACCGTATCGATTATTATTGAATGTTACATTCTCCGCCATACTTCAGACGATGTTTTGGCATTATTGTGGCACTATTTAGTACTTTTAGCGATGTGGTATATCAGATCACTGTAACTTTCACGTTATCCCCGCGCCCGGTTACTGTCCCGCTGAATAACACAGGGGCTGGCAGTCTTTAATAGTATCTCGTCGGTGTCCATAGTGTCTCTTCTGGGAAATGTGCAGACTTGGCCAACCGACAAAAACATTTTCTGCCGGTGCGAGCCTGTTTAAGTGCGTTTAAATGGCGCGCTCGCAAATTGTGAAAGATGTCGGCCGGTCCCGATGGCCGCCGATTTATATGCAAATTAGCTGGTTAGTTCTGCGCGCGATTTCGAGGTAATTTCGACGATCGCGAGCGATCAAATTGCCGTGCCGGACGCGCGGCACTCGTAATTGCACAAATCCAGACTCGTTAACTGTGTACACACGCTCACGCGTCGAACATATTCGGTAAAATGCGACCATAGGTATACATAGGTCGATGGGGGTACTCTTTTTTTAAACAATTTATTGGGCGACCAGGTGCAACGTCACCGATGCAATTTCCTCGCCGGTGTCTCTAATTACGGATTTTGATAATAATCCGACGCGGCGATTTCGCTGGATCGAGATCCGCTGCGATTCGACTGCAGAGAGGTTCCACCGATTATATGCATAATACGGAATACGAAAAGAGAGGTCCCGTATGTTTCGAACTGACAGTATGCAGGCCATTTTTCGAAAATGTCCGAGAACATTGTAAATGGAATATTTTCACATGGGACTGTATCATTTAACTATTTGTAATTCATTAACTGATTTTCTGAATAATACATTAGAGAGAATTGATCGATTTTTGGGAAATGTAATGGACATACTTTTACCATTTTCATTGCAATTTTTGGGGACGCGGGAAGATAGGATAGTATTTGGGGAAACGATTCTGATGTTTTTGGTGATCTATCAATCGTGGCTGATCGTGGGTATCCCTCCGCTGACCACTTTGAGCGCTCTATCAACGTCAGCACCGTTCGAATTGATGTTTTCCTTCGATCCGGGAACTTAATAAGTTCGACAGCCATCTGGACGACTTATACAGTGTAGCTGTATTAGGGAACCGAGGTGATTAAGTCGAGTTTCGATGTGAATCATTGTTTTCTTGCCATCTGCTACGGGATTCGACAGAGAATTCGTTCTCCAAGATCCAGGTCGTTGTAAATGTAGGCGCGCGCGCGCGCGCAATGCCAACCATAATTGACTATAACTCTGAATCCAATTGATAATAGTTTTTTAAAAAATTACTGTATATTCTTTATACATTGGCCAGCGAATCTACAAAATTTAAGAATCTACTAATTTTATTCAAAGACTAAATATTAAGAGATAATTGATTTTTATATGATGAGATAGATTTAATATTGAGAATATAATTAGGATTGATGAGATTGTAGAGATTAAAAAATATATAATTCTGTAAATTTTAATTGAATTAATATTTAAATAAATTACAAATGATGTAGATGAAATTTCTAGAAATATTCATATAATTAATAGATTAGGAATATTTATAGATAAAATAGATATAATTATTAGTAATAAATAAATTAGAGAATTAATTTATAATTAATTAATATTTATTTAATTTTAGAATTATTATTATTAGAAATTTAAGAGTCTACAAATTATTTCAATTCATTTACAATGCTATTCGGGTAAACTCGGTGGAGCCGACTTTAGAAGAACAAGCAGGAAAGAGACAGGTGCGTTTAGGGTAATTTTGGTGGATGAGGGGCAATATTTTCCTATATTATATTTTCCAATAGTTTCCTTGAAACTTTGAACATAGCTCAGAACTGGGCGACAATGTAATATTAAAAAACAAATTTAAAAAAGAAACTGTGCGTCTTAGGAGAAAAAAATTTTTAATACTAACCGTCACATCTTGCTGCGCGACGCTTAGAGCTCCCTACTCCCCTATGTGTTCCCACTCCGTCTCACCCCCACTCCACTGGCCTACTTCGCATCGAAGGAGCTCAGTTTACTTACTGAATTGGTTAGGTCGGGATGGAGGGCGACAAGGACCGGCGATTCTGCTCGGTAAGCGGCTCGCGGTCGTCACTACAAACCAATATGGCGGCGCCCTTGCCTGTCAAAAACACTGCAGATTGCTCAACTTTAAGCAAGCATAGCTCCTGAACCATTGATCCTACGGGATCAAAACTTCGATCTGCAAATACAGTGGCTCCCACTAATATTCGGACACTCTTAAAAACACCGTAACTTTTCAAATATTGGACTATGCGATTTGAACTTTTTTGGAAAGCTAGAGAGCTTACTACAGGATGTGAAAAGAAATTTTCCAGAATTGTAAAGGGAATACTAAATGTTGCATTTTACAACTTCTTTATGCGGGCCTATATTGAAATTTTGAAAAATATGTTTTGTAGATCTGTGTGTATTTTTTTAAATTTTCAATATAGGCCCACATAAAAAAGTTGTAAAATGGATCTTTTAGTATTTTCTCTACGATTCCGACCAATTGTAATTTTTGAAAAGATTTCTTTTTCAATCCTGTATTGAAGTAAGTGCTCTAGCTTCCGAGAAAAGTTTGAATCGTATAGACCAATATTAAAAAGATTACGGCGTTTTTTTAGAGCGTCCGAATATTAATACATCTCAATCAAATTTTGAGTCCGGTAAAGTAAAGTTTACCCCTTACGATTAATGCAAATTACGCTGCCGAATAATGCAAATTACGAAAAACCCCCATTTTTGTATTATCGAGAAATGAGAACGCGAATCCCGCACCCTTGCAATCCTGGAAAAAGGAGTCTACTCCCTTCATCATCTGTTTAATTATTATCCCGGTTAGAAATCAACAGGTGTGAAATATATCCGTAACAGCAGCCTCCAGCAAGCGCCAATACCTAGCTAGAATTTGTAACCGAAGAATCGTCGAGTTACAAGTTATCGACGTGCAGGAACGCTTCTGTTACAACGAGCGAGGGATTACAAGAATGACCCAGATCCAAGTATCGTTCAATAGAGGACAAAGGAAGGCAGCGTGCAACGACGACAACAACTTCCCAGCGATTTTTTTTTCGAAAGAGGGAACAGGGGTTGCCGCGCTGCGAAGTCAACAAGCCGCTGCGTATTGTTCGCTCTTTGCAAACGGGAGAATACATAAACTGAGTGAAAGAGGAAAAGTAAGTTTCGACGAGGAGCCAGAACACGCCTGGCCTGTCTCCTGAACTTCCCTGTTGTCCTTTGCCCCATGCCCTACCACCCCTCTCTCCTCTCCTCCCGTGATCTCTAAACTTTTACAAAATGGAGATCTTGCTAGCTACCACGATTCTTGTTACGGTTCTTGGGAAACTAAAAATTTATGAGCACGGTTCGGGAGATACGCAATTGGTCACTTGATTGCTTGTCCAGATTTAGCTTGATTGGGCTAGGAAATTTAACTGGGAGCAGAGAAGCCAGATGAGGGGAGGGAGCACGAAGAAATTCAGAGAAAATGCTACCCTCTCTCTGCCATTACTGTGCCATTACCCCACGTGTTTCGTTTTAAATGTTACAAGTATTTTTATAGCTATTAATAAGTCACAATCACAAATTTTCAGGTCTATCTGTACGGGGTTAGGAATCTGTAAATGAATAAATCTAGGAAAATTTATTTTATACTTTTTAGTCCGTTTCAAAAAGGTGGTATTTTTAAAAATTTGTTTTTATTTAAATAATTATTTCTTGCGTTTTAATCTTGTATGTGTGAAATTTTTCAATCCATTTTAAACGTTTTGATGAGATTATAACAGAAACATGTAGCAAATTTCAGACGGTATTGCGACCGTGTCATATCGAAAACAAACGCCCTGATAAAATGTCAAAAATAAAGGTTCGACGGAGAATCTCGGTGCAACTGTTCTTTCGCTTGGTAAACAAACATTATAGTATAATAATACGTAGTGACTTTGTAAACACTGCACGGAGCTCAAACGCACACTGAGCTCCTTCGGCACGAAGCGGGTCAATGGAGTGGGGATAAGTCGGAGTGGGAACGCGTAGTGGAGTAGGGAGCGCTGTCGCGCGGAGTGGGGATCGTTGAACGCGATCACGTACTATCGAGCGACGCGCGAGGCAGTTTACATTTTTAATAGTTTATATCTCCTAATAACGCGTAGGCTTTTTTTAATTTTGTTTTTAAATATTGCATTGTCACCCAGTTCTGAGCTATGTTTAAAATTTCAAGTCTCTAGCTAATCGGGAAGTTAGTTTAAAATCAATTGCAAAATTTGTACGGAACAGACAGACAAGAAAGCGAGCTAATAAAAACGTGGTAAAATAAGTTCCACCCCAGTGGGGAATAGCGTCGTAGAAGGGGAAGGTAGAAAATGGGGATACAAGTCTTAACCAAAATATTTGTCTTACAAATAAAACCACCACAGATTCGAAAATCCTCCCCTTTATAACGGTTTCTTAAAAATCGATTTACGACTTTTTGTCCACTGTTTTCTAAACGAGATGAAGCTGAATAAAAATAATAAAACTAATAAATTATAAAATTAGTAGAACTAAAGCTAAACTCCGCGAGGAGCATTCTCAGAAATGCCTCAGGTAGCATGGCGAGGGTGAGTTGTGGGGGGTAAATTGGGGGGGTGGGGATTAGTGTGGAATAGGACAAAGTTGAGACGGGGCCCGATCCCGAAAAACATCAATTCGATTACCGTCGCTTAAGCTCGAAAGTTCGTCGATGGCTCCCGTTCGGAATTGAACTTTACATTATTTTGAGGTGAAACGAGGTCGCATCGGGAACTGCCTCGGCTGTTTCGGCCCGGATTGGCCCGGGTTTAGGACGATGGGAATACCAAGAGAGTCCTGATGTCGATTGCTGTTCCCGCGATAGGGAGGACCGGGGCAGCAGCGCCCGGCTGCATCTGAAATACGGTTGTAGATTGGATTAAAGACAAGACTTCTTTTCTTCCCGGATCGCTGCCGCTGGGATTCCCGCTCGAAATAGACTAGGGAATCCTACCTGATACCTAACATCGCTACGATTCTAATCGAAATCCTCCTATTTCTGTTGCAGGTACGCATATCCCACTTCAGTTTCCCTTTGCTGTCGGTACGTAAATTATTAATTTTAACCAGCCAGGGATTATCAGAGGATTAATCGAGATTATGCTCTTAGTTAGTTGGGAGTTAGCAGATTTCCCTTTAGATTGTCAGCTTTAAGCCACCAGTGATCGATACCTCGATTGCCATGAGGCATCGTTATTCTTCGAGTGTCAGTTCTTGAAAAATTCCCCGTTGTTTGTCAAAGGAGACTTTGTCAGGTGGATTTTGGTCCGTGGGTTTTTAAGTGGTTTGAAATTGAAGTGGTGACTTAAGCACGCTTTGATCTTCGAGATTAAGTTGTAGGCCAAGTAGTTTTGGAGAGGGCTGTCGATGTTCATGGTGAAAACCGGTCGATACTAATTTCTTGCAGTAAAACAACGTCGTTTGTAACAAAATGTATATTATAGATTAATATAAAAAACGAATTAAATCGGCGGCTAAATGGCAATTCTAGTAACCTCTGAAGATGATCTGAGAAAAAAAATATATAAAAAAGGACTTTTTAAAAACCACGCTTATATTAAAATGCACTTAAAAGGAGAAAATAATTTTTTCCTGGTTTCCCAAAAATTTAATATAAATTTAAATAAAATCATGACATTAGTGACTATAAAAATAAAAGCGTGGGGCGCCTGCGAAGGTTACGTGAATATAGTTTACCGTTCCACGCTTTTATTTTTATAGTCACTAATGTCATGATTTTATTTAAATTTATATATTAAATTTTTGGGAGAACCAGAAAAAAAATGATTTTCTCCTTTTAAGTGCATTTTCATATAAGCATGGTTTTTAAAGTTTTATTTTCCGCTTTTTAGTCTCTTTTAAATGGAACGCAAGATATAGTAATACTGGTATGAAATAGTAAGATGTAGAAACGCAAGATATGGAAATATGTGAGATAGAATGAGGGGTAACACTCCGAGAGACGAAGTCTTTTGATGGAGTACGAAATTGTCCGAAATGGAACTGCATGAGCGAAACACCACACTGAGCTCCTTCGGTGCGAAGTGGGTCAGTGGAGTGGGGATGAGTCGGAGTGGGAACGCGTAGTGGAGTAGGGAGCGCTGGCGCGCGGAGTGGGGATCGCTGAACGCGATCAGGTACTACCTACTTTTTTACTGTGTACTTTTAAACTATGTTTACAGTTCCAAGTCTCATCGGGAAGTTGTTTAAAATTCGTTTACAAGATTTTACGCATACGGCAACGACACGGCAAGCTAATATAAGCGCGGTAAAAAGATCGAAACGTCGGAATTACTGTAGTAGTTTGTAAAATTGCTTTGTAAAAATAATAATGATCGAACCTTTGCGCCGAAAGAATTAGATATTTACTAGTAACAATAAATACGATCGATATAAGGATATAATCAGGATTAAGTTAGTTTGAAGATTGATATTGAGAGCTTTGTTTCTGTACGAGACGAAAAATGAAGGGCCCGTTCCCTCTGAATTCCAAAAGTCCGCGTTTAAATGAAGTGCAGTCGAAGACCACGTTCTCGAAAAAAATCACTGGCGGCGGCGCAGCGACGTTCTATCAAAGTCCTCGGGCGATAGGATCCGAGTACAAAAGCAGACCGGCTCCCAAAGCGGTGGCTGAAAAATACCTAACGATCCATAGAGGGTCCAGGAAAGCGGCCGTATCGTTCCCACGACCGCAGGAAATCCCACGCGGTGCCGCACGGTCGCATCCACCTCGCGTTTCCGTTTTGCATTTCAAATTCCCGCCGGGCTCCGCTCTCGCGATTGCGTAAGCGTGCAGCCTGCGGAACATAGCGAGCATCGATCTCGGACTGTTCTATCCGATACGAGGTCATACCGCGTTCGTTATTCCAAAGAAGATTGCAGAGCCACAGAAATTTTTCTTTCCCCCATGAAATATTCAAGTTTCGGCCGCCTCTCTTCTCCCGGGCTTCTAGCTCGTTCGCTTGCACCCGAGAGAGAACGGTTCCGAATTTGGTTGAGTGGTAACTTAAACCAAACCTAATTTTATGCATACTTCGTTAGGCGATTTAACGAAATTCTCGGCAGTGGAAGTATGTGTTCATCGTATTGCACTACTAATTTTTTAATATGAAAAATTAGGTACACAGGGTCCGTCACTAAAATGCGGGAAAAATATACAGTTCAGTGAAACATTGTTTATTTAGAAATAACTTGTCCTCATGAAAAAAATTTTGTGTAGATTAATTATGGGATCCATACTAACAGTAAGTGTCATTATTCAATATAAGCCACTTCCGGTGCGATCACTGCTTCGATTCTTGATCTGAAGCGCGAACATGCTCTCTTCAACTGTTCCTTGTCCAAGTTCGTGAATGCTGCGTCTACAGGGTGTCTCAAAATTACCTCCGGAGTCGAAAATGGGAGGTTCCTGAAATCATTTCAAGCGACATTTTCCTTTGAAAAAATATCATCCGCGGCTTCGTTAACGAGTTATTAACGAAAACCACGGACCAATCAGAGCGCGAGCTAGACGCGTGCAGCTCGGCGCGCCGGCAGCCGAGTGTCGGTGGCACGCCGCGATGTCGCAACGAACAAAAGTTTCTCGATGATGTGAATCCTCGCCAATTTCGATAAGCTTTGGATATGTTGTCAATACCATGATTCTGAACAACATTTCCCTTTGCAGTTTCTGTCGATCGGCTTTAGTTTACGATATTATTGTAAAAATTTGTAATTGTAAATCGATCGATGTACTATCTCTTCGTTAATCGCGATAAGCTTTGGATATGTTGTCAAGACCATGATTATGAACAACATTTGCCTTTACGGTTTTTGTCGGTCGACTTTAGTTTACGATATTATTGTTAAAATTTGTAATTGTAAATCAATCGATGTACATACTATCTCTTCGCCGATTTCGATGAGCTTTATTTCAAAGGAAAAAGATATTTAAGACATCGAATTTATAACATATTTCAGTCATCGATATCGATGAGGACCCACATCATCGGCAACTTTACCCAGACGATAGAAGAAGCACAAACTTATTGAATTAAAAACTCACTTATTCAGCCGTAAATCCATTTGACTACCACATACAACAACCACAAAACTTTCACGTAATTGTTGAACTCGTAGCACACTTTTATAACTCGTATCGATAGCGAACGAAATTTCTCCGTCGCGGAAAGAGTTTGATGCTCTTCGCGATGCCGTGCGAAACTGTGCTCTCCCAGCGTACAATATATTTGATGAGGGCGTCGTTTAAAATAAATGAAATCGTTCCCAAGGAGATATTGATTTTTCGAGAATCATATGATTCTCGAAAACACCGATTCTTGACGAACGAACGATGCCAT
>CM052295.1:3976109-3997107 GCA_028455765.1 Lasioglossum oenotherae | reverse complement strand
TACAATAATATCATAAACTAAAGTCGACCGACAAAAACCGTAAAGGGAAATGTTGTTCAGAATCATGGTCTTGACAACATATCCAAAGCTTATCGAAATTGGCGAGGATTCACATCATCGAGAAACTTTTGTTCGTTGCGACATCGCGGCGTGCCACCGACACTCGGCTGCCGGCGCGCCGAGCTGCACGCGTCTAGCTCGCGCTCTGATTGGTCCGTGTTTTTCGTTAATAACTCGTTAACGAAGCCGCGGACGACATTTTTTCAAAGGAAAATGTCGCTTGAAATGATTTCAGGAACCTCTCATTTTCGGCTACGGAGGTAATTTTGAGACACCCTGTATAGCGGCCTGAAGGGATGCCATGTTGGAGTGCCTGGACTTATTAGACACCCTTTCAATAACGCTGCAAACGTAATAATCGAGAGGGTTCTAATCTGGACTTTTTGTCAGAACAAAACCTGAGGCGACCCGCGGTTTCATTCTTCAACGAGCACAGAAGACTCTTGGTCTTGGCAGCCTCTGACAACATTTGTCGTACCTTGAGCACATACGAGGTAGGTATATCGCAAGTCCTCTTGAGCGATCTGACGCATGCTGGCCTCACTTATCCCCAAAATAGCCACCAAATTTATAAGTGAAGTCCCTGGGTTCACGGAAATGAGCTGTTGAGCTTTTTCGACGACAGTCGGGTTCCTTACAGAACTTATTTTTTAATGCGTTCATCTTGTCAGATTAGCAGAACCTAGCTCAGAGTTCTCTGCAACCGCATACCTTTGCACAATATCGTAAACCGTAGATCTTGGGTATCCAAAGAATCGAATAATCGCAGCTGCTGACCGCGCAGCGCGAAGCGCTTCAATTATCGCTGCTCTGCGATTATATTCCACGCTCTATTTAATTAATTCTCACATTTTGAGGTTACATACGTATTTTACGTACATATGGCTTGCTTGAGAACAATGAAACATCTACTGCTAAAATCACATGGACCCTGTAAAAGAAATATTCTCGAAATTATTAGGTCATCACTTAAATTCGTGCCGACTTTTGTGTATACATTTAATTCGTCGATCTATAAACTTTACGGCGATAAGGGACCAATGCACCTAAGCGTAGCTGTTCGAGAATAGGTTAGAGAAGTGAAATGAAAGAAACCAGCGAAACTAGTGACACTAGCAGTGAAAAAGCATAAGCGAAATGCGTATCCATTTCCGACATCTCATGTTATATGAATTTCGGGAGGGAAGTTCAGTAACAATCGCCACGAACAACATATATCCTGTTTACGGAGAAAGCGCGCTTTCATCTCGTACTTGTAGGAAGTGGTTTCAACGTTTTAATGGTGGGAATTTTTATTTAGAAGACGAAACGCGTTTCGGGCGTCCTCCACAGACAGACAAAGATAGAATTCGAGACCTTGTACAGAAATCACGAAGTTTATCGATTGAGGAGATGTCGGATGTTCTGAGAATATCTAAAATACACTTAAAGGTATGATTACAGAATTAACATATGCAACCGCTCGAAAAACGGCACGAAATAATGGGATGACCTAATAGAAGTAAAAACTTTGTGAATAGTCTTCGAACTGAAAGAATTCGTAAGAACCTACCTGCGTCTTTACGAAGGGATGGTACAGTTATGCTCCGCGCTGTAAATCAAAAGACGAGAGGGGTTAAGTCGCGTTTCTAAGATCGCGAAGGACCCATTCGCGAGATAATCTGTGAAAGGGGGGTGAAGGGGTGGGCCGAGGAGGTGGCGGGCGGGGGTGAAAGGCGGTTTGCGGTGGGCTGCGGTAAGCGGCAATGAATTAATCGCCGTGAACAGTGCAAGCTCGGTCCAACCCCGACCAAAATCCCATGCCGGCCCTGCACCCTTTCCCCCAACGCCCTGTAAAGCCGCCCTAAAACCCGTAATGCCGGCGACCGCAGCCGCCGCCCCCCGACTCTGTCGTTTTGGGCGCAGCATCAACAATTGTCCCCGCTATCCGTGACGTCGTATTAGCCAAAGGAGCGTTGTTAACCACCCACGCACCTACTCGAGTATAGAAATCCATACCAACGACCGTCTTCTGAATTATTTTCACGGTCAGCGTTGAGGAGTTTGGTCAGAAATTATGATTTGATAGCGTAAAGAATATTCTGAGGCGAGTTAGCTCACCAATTTGCCCACTTTTAATTTGCTTGAGAAGTACAATGTCTGCGGATTCTGTGGAAAATTAATTGTTGTATGAGGTAGCGCAAGAAATATTAGGGGGAGTTTAAGTCATGGTTTAGCTGGATTTGAATTTGTTTATAAATTACAGGGCTTTCAAGATGTTGGGACATTTGTTGAGGTTTTGTGTTTTCTAATCAGATGTTCTTCGAAATCCTTTTCTGATCGATATGCAAGATTCTGTGGAAAATAAATTGTTGTGTGACGTAATGTAAGGAATGTTAGGGAAAGTTTAAGTAATGGTTTAGCTGGATTTGAATTTGTTTGAAAATTACAGAGGATTGGAGTTGCTGAAAAATTGCTTGAGCACGTATTCTTGATAATAGGAGTCGCTCGAAATTAGTCGCTTTCTCCCGGTGGGCGACGGGAATTTTGCGGGAAATTAATGATCGTGTGACGTAAAGCATGAAAAATTAAGGAGGGTTTAAGTAATCACTTCACCGAGTTCAAAATGAAATGCATGTAAATTTTTCAAACTATTTGTCGAATCGAGTCAATTTTCAGAATCTAATGTAATATAAATTATCAATACGAGTACACATAAAATATTGTAGAAACAATTTTTTAGTATTTTCTGTGAAATTGCCGATCAATTGCAACTATTTCACAATTTCTTTCCACGTTATGTAGTAAACTAATTGCGTAAATTACACAGTCGATTTTATCCGAATGAATATGAAAGACCCAGCTAAAAATCAACTATCGCATAATAAATTGGACATAAAATTAGGGTTGGTTTAAGGTCACCGCTCTTCGGCGATTCCGGAGTTCGTTTAAAATCTCCGCAGCCACGGAACTTCCCAATTTCTCTTTATCTCCATAAATACACTTGGAGGCCATAAAATCTTGCTCGATTCGGCAAGAGAATGGAGAAAAGCGAATGAAACACGGCTCGGTGGAATCGAGAACGCGTCAGAAGGCAGTGCCGAAGCGAGATTAAACAGGATCGAGTGTGGGGCTCGAACAGCGACGGATTAGACCCGCGTTGAAAAAGTTCGCTACATTTCGAAATCTTTGGTACACACGGTCGGTCGATATTGTGAGCCGGAAGCAGTTCCCTGCGTCGAATCACGTCGTCGTTAAACTGTCGGAAGGAGTTGTTGAAGCGCGATAAATTACGGTTCATAGAAATCAGCGGCCGAAGGAAACTCGTCGTCGCTTTTCCATGATATCTGCCGCCATTGGCGGAAACGTTTTAGAACGTGGGAATTACCGGAAGTCCCTCTCTTTTGATTCCAACCCATGACGGATAATGAGCGTGCCGGATGTGTCGTTGAAAACACATTTTTCCGGGTTGCTTTTTAACGCACAAATTCAATTCCCACCCTCCAATTAAGGGGTTATATCAGGTTGTTGCATATGAAATTTTTGTCGGAGAGTTCTGATCAAGAAATACTATTACAATCTTCAAATATAATACGCTCCCTCTGTCTAATAATACTAGTAGCAGTTGATGAATTTAATTTGTCCCATAATAATAGTAGCAAAAGAAAATAAATACATTGGATTGGCAACTAAGCGATAGCGGATTCTAAATAAAAAGGAAAATTCAACATTTTTATTGAAAGTATAACTTTATTAAATTAGGTATTGTCCGTTTTTGTCGATGACCTTTTGCCATCTTTCAGGCAGTGTCATAATACCATGTTCATAAAATTTCTGATCTCTGCCAGCAAAATACTGAATTAAATGAGATTTTACATCTCATCAGCGTCATTAAAAATTTTACCATTTAAGGAGTTCTGCATGGAACGAAATAAATGCACATCTGAAAGCGCAAGGTCAGAGCTATATGGTGGATGTGACAACACATCCCAACATAGCTCCAATAATTTTTGGCGAGTGACCAAAGATGTGTGGGGCTTTGCATTGTGTATCATGTTGGAAAACAACAACCTTACGATTTGCCAATTCCGGCCGCTTTTCTTGAACTGCATCGCTCAGTTTGGTGAGTTGCTGAACGTAAACGTTTGAATTAACCGTTTGGTTTCTTGGTAAAAGATCAAAGTGCAGAATTCCTTTGTAATCCCAGCAAACTGACAGCATAATCTTTATTTTTGGTGAATCTCAGCTTTTGATGTAGTCTGAGCTGTGATTCATCCTGCTGCACCCACGAACTTTTTCGATTAACGTTGTTATAAACTATCCACTTTTCGTCGCCAGTAATCAGTCGTTTCACAAATGGATCAATTTGCGTTTCAGAAGCGAATCGCAGATGCTAATGCGTTGCATCAAATGAATTTCCTTAAGCTGATGGGACCTATAAATCGAGTTTCTTAACATAGCCAAGCTGTTTTAATTTTTTTGAAATGCATGCAAGCGACAAATTGAGCTTCTCTGCAGTCTCACGTGTTGTTCTATGACGATCTGAATCGATAATGGCCTTGATATGGCTCTCATCAACTTCAACTGGACGGCCAGATCGTTGTGCATTTTTTATTGAAAAATCACCAGAACGAAATTTGGCAAACCAATTTTGACACTGCTTCCCTTTCGAGGCTTCATTCCCATATACGACACATAGCTTCTTGTATGATACAACATACATAACATACAGCTGCATTCGCCAATAATTACCGTTGAAATATTCACTTGCTACTGTTATTATGAGGCCCCGTCCAATTTTATATTATAACCCCAATATTTTTACTTTTTTATGTAGGAATTATCTTAATTCTCCCTATCTTAAATCTGTTAAATAATCTTTCTATAATATAAATTTATAATATCAATATTTAATATTTATATAATATTTATAATATCAATTTATACTCTATGTATTTTTAATTGAATGATTTTGTAACTTATTTAAATGAATTTATTATTAAACTTTACATAAAGTAAAACTTACATTTAATTTATGGGGGAGTACATTTTACGGTATAAAGCTGATCTTCAGTTTTTGAAGATTCCGAAACTTTTCAATGTTTAGTTCATTAAGTAAATTACGAGTTAAGATGATTGGTTTGCCAGGAGCAGTGCTAAATGTTCAGCGATTGGTGAATAATTGTTTCTACTTCGTTGCACTGGTTTCAAATCATCGGAACGATTTTTTTCAGGAAAATTTATTTACTTAATATCAGGTTTATGAATAAGCTCATTTCATTCTACGAACTCCAATAGTTAGATTGAGGGAAAAAATGAATACATCAAATACAAAACACTAGAAATATTTGCAGAATTTTTCGTACTGTTTTCAACTGTATTAAATTAATGAGAGAAAAAATAAATGTTCATGTATTTTTTTGCACAATTTTTATTTTGCATAAAAATTCGCAGTCTGTCAATGACAAATCAGTAAATAAAATATTTGCATAAAATAGAGTCGATTATTAATATTAATTTTATGTGGGTCAGCGTTTCCGGATTTTTCGAATTTTTCAGGCGTCCAGACGAAACCGTGTTCTTGTTATTTACCATTGTTTTTTGTTGCGAGAAGAATAGATTGTAGGGACAATGGTAGTTTCTGTTGTTCAGGAGCGTGTTTCGCTCGAGGATCGATTCGCATGGAAACGAGGATTTATTCAACAATTGACCGCAGGAGAAATCGCTTGTCGTCATGTTGATAGTCTGACTAAGCCGTAGTAAATTGCCTTACTGAATGGTGATTCGGAATATTAAATGGCATCTCCAGCACGGGCACAGTAATTTGCAAACATCATTGATCGTTAATTATCCCCTTTCGGCTGTGTAAGCTGAAATTCAGGGAAGATCGTTTAACTCGTAAGCATTTATTAAGCGAGCCATTGTGGGCCCCTACATACGAAGGAAAAACGCATTTTTGTGCTCAGCTCTTTTGTAATTAGTTGATCGCGAGCGAACGAGTGGGTTCGAACAATAAAAACGGAATTATTGTAACGGAATCTAGCAGACTCTACGTCTAGGAAAAACGATGGTAACTTACATTTGTCAATTTATTAGGATGACAACTAAGTTCGCGACCTCCACATTTTCTCAAACAAAGTCGTTTATATACATTTTTTAAGCACGAGTATTTTATATCAAATTAATTGAAAAATTCAGAGCTTTCCAATGATATACAGTTCAAAGGGAATGGTCACTGAATGAGGTTATAATGATACAATAAAAGAATTACGAAAGGTCGCGAATTTCGTTGCCAACCTAATAGATTTTGCGATAAAAAAATTAGACTGTGTAGTTTAAATTTTGCGCTTCTGAATAGTAATATTAATAGAAAAATTTCAAAGATACCTTTATTAATTTATAAGATAACTTCATTAATTTGTTTAAAGGAGTGCATTAGTTTTTAAACAAATTTGAAATTTGGAAAGTGATGACTTAAAAAACCCTTCCCAATTTTATGTCCATTATATTATGCAATAATTAATTTGGAATATTCTCGGAAAATTGATGGAAAAAGGTAGATTTTAAACAATCGTTTGTTACATTTTATATAATCTTCCATTGATAACTGGACGAAGAGGAAATTAATGTTCATTCATAATTCCTTATCTCCTTCTGGAGGCCTAGGTTTCTCTGAAGATCAATTTGCTATGTTTATTGGCTGCTTAATTTTTTAATCAGGATTATTGTCTGCATTTCAGTCAGCGATAAATACTTGTCGTTTTCATCTCTTGAAAGTACATGTCGAATAAAATGATATTGCGTATCGATATGTTTCGTTCGATTTGTGTTTATTGTATCCCTTGATATTCGTCTGGCGCGGTGATTATCGAAAAATATTGTAGTTAACGCTCCCTTTGTTGCTTCAGACAAAGCAACGCACGTACTCTGTTGCTATACTGGTTGTTGCCCCACAGTTCTCCGCTGTTTCGCATTACAGTTCATAGTACAATCTCCGGCGTATTTAAAAACATAACCTGTTATACGATTTTCTATCGCTTGCGCGTCTCTGCTCCGCAATTAGAATCTAATAAGACAATCAAATCTTCTCCAATAATGAAATTGTCCTTCGATTTCGAAGCTCTGTATAATTTTTAAACAAATTCAGATCCAACTAAACGATGACTTAAACGGCCTCTAATATTACGTACACTGCGTCGAAAAATAACGGAACCTTTTAAATAACGAAAAAACAATTGGTTATTTTACCAAAAATCATTCCTCTTTATTCAAAATACATCCCTTCTGCATCAATACACCCCGGGTCACGTTCCAGCAATATTAGCACAGACTTTTTAATTTCATTTTGCGGA
Source organism: Lasioglossum oenotherae (assembly GCA_028455765.1). Classification (NCBI taxonomy): domain Eukaryota; kingdom Metazoa; phylum Arthropoda; class Insecta; order Hymenoptera; family Halictidae; genus Lasioglossum; species Lasioglossum oenotherae. The sequence goes on along the minus strand of CM052295.1, from coordinate 3,989,716 downwards.
ATCGCCTCAATGAGCCTCGTCACGATACTTTGGACTTGTATAACATTGTCATAAAACGTTCCTTTCATGGTTAGTTTGAGTTTTGGGAACAGGAAATGGTCACACGGTGGTAAATCAGGCGAGTACGGAGGATGTGTGGACACACAGATTTCTTTTTTGTCAAAAATTCACGAACAGCGGACCATCGCTGTGAGACGGTGCATTATCGTGCAACAGAAACCAATTTCGCAGCACTCGATATTCGGGCCTCTCATACGACCGATAATATTCACCATTGACATTTTGACCCTGTAGAACGAATTCTCGATCATTTCACGTAGACCAGTCACTGAATGCTCATAATGAGGGTGTAGAGGGAAATGGAAGGAACACAATTTTTAACTTTGGGTCTTTGGTTGGACTAGTTAGGAGGTAAACATACTAAAAGTCCCTAGGAAGTGAGCGAGGTGCAGGGGAGCACGTAGTAGAAGGTCCCCTTTTTTCGGTTTTCCGCTTATATCGCGGAAACTACGCGTCCAAGGTATAAGACCATTCTATACAAAATTAAAGCTGACAAAATGTGCCATAAGATTGACTCTATTCAGTTTTTCGCTATCTCGCATAGTTTCCGCGATATCCGCGCTCAAAGTGCACTAATTGTGCTGAAGAGTTAGCTAGTCAAGTAAGGCAAAACACGTGAGGCAAAAATTTCTTTTTCACAATTAGTGAAGTTTGAGAGCGCGTAAATCTCGGAAGCTATGCGTTCTAGCGATAAGACCATTCTATACAAAATTAAAGAAGACAAAATGCGCCATAAGATTAGTTCCATTCAGTTTTCAAATTTTTGCCTCACGTTTTTTGCCTTACTTGACTAGCTAACTCTTCAGCACAATTAGTGAACTTTGAGCGCGGATATCTCGGAAACTATGCGAGATAGCGAAGAACTGAATACAGTCAATCTTATGGCACATTTTGTCAGCTTTAATTTTGTATAGAATGATCTTATCGCTAGGACGCATAGTTTCCGAGATATAAGCGGAAAACCGATAAAGGGGACCTTCTACGTGCCCCCCCTGACTTTTAGTATGTTTACCTCCTAACTAGTCCAAACGAAGACCCAAAGTTAACAATTGTGTTCCTTCATTCTCCCTCTACATCTTTTCGTTGACTGGACTAACGCACTTTTTCCATCAACTCATCGCGATTTTTCTTTTATGGCCGGCCTGGATTTGGATCGTCTTCCAAAGTCTCACGTCCGTCCTCGAATCGCTCATACCATTCGAATACACGTGTACGGGTTAAGCAGTCATCACCATAAACTTTTTTTCACCAATTCAAATATATGTTTCTGTAAAAGTTTTATCGAGCTTGAAACAAAATTTATTATTTGCTCTTTGTTCCGTCGTGGTTTTGTGACGAGGAGACTAAAGGTACTATCACGTTGACCACAGTGATCGTTGTCAGTCTTGTCCTGCAGAGGAAAGTTACAGCTCTCAGGATATGTTTTGTTTCAATACATGGCGTTTCCTTTAAATTAGAGAAGTTCCGTTATTTTCCAGACATACTATGTATGTATATGGAGAGGTGGTCGGGGCCATCCGCAATATCGCCAGTTTCTGTCGCAATCCAAACACTCGTGTTCCACTGATAAGTTTGGATAATCGAGGTTCCATTGTATCGAGGATTAAACGAGTAAATACAATCGAAACTGTGTAGTGTTCGGTGTTAGTTCACTCGTAAGAATGTCACAAATCTACTGGTAAAAGTTTCACAAATAATAACAATCAAAAACAAAAAATGTTAAAAGTTAGCACTATCTCACCGATAAGCGTCGCGTCGTTCCCGAAACTGATCGATCTTCATTTAAAAAAGCGTCAAAACGACCACGTTTGATTGGAGCAGAAAATGCGTCAAGAAGCATGCTCCAATTTTTCCGAAAATCGCATTGGATGCCTAATTGAGCCGGGCAGAATGCACTCGGCGCAACGTCGGGCATTCGACGTTGATTTTTGACGATTCTGCGATCGGCACGCGAATGGCAGTCGGGGAAGGGGGGGGGGGGGGGAGGTCGTCCGCAATATCGCCAGTTTCTGTCGCAATCCAGCCATTCCGAGGCCGGTTGTCCGCAATTTGCGCGGGGATATCGACAGGAATCCGGCGATCGTGCGTGGGACGGCTCAATTCCCGAAAAATCTGCTCGCGTCGCGGAACCGGAAGGCGACGTTCAAATGCATTCGACCGATAATCGGTCCGCGGGCAATAATTGCCGAATTGCCGTTAATCGAATGGTGTTTACGGCCGGCGCCGCGCCGCGCCGCTTTCATAAAGGTGATCCCCAGTAATCGGCTGTAAAAAGCGGCGACAAACATTCGTTCCCCCTCCCTTTCTCTCTTTATTGTCGCCGCCCTCCGTTCCAGCGAAAGGGCCACGAAATCACTCGGCTCCGCCCCCCCGCCGCACCGGCTTCATCCTCATCATCGCGTCCGCTTTGCTCTCATTTTTCTTTCCTCACCCACCCCCCTTATCTCTCTCTCTCTCTCTTCCTCTCTCTGCCTCCCTTTTGTGTCGCGATACCTTTGTCTCATCTTTCCCACCGTTCTCGCAATAAGTCTTCGCTGCTACACTTGTCGGCTGGACCGGAGAGATACTGCACGATTGAGAGGCGGACGTCGAAACAATTATGGCCTCCGGGATATGAACACTCGGGCACGATGGCTCCACCAGAAAATTAAATCATTTCGAGGCTTCCTGACGTTAAGCGATGCTTCTCAGCTAGTGTTTTCTGGCGATGTTCGATTTTGGGAGGAGCGAACCGCAACACTGCTCATAATTATGCATGATGCAGTGTATAGAGAATTAGAGGGGGGGGGGGAGAGTTTGTGCCAACATTTTGCTGCCTCCGAATTTCATTATAAACTGCATATATTTTTTCGAAGTTTCTCAGCTTTCTGCAACTTTGCTAGTACAAAATTTCAAATCGATCAATTTTCTCCGTCGAACTCGGGGATTTTGACACGAATTAATTATTCTATGGTATTATTCGGTGAAGTAAAAAGTTCTGAGAACTTTTAAACGCTCAGAACTTTATACTTCACCTAATATTATTCTTCTAAAATGTCGCAATAACACATGAAAATTGTACTGTTCGTAAACAATTTCGAAATCAGCCAGGTCATGACATAAACTGCCCCCAATTTCTCATGCTCTACACTCTAGAATAATAAGAATAATACATTAAGAATAATAAGAGTGTAGAGCATGGGAAATTGGGGGCAGTTTATGTCATGACCTTGCTGATTTCGAAATTGTTTATGAACAATACAACTTTTTATGCTATTGTGACATTTCTAAAGAATCGATATCTTTCTCCTGGCGATGTTAGAAATTTTAATAACAATGTACAGTTAGGAGCCAAACTGATCACACACACTTTAAATCAGAATAACTTTTTTATGAGTAGACCAAACGACTTCAATTTCTCTGTAAGGCTAGATGAATTAGTTTAGTAAGTGACGTCTAAAAAAACATATGTTGAAAAAATGCATTTGGTCGGAATTGTGAAAAACAATAATAAAAATGGATTTTTGCGGCTTTTTTAGCTGGGCCAATGACGAAAATTTCAAAGATGTGTTCGGTCAACTTGTATAAATTATATACGCTCCGATTGAAATTGGTTAATTGGTTTACGAGTTATACACGATCAAAAGTTTTTAAAAAAACTTTTTTATAAAAAAGTTATTCTGACTTAAAGTGTGTGTGATCAGTGTTGCTCCTAACTGTAGATAGTGTATGGTGTAGAGCAGGCCTGGCCAACTCAAATGGTTTCACGGGCCACTTTGATGACGTGTAACGTTACAGCGGACCACACTTTAGGTATACATGCTTTTAAAAAATTTAATACAAATACAAAATGAATAAAACTTTATTGTTATACGTCGCATTATAACAATGACTGATGCAATTTTTCATTTATTTAATATCGTTTGTATACGTACAACGAGAAACGAAAGTTTCAATAGAAATATAAAATCACCCGGCGGTCCGCGTAATGGCCAGGCCTGGTACGAGTATGGAAAATTATGGGGTTTTCAGTCATCACAGTTCACTGGCTTAAGGTTTCTTTATATAAAATACAAGCTTTTAAATATTACAATTTCTACTTATTTTCGTAACGCTGGAACTTGTTACTTTTGCTAATGGGTTCTTGAAAATCGGCACATTCGTGTCCAAAAATTCTATGCTAAATATCTTCGTAAAAGCTGGGTCGGTATTTGCAAAATAGCTCGGATACATGTCTGCTTATTTTGTCTCTAAAATCAGCAGAAAAAGTTTCATTGAAATCGGCGACCCGACGGATGTGACCTTGGTAGATACATTTTGAAAAGTAAAATCTCTGCTTCAAAGAAAAATGTCTGAGCAGTATGAAAATATTAGGTGAAGCAAAAAGTTCTGAGCGTTTTTCGCTTTATAAATGAAGCGAAAAACGCTCAGAACTTTTTACTTCACCTAATAGAAGCTTCGCCCCTTTAAAATGAGCCTAGTTACAACTTGCTCCGCTTTCTTCTCCCGGCATGTTACATCGAGATGATTAATATCAAAAGGCTCTCGAGCTTGAGCAAAAAATCGCCGGATATTTACTCCGCTGTTGTAACCCGAAGCGGAAAAATCGCGGAGGAATTTATCTTACGGTGGTTTTATAAAGCGAGCACGCGCGGCCCCGCATGCGAAATATGTAAAACTTAAAGGTTTTTGTTTTTTACGTTCGGCCGTATAGAATTCCATTAAAAGGGAGTCGGCTTGATTATCTAACGGAGCATCAACTTCTTTCAAGCGGAGCAAAAGTTCTGGTTGAACTGGAACTCAACCCTCCACGTCCGTAAAAATAAGGGATCCTCGTTTACATAAAATCCGCGGAACAAAAAGTTCCGGGCCGGGAAGACTTTATTTTATAACTGTTGCCCCGGGCCGCGGGAGATAACAGTCAAAGAAATTAATGTTATTTCGTAACTAATTCAAACTCCCCGCCCACCGGCCTTCACCTTCAATCTCTACGCTAACACGGAGCTCATGAAAATTTTCTGGGAAAACCAAAAAGGTCGTTGGAAACTTTATCATTAATGTAGTTACTACTCTATTATCATTTTCAATAATTCAAAGAAGAACGTATTTATTTTTTGTACTTTTTAAAAGGACTCATTTCATTCAGGGTTATACATTATTTGTATGTATTAGAAATTTTTGTCTGGCATGAACCTTTCTTCTTTTTGCTTTTCAACGAAAAAAGAGGATTATACATTTCAAATATCCTCTCTTTGATGATATTTGAAATAAGATTGATGGGGTACCCATTGCGTTTCAAAACATTTCTAATACATAAGTGATAAATTGTTTTCCCTGAATTCTGGATTCGCAAGTAGGATGGCACGATCAATTAGACCATTGACGAGGCCCAACTTATGCTGTAACGGGTGAAACGAGTGAAAATTTACGTATCTGCCAGACCAACTGGACTTGTGATATCAATTTGTTTTTAAGGATGTTCTGGAGGTATATAAAAACGCAACAAAATTTTTGAAAATTTGACAAGATATAATCCTTGCTAAATTAATGTAATTACCAAAGTTTGGGTTCGATTCACTGCACCGTTTAAATATTATAGCAACTTAAAGTTTACACATTTTAACAAGTCTTCTTATGGAGAATTCATAAAATTCCACTTCAAACCCTATTTAAGCCTTGAAAAAACGCAACTAGAAACTTCAGTTTTTTTTTAAATTATATATGTAGTAAAAATTATGTAATTAATTATGTTCAAAATTTATTAGGATTCACTAAACAGTTACAGAGCAAAAAAATTATAAACTGTTAGAAAACGTCAAATTTATCGTGTTGTCTCTCACTAGCATGGAAACGAGACAAACGTATTTAGACCACTGAATATAGCTACAGAGGGTACAGTATTCGCAAAAGTTTAATGCAAAATATACTCATGAATGGCTTTCATTGCCATCTATTGATGGATTTCGAATTTCTTCTACTTTTGTCTCCCATTGTACCTCCAGAACATCCTTAAGTCACTACCGGCTCTAATTATATTAATGTCAAGAAAGCTAAGGCTTGAGTTGGTCTCAATTTCATGAGTGAACTGAATTCTATTGTGAAAACTGTTAAATGTGTCTAACATTATTTCAATTTGGTCAGATTTACAACAGGTGACAATGTCATCAACGTATCGTTACAAAAAATTAATTCAAGCGGTAGCTTTGATATGGAAACTTTCTCCAATTCCTCCATTACCAGATTAGCGATGACCGGGGAGATAGCTGATCCCATTGCTGTGCAAAAAATTTGTTTGTAATAAGTACCGTTGAAAACGAATACGTTGGCTTCTAGTATAAATTTAACTGCTCGAATAAATTCCTCCCATTTGATCGTGGTATGTTCTTTGATACATCACAATTCGCAGGAGAAAGGCACAAATTTTGAGTCCGGTAAAGTAAAGAGCAGCCCTATTTTTGACTATTTTGTTATGTTAAACATATTTTTATGTGTTTCAATCTGTTGGATACAGTCTATTCGAAATGATATATGTTCATCTGTTAGAAATAATTTACAGCTATTCCCATTTATCAAAAATTCCATTACCACTAATTATACCAGTAATAATCTCGAAATCGTCTGAAACAGACGCAGTTTCTCTCGACAGCAATTTAAACTCGTTCCGAAGGTATTTCAGCAACGTGTCAAGGCGAGTTTCTATGAAAAGCACCACGTGGATCGCCGGGAAAGATAAATTCGTGCAATCTGCGGCGATATCGAGGGCCGTGAAAGCACCTGGCCGACTTTCGTATATCAGCTGCAATCGCGTCGGGTGATTAATTAATCCATTATCATCCGGGCTGATTACGGGCAGGAGACCAGAGTCAACAATGTGACTTACGTCGCCCCTAAAGAGCCGTTCTCACAAAAGCCCTCCTGTCAAGCTGTCACGGTCATGGTCCAGCGATAGTTTTTATTGCAGCCTGGCCTGTAAAGGGTGAAAAATTGAACCTGTTTCTGGGCACAGACCCACCTATACGCCCACGCAAACTGACCGAGACATTCGAGGCTCTGCGGAGACTTTCGACAGCGATAAAGAACAATGGGAAAGATTGTCGATACGATGGATGGCGGATTTTGGGAATTTATTTCTATTTGAGCTCGTTTAGCTCTGACGGCTGCACAGTTCACAGAATGCATTTTTTAACGGTGCACAACTCCGTCGAGGTTTAAAGACGATATTTTCACGTTTGGACGACGTGAAGTGTCTTTTTGCACTATTGTCGGGTATCCGATGCTAATGAAACTGGATAATCAAGGTGGTGTACATTAATTTTTTCTCTCGTAGACTATTTGTGCTATCGAGTTGATTCTTCTTCTATGATAATATAGAAGTTTCGTACTATAATAAACAATTTCTTATTATCCATAAATTAACTTTTATTACATAGAAAAGATTGGTAGCACACTCATGTAAATTACTAAGCACGTGCTATAGCTAGTCGATCATCAAAATCGACGTTTTTCCAATCAATATCAAGGATCTAACTAAAAATAAACTATTGTATAATAAAGCATTATAGGGAGGGTTTAACTCATTTCACTGGTTTCGCATTTGTGTATAAAATACGAGCAATTAGATCATCCAAATTTTAATTATCTTTACAAGGAAAAATAGATTTTTATCTTGAAAACTTATTTGTTGAGATAGACCTGTTACTGAATAACTTGTTAACATTAGACAATGTTTTAAGTGATATTTCTAAATGTGCACAATGATATTTTGGTAAAAATTAAGGATTGTATGATGTACTATATGGAAAATTAAGGGTGGTTTGAGTCATGACTTTGCTGATTTCCAATTTGTTTTAAACATAGAAGTCTTTGATGTACACTTTGATGTAAATAGGGAAATTGGCCCGTCAATGTATACCGCATTCTTCTGAAGTTGTAGTTATTATATCTCTTTTTTTCTTCGCACATATTAAGGGGGCCGGCGCGGCCATTTGTGTGCCCGCACACATCGCTAAATTCGCATATACGTATATGCAATTGTAAGGTTCACGATTTTTCGAAATTACGCTTCAGCATTGCAATGAGTAGTTGAAAAGTGGTCAATTATGATTCCTAAAAGTCAGCTACAGGCGGGTACGGTGCCCAAAATGCATTTTTTTTACGTTATAGAGGAATAATTTGTAATATTCGGCGGACACAAATAACAATTCGGCCTGTCAGAAACAACAATACAGCACCTCGAGGTTTCGAAATTTTGCACTAGTAGCATGACAATCTCGTTCCTAAGTAGCACGGTACAAATGTTCACATAGAATATGGCTGATAATGCAGGACGTACGTTATACCGTTATACCGTTATTAGAGTAATTTATAATATTCGGCAGATATTGCCTGTCCAACACCACTGGTATTGGCCTGTCACGAGGCAACCGAAGTAAGCAAGTCGTCGGAAGATAGCCGCTTCGCGTACCAGTGTTTTTGTTCAATAAATTTAATGTTTGCATGGACGATGGACACTGTATTATCGATGGACAATATAATATCGACCTGCATTATCAGCCGTATTCTATTGAAACATTTATAACGTCCAACTTAGGAACGAGATTGTCATGCCACTAGTGCAAAATTTCGAAACCTCGAGGTGCTCTATTGTTGTTTCTGACAGGCCGAATTGTTATTTGTCTCCGCCGAATATTACAAATTATTCCTCTATAACGTAAAAATGTATCTGACTTTTAGGAATCATAATTGACCACTTTTGAACTACTCATTGCAATGCTGAAGCGTAATTTCGAAAAATCGTGAACCTTGTAATTGCATATACGTATATGCGAATTTATCGATGTGTGCGTGTGCCCACACACTCTTGCACGGCCGCGCAGGCGCCCTTAACAATCTTTTTCAATAAAAAATTGAGTCAGTATTATTATTTTACCATCAAAATCCCAAGAGTATCTCGTTATCCAACAGGCATTTAATTTCCGTACGATGCGAAGACTCGAATTACTTTTTCCAGTACAATCCGTCTCTAACTATAGTAATTCGGGAGTCCCTCTACGCCTCACAGTTCTCTATTTAACTTCCACCCACACAGGAAATCATACCGAAGCCACTGACTCACACTCGGGCACCGAAGCCAATATTTCGTTGTTTAACACAAGTGCGCCGATATTAAGCGCATAAATCACGGTAATGAGTAACCGCTGCCTCGGCAATAAAAGCCGCGGCGGTGCTGATTGCTAATTTTCGAATTACCGTCGCGAAATTGAATTTAGGAATCCCCGGTCGGAATGTTGCTCTTCGATTATTAGAGCCGAGCCTGAGAATCAGCGATTTCCGTGTCGAATTCAATTTTCGACTATTGTGTATTCCTCTAATTACCTCGCGCCTCCCACATAATCAATTGGCTGCTCCCCCAAAACCATAATTCATTGAAAACACTGGCGAAACAGTGTTCAATTACCCAGAAACATAAAATTCTTGTAACGGATGCAAGAATCTGCGAATTGACTGAAATATTTTTATCAAGTGCATACATATCATTGTACACATTCAGAAATATCACTTATACATTGTCTAATATTAGCAACAAGTTATTCAGTAATAGGTCTATCTTAACAAATAATTTTCCGGATAAAAATCTAGTTTTCCTTGTAAAGATAATTAAAATTTGGAGAATCTAATTGCTCGTAGTTTATACATAAACGCGAAACCAGTAAAACGACGAGTTAAACCTCCCCTAATTTATATTAGAATAGTGCATTTTTAGGTAGATCCTTGATATTGATTGGAGAAGCATCGATTTTGATGATCCACTAGCAAAAGCACGTGCTTAGTAATTTACATGATAACAATTTTTTCTATGTAATAGATTTAATTTATCGATAATAAAAAATTTGTTTACTATAGTACGAAGCTTCTAGATTAACACAGATATTGTCTACGAGTCAAAAATTCATATACAGGGTACTTCTACATTTTTTAAGATAGGAAGATATGTTTTCTACATTAAATAATAGTTATTGGAACGAAAAGAAAGGTGGTGTGTTTCGTCCTAAAGAAAAATTACTATTACTCGCCGAGAAATCGCCGAGAAAAATTACTATTACTCCTAAATTAAGGATTGACGATCGATATCTAACTCTTCTTTATAGGAAGATATGCTTCAGACAAAAGCTGTTTGATATCTAGGGGCCCATTACGTGGTCTACATGACATTTTCTCAAGTGGAAGTGTTTATGAGATTAGGAGGTCAACTTAGTTTTCGTAAATGGAACCACATATTTTTCAACTCCTACGATTGTAGTCCATTTCGAGACAATTTCAAGGACATAGTCATTCAAGGTCATTCAAGGTCGTAAACTTTAAAATTGATGAAAAACAGAAATTTATTGTAAATTCTTATGAGAGAGAGAGAGAGAAATGGAATATTCTCATCAGTTTCAAGTTACTTTAGTCTTAAGCGTTTCGGTACAGTTTGTTTACGTTTACATTCACTCAGGCGAACCCTCCGGTTGAGAAGTCACTTGATCGGAATGACGGGAAGTCAGAAAGGCAAGGGGACTCTTCAAATCAAACAAAGAATGCAAATTTTTTGATAGATGTACTGCCTAATTTATTAGAAGATGTTCCATTAAACGTGCTGCAGTTTTTGTGATACCAACACAGCGGTTGCCCGGCACATTCTGCACAGAGCTTTACTAATATTTCGAATAATACATTTAAAAACCGTTGGATTGACCTACCGCCATTGGATCTATTTTATGGAGAAAGTTAAAAGGAGATGTTTATCGTGCAGGACCCACTACAAAAGGAGTCATGCAGGAACGGAAGCCTGTGCTAACATTAATCGCCACACACTATACTGCGTAACGCAATCAGTGAGCGAACGCTTCAGACCAGAGTTGGGCAAAACATGTAATTAGACACAAATTTCGGATCACGAATAAAAGATACAAAAGTTTAACCAGTTAATCGAAGATATGTAGATCCAAAAGGATCTTGATCCGAAGTTTAACTAGTTACTTTTGTATCCGTAGCTTCGGATACAAAAATAACTAGTTAAACTTCGGATCGAGATCCTCTTGGATCCGAACCTTAAGATCACGAATAATAGTTACTTAGCTTTTAGTTGGATCCGGATTTAGTTACTTTTTATTTCATTACTGCCCAACTCTGCTTCAGACACTGTCTATCTTTGGCTGGTCATCACTTTGAGCATCTGTTGTAGCAAATGGTTTTGAATGTAAGCACTTTGCTTACATTTTGCATTGAAACGGTTTGATTTCATTAATAAAGCTGAGAGAATATTCCATTTCATAAGCATTTACGATAAATTTCTGTTCGTCATCAATTTTAAAGTTTATGACTTTGAATGACTATATCGTTGAAATTGTCTCGAAAAGGGCTACATACAATCGTAGGAGTACAAAAATATGTGGTTCCATTTTAAAGAACTAAGTTGACCTTCTAATCTCCTAAACACCTCCACTTGATGAAACAACTTTTGTCTGAAGCATTTCTTCCTGTCTCAAAAAATGCAGACGTTATTCAGCTGGCTTGTCTTAGGTAAAACCGCCATAATTGTGGATATATTTTATCATGCAATAGATGATTTTAGTGAGAACCTATGGTATTTGATGAAATTCGTGTTTTAAGGGGTGAAACAAAGGTGTGTGTTTCTTTGGTGCAAAGAGGACTGCGATCATGCGAAATCAGGTTGGTGTCTAAAGATTCGTGGATATACATATGTATGAATGACGTAGGTGGAAGTAGTAGGAGACCCTGGCGGAGCGATCGGCCGGTGATTGAGGGTCGCAACAATTTGCGTGGACGCGTTCAATCCTAATTGAGAATATTGCTGGAAATTGGCAGTACATTGATGCGTATCGTAGAAGCCGCCAATTCCCGGCAGTTAATTAACTGGATAAAGCACCCGGGCGCTCTTGCATTCGCTGATCCTTGTTGCTTGGCTGCTCGCGAGCTCCTCCCACACCACTTTTGCCCTGTTTGCAGGGCTGCCTCATTGCCTGGCAGCCTCCTTGCTTGCCTTGCTTGCTTGGTCATCTATCGAGCACCAGAGAAACGACTGCTAAACCGGAACCCGCGACTGCTTCACTGTAATATGGCTTCGATGTTTGCGACATGGATCAACAGATCCGTTGAGAACCGGTTATGTGGTTCAACAAGGAGAGCTCGAGCTACTCTGGAGAGAATCTCCTATGATTCTGCAATGCAGCGAGTTTTTCGGGTTCTTTTAAAATTGATTGTTGAAGCCAAAATTCCGATTGGTGGAAATACAGTCGACCACGTTCTCTAGACTGGCTCGAGGAAATGAAGATTTCTCGAATTTCTGGAGATACCAGCCTCTAACCCTAGACGCAGGATCCACTTAGCTAATTCTTACTAAATTTTTTAATTATTACAATTATACCTTCGGAACGTCAATTAGAAATTTTACACTGTTAATCTTCCAATTCTTCATTCTCCGAACAACCACTCTAAAACCACGCCGCGGCGTCAACAATCCAAGAGAAAAAATAATTCGCAAAGCCAACAAGTTCAGGAGAGTTTCAAGATTCCGTGAGAATCGTATACGGGTGGTTTCTCGTTCCCAGCTTACTGGGACACCATTATGGCGGGGGTCTAACTGCACGGATGCATGCACCGGGCCCGGCCCTAATTTTCCGTGGTACGATTCGTTTTATAAGCCATCGTTAATCGCGGTGAACCCGGGCAACTGTTTGGCGGCCCCCGGGGATGTCCGAGGTACAGGATCGCCGCGATTTCGAGATAAGGTTTCGAGGCTTGTTGGTGCAACCTGACCAACGTTAAACCCCAAATCCCCGCGCGACTATCCAAGTTGAGCCTTGCGGTGTTGCGGCGGGATCCGGCGACCTCTCCGCAGGATCTATCTCGAGGAATCGACCCCCGCGCGTCTCGAGTAGCGTCTAGTTATCTGCGCGCAGTGCTCAATGCGCATTCACCGAACTTTGACCGCCGTGGGACCTTAGGGGCCCCTGGATGGACCCTACGGCTGGTCTGGGTTAAATTCAGCGGATGCTAACAGCCCACTCTTGACAATCGTGATCCTCAGATTCAAGATGTTCAGGGGATATGCGATCTTTTGACTGGCAGACAACTTGGACTTACTTAAAGCAATCAGGTCGTAGCTACAAGCTTCATCTTTATCAAGGCAACCAAAATTTCGAAAGTTTGACAGCTTGTATTTCAAGAAGGAATTCGAAAGTAGGAAAGTGAAATTAGACGTATTGCTTAAAATATTGTATAATATTGACAACAAGTGTGTCTATAACAGGGTCTATTTCAACAAATAATTTTCAAGATAAAAATATACAGTAGCGGACAAAAGTTTAAGACCGCTCTAAAGAAGACGATAACTTTTTTTAATATTGTACTATACGATTTGAAGTTTTGTGGGAAGCTAGAGCAATTAGTTTACTAAAGGATGCGAAAAGAAATTTTTTTTTGTTTAAAAAATACTAAAAGTTGAATTTTTAACTTTTTTATGTGGGCCTATATTGAAAATTTAAAAAATACGTGTTGTAGATCTG
>CM052295.1:3957868-3976009 GCA_028455765.1 Lasioglossum oenotherae | reverse complement strand
AGAATACATTGAAATCTGCGGTTATTTTTCTAGACTTTTTCTCTACTCTGGGCACTCATATTATTAGATATAAACATAATCTTGTTACATTGTGTTACATCATGAGATGGCCACCCTGTAGTTAACCTTCCTCTACAGAATGAGTCCTCACCCAGCCCAAAATATGCTCAAATAAAGACAAAAAATCGATTCCCGCAAACCCATGTTTCCACCAAAATTCTAGTAAGATTCTAGTTCCTTTCTAGTTACTTCAGTAGGGTATAGTTCCCCCTTAAAATTTTTTAAAACCTCCACACAGGACATGGACAGTTCATTATTTTAAATTTGGTACAAATGCAAAAGTATTCACGATGTTATTAATATCGTTCTGGGGTATTACTAATTCTTATACCACATTTATCATACAGTATTACTTTTCATATTTAATGTACGCTCAAATATATCATTCAAAATCTTATTCGGCATTTCTCTAAAAGATTTCATCCCAAGGGTTGCGAAAAGTATGTAAAGAAATTCGATGCGTTTGGTTGAGTCATTGAAAGAACATTAATCGAGGATAATTGAGCACTGAATCAATTCTCGTCGGATTGGAACGTCGAAGCCCGATTAAAAAAGTTAATGAGAATGTCGCGAGGAATTTACATAAAAAAAAGACTATTAATAGCTGAAAGTTGGTGAAACACGTGAATGTGCTTTTGGGAATGGATGTGCACTGTGCACGCGTGCGGCTGTGTGCAGGCTTGATGCAATTGGCGCGCGCGAGCCTAGCCGGTCCGAGCGGAATTACTCGAGGCAAAACAATGCCCAGGAAGAAAACTCATTATACATAGCTCCATTATAACCCGCGCTCCTTGTAGTATCCTTTAGCTATACTTATATTCGTCGGTGTAACCAAGCCAACGTGGAATTTTATGCCGGCGCACGGAGCAGCGTCGGGCGAACGAATTAATGCCGCAGAATTTGTCCTCTGTCGGGAAATGAATTTGCCCGTGTTCGGGTGGAAACGGTGACGACAGTGGGGGAAACGGAAGCCGGGGCTCCGACCGACCCCTCCTCGAAACTGTGAATCAAGTCTGCGTGTATTATTTCACTGCGAAGTGGCTAGTATACCTCGCTGATTAGTTCTTTCGATGAATCTTCTCTTCCAGCTGAATGGGGTGCTGGCGGTCACTTGAACAATAATTAACATAAAATGGAAACATCAGGTGAAATATTGATTTTGAAGGGTGATTCTAGCAAGATAAGTATAGTACCAATTTTTATTGGTACACTGACAAAAAAATCCTGTCGAAACAAAACAAATATATGTTGATCCAATAAGATGTACTATTGAATAGTGCCAATTTCATATGAACTTATTTTAATATTTAATACTATTGAATTTCAACAGCAAAACTCACTTCCGCCAATCATATAAGCCAATAGCTTGACCATCAACGTTTTCAAAAAAATAAGATATGGCCTCGAACCAATTGCAGTATAAATCAATACATTTCTCAAATTTTTTTAACAACATATCTGATTGAAGGAAAAAAAGAAATATTACGAATAATAATATACGGTATTGAATCAAATATTATTTTCAATCATTTCATGATAGACAATTCAAATACATCACGATTTGCTTCTAAATTTCATACTATTGAAAAGAATACATTGATATTCATCGAAGTAAAAAATTACAATAACACGCGTGTTATTGAAGTAACTACTTTTTTTCTCAGTGTAGATATCAGAGTTGGGCATTTATTCGGTCATCCGATTGACGATTGATAATCGTTAGTCGCGATTAACGACTATAGTAGACATTTAATTGTTAACCGCAATTAACGATTAATAAGTATTTAATCTTATCCGCAAATAACGATGAATCAGTATTTATTCGTTAACCACAATTAACGACTAAACAAGGAGATTAATTGTTAATTGCGATTAACGATTGAAGTAGAAATTTAGTCGTCAATCGTCGATCGACTTTTTGCCCAACACTGGTACATATCTTGTGCAAAGCAATGCTTTCAGGTTGAAAGATAATCCCCAACGCTTTAACACCCTTAACTTTATCACTTTTTTCCTCGGTTGTTAATTAAAGATATTAATGATTGGACAATTTCATTGGGCAATTCTCAATCTTTGTCGAGCAATTTTAAGTAAAGTGATACCGAATAAAATTCTAATCTCATTGCTAACAGTATTTGTAGATCCGAAATAAATGGAAATCGTTATAACGAAAATTTTTATAAGGCATAACTCTTAGTTGTTTCGTTGCAAAACCTTCGCCGACATATTGGTGAAATTTTTCCGATTAAAACGAGACCAAATACTGATTTCGAATTTGTTTATAACGTACCAGCATTTGAATTCTGAAAATTTTGATAATCCTCATAAAGATCGGGTCGGTGTACATGAATTTTTATCTCGTAGACTATTTGTGCTATCGAGTTGATCCTTCTGTTATGTCAATCTAAAAGTTTCGTGCTGCAGTATACAAATTTCTTTTTATTATCGACAAATTAACTTTATTGTGTAGAAAAAATCGTGCCGAAAATATCCGGTGAAATTGAAGGTGGCTTTATAGAAATTTCGGGCAATTACGCCGAGCGAATGTCGCGATTCCCATGCTGCTGCGCTGTCAAGCTTAGCCGCGCGATTTGCGGCGCAATCGGCCGTCGGTGATTAATTAACAGGGGCGTACCTACGCGCCTGGGCGGCGTGTCTTCCGCGTGCGGCCGTACAAAGCGGGCAATCGGTGTTTTTGTGTCACGGGCTTTTTCCCCGTGCACGGTGAAAAGGGGACCTTCAGTGCTCTCATCACTGTATCTCTCTCTCTCTCTCTCTCTCTCTCTCTCTCCGACTCTCTCGTCGAGTCTCACTAGCTAACGAACAACAGCCATTAAGCGGCTCGCGCAGCGCGCTGCAACGCTCTGCAACGCGATGCAACGTGATGCAACGCGCGATGCAACGGGAATTTCACGTGGCCACGCGATCTGCCCGGGATATTGACCGGCCGCCGCGAAATTTTTTGGCACAAACATGCCTCGTGATTGAATTCCGGCGCCGGGAAAGGGAATTGGTAAAGAGCGCGCACGTGTCTCTTCTTTGTTTGACGGTTGTTCGCGCGGAAATCGAACAGCCCCGAATTGTTACGCTTAACGAGCAAGCGACGCGGTTTAAGAGCGAAAAGTCAATGGCCGGCGTGTTTTTCGTTGTCTCATTCAGCGGGAAATACGAACGTGCCCTATTATTATACTAAACGTGGCCGATGAACCTAAAGGGACACCTTCGGTCGATTAAAATTGTTCTAGTTTTCAAAAATTCGGTTTGTTGAGCGCAGCATGCTGGGAATTGCAGTTCGTTCAAAATGGCTATCACGTCCTACTACATATGCACATACAGGGCGGCAATTATAAAGCGTTACAGAGACGAATATCTCAAAAAATATTATATGTATAATATACAAGGTGTTTCGTTTAAAACAGGACACCTAAATGTCTCCTGCATCTCTGAAAATACAAAAAATGTTTCTAACGTAATCTAAATGGTTTCAAAAGGCGAATCAGATGGAAGAATCGTTTTTCGTAAACTGTAATTTTTAATCGTTCTTTCAAGGTCACTCGTATTTTTTTACGCGTATACACACACTTTTTGCTGTTGTATGTTATAGCAAACGTTATTGCGCATTCACCCATGTTTAATAGCACGACCTTGAAATGACCGCGAACTCTAAAATTTGCTAATCACATTTATTACTGCAATAAATGTTTGAAATACAGTGGAATGATACAATGTGTTTATTTACAAGTTCAAGTTCATGGTCTAATTTCTATTACGGTTCAAATCTGATATGTCGCTGAAAGAAAGTTCTGCATTAATTAGCAAATTTTAGAATTCACGGTCATTTCAAGGTCGTGCTATTAAACATGTTGAATGCACAACAATGTTTGCTATAACATACAACAACAAAAACTGTGTGTATATACGTGAAAAACACGAGTGACCTTGATAAAAACGATTAAAAAATCACAATTTATAAAAAACGGTTCTTCCATCTGATTCGCCTTTTGAAACCATCTAGATTACGTTGGAAACATTTTTTTATATTTTTAGAGATAGAGGAGATATTTAGGTGTCCTTTTTTAAACGAAACACCCTGTATTGTTAGAATATTTGACAGAAGCTCAAAATATATATGGTGTCGAACAAAATCGAAGAAATAGTTCTTTTGAACGTTTTGATTGATATAAAAATTCTGCAAGTTTTGTCAATATTTTTTTTTTGTGGGTACCTTTTCCCTGCTTTGCAGAATCCTCCATCTTGCTTTCTGAAGTCTCCTGCGCGACTTCTTTTGGATACTCGAGGAAAATTGAAGGAAATGTATAACTTTCTTTTGCCGCAGCAACTGTTGCAATTGTAAAATTGTTTCTTTTTCTCCAAACTATAACGAAATTAGCTATGTTTGAGAGGATTGTTCCAAAATTCAGATTTCCCCACTGCTTTTCGCTGGCAGCGCAGACCACCGCTCCGAATTTCCGGGCAATTATGTTTATACGCTCCGACTGGGTGCGGAAGTTGCGGTGAAAGTTGAGTTTGAGGAGAGGTTTCGCGAAAATAATCCACGGATTTATAATTAAAACGCTGTGGTGCGTGATTCGAGTGCTAATTTCCCCATTGGTTTGAATCATTTTTTTTTTTTATATATGCAAATGAGACTTGGTGTGCATGTGTGATTGGTTTAAATGGAACTGCAAAGATTTCACAGAAACAGAATCAGAAATTCATTTTGCGTCTACTGAAACGAAAATAAAAATTCAATTCTAATCTGATCCTGTATCTAGAATTTCGATTTTAATTATACTATTTGTTACATCATTTTTAATGATGTGTTTTGAATTTTGGTGGTTCCCCGTTCCATTTATTCGACTAAAAATAAAATTAATACGTGTACCGTGAAATTGCATTAAATTTTATTACATTTGTTGAATTTTGGAAGTTCGTTTTACTAGTCAAATTTTTAAAACTTTTTACGAGTTATATAAATCATTGGTAATTTTCAAGTAGTTGTTTAATTGGAACAGTAATAATTCGAAATTCCTGGAAGCATGAAGTTTGAAATATAGTACATTTTTCACGTGAATGGAATATTGAGATGAAGACAAATTGTTAATTTAAACAAATTCTACATTGAAGCAGGATTGATTTTTTTAATTGAAATCCACGATGATCTTTAAGCTCGGAAGGCTGCGCACGATAAAAAAGTTTGAATATTGGGTTACGCAAATCTCTTTGAACTATAGTGTACAATATATACCAGCGACGACGCGCGGCCATATTTCCTAAAATCAATATTTACAAAATCGAAGTTATTCCAAACATGTGTGGTATCTCGTATCTTGAGCTATTATTCACTGGAATATTCATTATACACAGAATTTCTACAACTTTCAAACGTCAATTTTAACATGTTCAAAACTCATCGATTACGAGCTGTTTTTTTATTTTACCAGTTTGCTGTATTATTTTATTCTTGCACAAAATACTACAACACGGTATTCATCATTTTATGATTCTACATTCTACGAAGTATTATTCCATTTTATCATAATATCATTTTATTATATGAAATGACGAAGCATTGTCTTGTTCCATTATTTTATTATATTGGGTATCCGGAAAATGTATATTACATGTATATCTGTATGTTTAAATAATAGTTTTATAACATTTTATTCATGTATTTTCAACTTCCATATATTATAAGAATTTTCACAATTATTTTTATATGTTCATGTATTTATGTTTCTTTCAAATTTTGTGTTTTCTTGAAAACTTTATATGCAAAACAATTACTTTGATATTACGATTTTAATAGTTTATAAAATTGGAAACATGTTAAAATAATTTTAGCGATCACTTTTATACGTTTATACAGGATGTTAAAAATTCAATATTTATGTGGTACATTGGACAGGCACACTGTACTGAGTAAAGAAGCCTTTACAATTTATAAACATTGCATAAATCATTCACCTTCAATTTATTTAAATTAAAAGAAGAAAAAATTAGTTTTTATTTATCTATTTCTTCGAGTGAGAGAATTTGTAATTTGTATAAAGATGTGTAGTTATAATAATTTTCCAGGTAGTTTTATCGAGTGAGAAATTTGTTGGTGTCTCCTAGGTTTAGCTTTAACTTTGATATTACGATTTTAATAGCTTATAAAATTGGAAACATGTTAAAATAATTTTAGCGATCACTTTTATACGTTTATACAGGATGTTAAAAATTCAATATTTATGTGGTACATTGGACAGGCACACTGTACTGAGTAACGAAGTCTTTACAATTTATAAACATTGCATAAATCATTCACCTTCAATTTATTTAAATTAAGAGAAGAAAAAATTAATTTTTATTTATCTATTTCTTCGAGTGAGAGAATTTGTAATTTGTATAAAGATGTGTAGTTATGATAATTTTCCAGGTAGTTTTATCGAGTGAGAAATTTGTTGGTGTCCCCTAGGTTTAGATATTGGACAAAATGAGATATAGCCATGGCCCAGTGGCCGATTCGTTCGGTTGACGTATGTGTGTTCTCGACGGGGACGACAGAGAGCTTATTCCTATCTCGACACGGCGTTATTATCGCCATAATTCACGTCGCCTTGACGCGCACCTTATAAAAATATCGATCCTTTATTGGTGGCCACTTCAGCCTCCGTGACTTCTTTCTCCACCCCCGAAACCCCTTTTCCTACTATTTTCTTTGTCTCCGGGGTAGGTGACGTTGACGGAAAACCTGGTCCTCCAGTCCCGTGATAAATGGTCATTGGGAAAACATCGGGCATTCTTTTCATATCTGCACGCGTGCACCGACTTGTACAATTGCATCCCCCTAGAATATGCAATTCCCCATGTTTCACTGTTACGTAATCAGATTTACAAATGTATGTTCATATTCAATACAGTTTTGAAAGGAACGATTTGTTCGGAAATTGTTGTACAATTGTATTCATCGAAAAATTCTAAAAATTTTCAAAAAATGCCGGAGCATAAAATTTGACAGAATTTAATACTATTTTTATTTTTTCATGCCAGCAGATGCTATTGCCACTGAAAATGAGATTTTATTTGACTCCACCTTCTTAAAATTCGTCCATGAAAATATCAAATAGCACAAACATGCGCGGTCTATTTATGTTTCAATGTTACGTAAAGAAATTTACAAGATTACGTTGATTTTCTATAGAGTTCTGAAAGGAACGATTTGTTAAATTCCCTTTGGAAATGAAAAGATAATAGATCGGAGGATTATTTAAATTCTCAGGGGATGTGGCCGGCGAAGTAAAATTTCCGTAATTTCACGTTTTAATTTCCTCAATGAATACTATGCACTTGCACCATACCTCAACTGCATAGTTTCATTAATACATTTATTTTTTGTGAAAAAAAGAGATAGTAGTTTTTAATAAATTATGAAGCTTTTTAATTTCACCGTTTAATTTCATGCACTCACCCCCGTGCATCAAGTGCATATTTTCAATAATACAGTTTTAGTGATTTCTTCAAATTCATGTAGGGTAATTCGTGTAGGGTGGTCGACAATAATTTTTAGTTTTACCTTTTAACTTCTGCAAAAAAGATATTGATGCACCTGCACCATGCATCTAATGCATATTTTGAATAGTGTATTTTTTATAAAAAAAGATGTTGGTCTTCAAGGATTGGAGATAGAAAGACTCTTTAAGATTAACTTACTAATGACCTTCTAAATAAAGTATGCACTTGCAGCACGATACAATTGCATACTTTCAATAATAATCTTAAAAAGCAGGAAGTGGTAGCTTTTAGATATGAATTCGCGCTTAGTGTGGTGGACCGTACAGAACTTCTTCAATTTCATGGTTTAATGTTTTAAAAAATAAAGAAGAACAAGGAACGTATGCACTTGCAGCACGATACAATTGCATACTTTCAATAATAATCTTAAAAAGCAGGAGGTGGTAGCTTCTAGATATGAATTCGCGCTTAGGGTGGTGGACCGTACAGAACTTCTTCAATTTCATGGTTTAATGTCTTAAAAAATAAAGAAGAACAAGGAACGTATGCACTTGCAGCACGATACAATTGCATACTTTCAATAATAATCTTAAAAAGCAGGAGGTGGTAGCTTCTAGATATGAATTCGCGCTTAGTGTGGTGGACCGTACAGAACTTCTTCAATTTCATGGTTTAATGTCTTAAAAAATAAAGAAAAACAAGGAACGTATGCACTTGCAGCACGATACAATTGCATGCTTTCAATAATAATCTTAAAAAGCAGGAGGTGGTAGCTTCTAGATATGTATTCGCGCTTAGGGTGCTGGACCGTACAGAACTTCTTCAATTTCATGGTTTAATATCTTAAAAAATAAAGAAGAACAAGGAACGTATGCACTTGCAGCACGATACAATTGCATGCTTTCAATAATAATCTTAAAAAGCAGGAGGTGATAGCTTCTAGATATGAATTCGCGCTTAGGGTGTGGACCGTACAGAACTTCTTCAATTTCAGGTTTAATGTCTTAAAAAATAAAGAAAAACAAGGAACGTATGCACTTGCAGCACGATACAATTGCATACTTTCAATAATAATCTTAAAAAGCAGGAAGTGGTAGCTTTTAGATATGAATTCGCGCTTAGGGTGCTGGACCGTACAGAACTTCTTCAATTTCATGGTTTAAAGTCTTAAAAAATAAAGAAAAACAAGGAACGTATGCACTTGCAGCACGATACAATTGCATACTTTCAATAATAATCTTAAAAAGCAGGAAGTGGTAGCTTTT
This sequence comes from Lasioglossum oenotherae, assembly GCA_028455765.1. Taxonomy (NCBI): domain Eukaryota; kingdom Metazoa; phylum Arthropoda; class Insecta; order Hymenoptera; family Halictidae; genus Lasioglossum; species Lasioglossum oenotherae. Next base: position 3,967,187 of record CM052295.1, on the reverse strand, counting down.
AGATATGAATTCGCGCTTAGGGTGGTGGACCGTACAGAACTTCATCAATTTCATGGTTTAAAGTCTTAAAAAATAAAGAAAAACAAGGAACGTATGCACTTGCACCGAATGTCCGGCGCACAATAGATATTCTTAATAAGAAAGAAGAAAAAAAATGGCGGTGTTCGGGGGATGATTTGAATGCTCAGGGAGTGGTCGGCGAAGTAAAAGCTCTCGGGCCGGAAGACGAAATAGCTCGGCGGCATTGTATGGCAGTTTGCACGCCCACACACTTCGGTGTGATGCACCGGTCTCGCAATATACACACATACATACATGGGTGGTTGGGGGTGGAAACGGAAGAGAGTCGAAGAGATGTGTGGCGTATGCATGCCTGTGTGTTGTGTGTGTGTGTGTGTGTGTGTGTGCACCGCGCCACGCCACTGGAAATAGAGTTTGGGACGCGCGAGAGTTGGCCCGGACCGTTTTATGCATACCGAATGCATATCGAGCCATTCTGATGCATCGCATGCATGGACAATTGATTTATAGCCGAAATAAACTGCCCTCCTTTTCGATAAATAGAAAAGCTCCCTCTGCCGAACCGAGGTAAACCCAGACCACGGGGAAACTTGCTTTTCGATACTGCCCTCCTGATGGAGGGACTACCCGCCATGCACCGCGTCGCACGCCCACGCTCGATACTCGCCCCGTTTTCCCAAATTCGGAACCGCGACCATGCAATTCCTCCCCGCTCCTCCGGAGATGGGCCAAAGTTGTTTTCCTTCGATCTGAATTCCTTTCGCGGTTTCCGGGATTTGACGATGGAGTTTGGAACCGTTGCAGATCTTCGGACGCGTCGGGAAGGAAGCACGACGCTTACGTGAAATATTTTTAAATAATACCTTTCGATAAAGTAATTCTAAGATAATTTACATAATTTTTTTTATAGAAAACTAATTTTGAATTTAAGTGGATAAGGTTAACCTCGCCGGCACCTCTGAAAATATATTTCATTAGAAAAATGTTTTTAGGGGAAATCTAAACTGTGGTGCCCCATGGTAGTTCGGAACCCACCTTAATAAACTTTAGGCCCCCCTGAAATAGGGCGTTAGTGAGAGTGGAAGAGGGGGAGAGTGGTAAATGGATTTGAAACCCTGTGGAGACCAAATATTATTTTTTAAAAAATTGAGAGAAATTTTATGTTAGCTTTCATTTTATGGATGCTGTCAAACATTCATATTCTATTTTTTTTTTTTTTGTTGAACAGTTGTAACCACCAATAAGAGGTTATTCTACAGTCTATATTACATTCATAATATTACAATGAAAGCCTTATATGCTAATGTATGATTAATATAACAAGTATATATCAATTGAAGGCACTTAATTTGTGGTGGGCGAGATAGTGGCGTCATATACATAATTCAAAATCTTTCAGGAAGGAATATAAGATCCTACATACAGTGTTTGTAGGTCTGTGGACTAGAACGTTGCATGACATGGGAAGAAAAAATCCCCGTAATCTCAGGTTATGTATAAATTTCAATCTGTTAGTGTCATGTATAGGACATTGCCAGAGGACATGATCTATATCCTGTTCATGTCCACATGAACAGCCAGGGTTATTCACCACATTGATTTTAGCTAGAGAGAAGTGCATATTAGGACCTTGAATAAGTTCTCGCTGTTTCTTTTACAAAATAAATGCTTTATTTAAATTATAAGGAACAAAAACATTTCATTCAAAGTATAATATATATATAGTATAGTATATTCGAGTAATTCCTCCAACTTTTCGTCTTCAAATTTTTTCGGTGCGCCAGAACGTTCTTTATCCTCAAGTTCAAATTCATTATTTTTGAAGCATCGAAACCAGTCTCTGCATGTCGTATGCGACAAAGCATTGTCACCATAAGTCTCAACAAGAATTCTACGTGCTTCAGCTGCAGATTTCTTTTGAATAAAGTAGTGCAATTAAATTCCCCGCAAATACACTTTATTCGGCACAAAAGTAGACATTTTCAAAGCTAAGAAAAAATTACTTTGTTTACACTAAAGTGAACTACCATACACTGAAATTTAAGGTTAGATACACTATTGCCTTGCATGTGTGTTACCATTCGAAATTCCACGAACGGGGTGCTGCTACTACCATCTTTGAAGACACAGCGAGAATTTATTCAAGGTCCTAATACTATAATGGCCGGATCTAATTCTGTTAATGGTTACAATGGTTTCTCGAGATAGATTTTTCCCCGAATACCAGGGTTTTCTTCTTTCGTCGTGAAAATGTTCGAAATAATTTTTTCCTTTGTATCGACCTTCATTGACTATATATTCATTAGTGTTATTGAAAGCACGTGATTTGAAGATCACACTTAAATCAGTATACGGCATTTTGGTGGAGTTGTCTGAATGAGCACTGTTTCTGGCAATATTGGTTAATTCATCAGCTTTATCATTACCACGAATACCCAGATGGGACGGTATCCAGTAAAGTAGTATTTTATTGGAATCAGGATACTTTGTGCGGTGTTCATAAAATTTGTTCCTGATATTCTTTGATTCCAGAGTAGAATTCTAAGGTCTTTGTCACGCGCAGACAAGCCATCGAAGTGTAGGTATTTCCGTTGTTAGTAGAAACAGCTGTCGGGCGATTGGGATTGGTCGGAATCCATGGAAGGATCACCAGCATATTGCAGTAGAAGTTTTTTTTATATTCTGGAACACCTCGCCTTAAGGGATCGATCTTCTAATTGGAGTCTCACTACGTCAATCATTTTAATCAAGCCTATTACATTGTTTGTGAATTCTTGTGCAATATTCAACAAGTTGTGTTGTCCCGTAGATTTGACTAAGAATCGTTTGAATTGATTGTAGTCTAATGTAAGACTCGAGATGAAGAAGACAGTCCAATTAATTTTCCAATATCGATCGATTGATTACTGACATGCGACACATAGCTATAAATTCGAGTTACAGAATTAGCGATAATGAAATTAATCCAACAGTATCTCTGTCAAACATGAAAATTGAATTTCTTCATTAAAAAAGAGGATGCTGGTCTGTAATGAGAAGGGCAGTTCGAACGAGGCTCCCTCGACGTTGATGATGTCTCGGATCGCGGGAATAGTGTCAGCCCAATCGAGTCTATTTAAATTATTCAACGGAACGGCCGGCCAGATCGAGGATCCCCGAAAGACGTCGGATGTCCTGCGTATAACTGGCAACAAAGCAGCGACCGGGCGATATTTATGGCGTGCCATAGAACGCCGGAAACTTCCCCCGACTCTTTATCGTTCGCCGGTCTCGCGCCTGTTTCGTAAAATCAGCCATAAATCCCGGTGACCCTGGCGAACGTTGCGGAACAGTTGAAAACTGCTTAGCAAAGGACTTACCCACGCCCAGGCTGAGTCCTGTTCGAAACCGAAGACCTCGTGGATTAATGGCGCGCCGTGACAGCCACGACAACCATGAGGAAACACCATGGAGAACTTCCTACACACGCGCAATCGTTCGATACACCCTCGAAAATGATGGCACATGTGGGTAAAACCTTTCGAATTGCTCCTCCATTTTGGCACCTGGTATACGCCATTTCACATCTTTGGCGGCGACGACGTAGCATACGAAATGTCCGATTCGTAACAGTCACTTCAAACAAACGCAACTCTTCTCCAAATTGGAGAAAGGCAAAACTTTCTAGTTACCCAAGTTACAGTTCAACCATGCAAATTTTTATCCATTTTTTAAGTAGTATATATCCAAAGAAATAAACAATCCCTCACGGATGCATCTTTACATTCTCGATAATCGTAAATTAGAAATATTCAAAGGCGCCATTTTATCTTACAGTATTCCAAGAAATTAGATACACGAGAGGTGCAGATGAGAGAGAAAGAAATTCTCTCTTCATACATTCTGCCTCTCACTCACTATGTTTCCTTCTCATTCTCATCACACATATCCACTGCGTACATTTTCTTATTTATGTGGTAAGAAATTTAAAAAGTTCGAGCACCCCTGCTCTAAACAAACGCCACAAGACAATTTCCGGGCCACCATCTTGTCAAACACGTGCAGACGATTCCAATCGGCAGATTTCTCGATCTGATTAGGTGAAACTGCCCCGGGGGGCCGGTCCCCATGGCTTCCACGTGCGTCCACGACTCTTTCCCTCTCGCGATAACTTTTCCGTGGAATTAAGGAGCACGTGGACAATGGCGACGGTGCTCACAATAGATGTAAGATAGCCCGAATCCTCTCTATTCCGCGTAGCCATAGGAGTGTCTTGCCGATAGATTTATTGTGGTTTTCTTGCCGGGGCGAGGAGCCTCCTCCTTTTCCTTTCGTCTCTCCGGCTATCTGCAATCTATATCGCGCGCCCCATCCACCCCGCTCGCCCCCGATAGCTATCGCTGTTGCAGCCCCGGTGCATCCCTCTTTGGCCCCCCCGGAACGAAACCAGACCAACTTCGAAAGCTTCGGCAAAGAGATCTACGGAATTGACAACTCGCGGCGCCCCGGCCCCCCCTCCGGATTCCCTCAGTTTCTTCCCTCGAACCACCCCCAATCCTCACCCCTACCTCCGGCTCTGTTAGTAGCGTTTTATCCGGTCCTTCGTCGTCCAGCCTTTCCTCCGAGGCTTTTTTCTTGGAATGTTTCATCTTCCGATTCTCCTAGACGATATCCCTAGCCTTGCGGGACAATGCTACCCACCCTCTGAAACGTCGCACACCCCCCTACCCCCTCCCCGAGATCTTGCAACGGTGATTTTTGCCACCCGAGAGCTTTTTCTCTAGTCTTTGGCCGAGATTTATCGCAGAGTTTTATAGCTTATGCGCGAGATTCTACGGAGAGACAAGGGAACTTGATTTTTAGGGGATTGTGTGTGGGAGAATGTGTTAACGCTCGAAGACGGCGGTGTTCGATAGTGACACTGATAAGGGAGATCACGGTGGTTGGTGGGTGATAACGGCGGGAAAGCTGGATCTTCGAGACGTATTGAAAGAAAGTCTTCAGATGATGCGTTTCGAGGCATTCCGGGAAACTGACGGCTTCTGGGGGAAATGTATGGGGAATTAGGGGTAGGTTGTGTCATCACTTTGCTGAATTAGAATTTGTTTAAAAAATACAAACCTTTTAATCTTGATGATTTACGACAGAAACATATAAACGTTTTTTTCCGATATTTTTCTGGCAGATGTAAGAAATTATGGTCGGAAACGACCAGCATTATCAAATATATAGATAATTGAATTTGTTTTAAAAATACAGACCACTGAATGATCTACGTAACATCCACCCACATTCACAAATCAAAACTAGTCTGTATTTCTGAATTTGTATTTCCGAAATTCTACGTCCAAGCCAGTCCAAATTCTTGCTTTATCCGAAACTAGAAGGTCTATTTTAGTACCACAATTTTTGGTTAAGGTGGAGTGGGGTAAGTCCGCCCTAGTTTTCGCAAAGTTGGACTTCAAACTGATGTATTTTCGGTCTGGTATGTAACAACTTAACGTTCTTGGTATCAAACTCTTGCCACAGTTATTACTGATGAATTTGTATTATGTAGGAGTCTAATTTTGCGCTTGAAAATTATCATTTTGATACGATATTGTACCAAGTGTCAACTAGAACGCACTTGCCTCGAGAATGGGGCAAGTCCGTCTCTGAGAGTTAAAAATACTTTCGAACCTTGTTTTAAGTGCTACGGGGCAAGAAAAGACTTATTATCAAGTCTGCTACAAAGTGTTTTGTATTGCATTAAATATATTGTTTAATTTTATAGTTACCCATACAGTGTACGGACTTACCCCACCGTGATAGTACGGACTTGCCCCGTGCAGTAATATTTACGGGGCAAGTGCATCTTAGTGTTTTTCTCAATAAATTTTAAGAAATACAATAAAAACGGTTTATTTAATGTAAATCTACTTCAATATTTGTTGTTCTTACCTAAAATAACAGCACAGAATATATTAATAAATTGTAAACCATTGCACGTTCAGGATAACCTCAAAGTTGTACGTGTACCTCGCACGTGACTGTTTGGCATTGGTTGATTTAAGCGAGGAGAACACTTTTATTCTTGGGCGACATCTATGTAGAATAGTTCATACTAACTTATACTACATTAATAAATACAAGCTAGAGAAATTTCGTTCATATTATAATAAAAATAACCAATTGACGGACTTACCCACTCCACCATACTTGAAAAATTCATTCTTTAATATATAAAACTTGAAGCATACTTGTTAAAATCACATTTCCGCTAGTAGGTCTTCACGGATCGATATTCCCTAGTGGATACTTGAGCTTTCGATGGAAACGAACTATTTCATTTTGTGATACATGGCAAACTAAGAGGCGTTTAAATCATTGCATTGTTCGATTCAAATCGGTCCACAAACTACGGACGATTTTCCATGCTAATTCGAGTAATAGACAATTCCAGTAAAAATTAGTATAGAAAGCTGGTCGAAAATTCGTGCAATCAAGCAATCAATACGTCTCGTCACGTTTCCCGTCGAATATCACATAGTTGGCGAATTCGTTGTCAATGGGAATCGGAATTTAGTCCCAGAAGAGTCCGGTGTATTCGTTATTTCGTCGATCAGACGGCGATTAAAGAGCGACAGACAGCAGGGCGGGCAGCAGCGTCGGGTTCGTTTGACAGCGGCGATATAACATTTGTCACTGGGAATCGCGTAATTATGAGAGTGTACGACCGAGCAGCTAGCAATTGGTTTCCAGTCAAATTGTCCACGAATCCGCATAAATGTGGCATGCACTCATCCCATACGCCGATGCGGCTCTGCAATATGTTCATTATGCGCGGCCATTGTCCATTCATACGTGTAGCAATATGTAATTGCTTCAGTTGACGTCTGCGGATAGAGTAACGCAACACTAGCCGACCCGTATTTATCTCTGGAATAATGATCAGCTTTGCCTCTTCGGCTTTAGGCGTTGACGTGTGCGAAACTTATGCGAATTCATATTTTCCATGAACCAGCTTGCAATCCTATTTTCTTTATCATTGGGGAATGAGCATTATGAATACATTCTGCTTGGTTACTTCGTCAATCCAAATTAATTCTACATTACTTGAAACAGATTCTACTTTAACTCTGGATTAGATTAAATTAATTTCACGTCAGCTTCACATATTCATCCAATATAATTATAACTCTACAGTTACCTCCATAGAAATTAAATACGAATTAAGTATACCTTAACTGATCGTGACATTAATTTTATCTTACTTCTACAGTCATTCAAGTAAATTCTACATTAATTGTGCATAGTAATTTAAATTATATAATTCTATTGTATAACTCAGATTAATTCTACATTGATTCTGCACTTATGTAAACGAAATTTGTAACAGTTCGGATTAATTCTACATTAATTCAAATATAACTTCACACTGGTAATAAATAGAATCTATATCAGCTTAGATTAATTCTACATTAACCCGAATTAATTCTGGATTAATACAAATGAAGTCTAGTTAGATCAAACTAATTTTATACCGATTCAAATTAATTCTATATTAACTCTTTGTTAATTTACACTAATTCTACATTAGGTTAAATAAATTCTACATTATCCCACCACAATTATTCAAGATCATTCAAGTTCTACAGTGAATGTACATTTATTCAAATCAATCCCCAATTTAGTGTAGCTCAACTCAAATTAAGTGTATCTTTCAGTAGTAGTTCAGGATCGTCCAAAAAATTCAAGATTAATATTGTACGAGTTTTCACTATCTCTAAATAATAAAAAAATTCGTCTCTTCCGATCGAATGAGTCCCCGACACCGAATCTCCCAACAGTTATCCAAAGGATACTGAGCAAAGGAGAGAAAAAGAAAAGATTCATCAACTATCCTCGCCTCGATTTCCACTGACCACGATGCATCTTTCAGCCAGGTTCTGATCGAAAATGAAAAAGAAGCAAAAATCGTGTGTAGTTGGTCAGTTACCCGAGGGACAAAGATCCGTGGCGATCGTTTAACCGTCGGCTGTCCCGCAGAGTAGAAAGAATAGCTTGTCGCCGATATAAAACGGCTGACGGCCACCGACACCTAACCCAACTCGACAGCGCACGCCGGACAGAGAGCCTGCGATCGAAGCAGGACAGAGTTCGCAGCCGGGGCAGGCCAACAAAACCCGTGCATTGTAAATGTATGTAGATTGGTCGGTCTTTTTGTAGCACTGTGGCATCGTTTCTCTTTCTCGTCTCTGTTCCACGGCCTGAAATTACACAGTCTTCCATTGGCCCGCTCTTTCCGTCGCTGTACGCAGCTCTAACGAACCCCCTCCTCCGAATAATCATACCCCCGGTAATTACACCCTATCTGCCGCTGACCCAAGCCTGATTTATGCCAACCGACTTCTCCTTGTCCTCCAGATCCTCGCTATCGACCATAACCGCGCCGGCGTTTCTATGGAACCGTATCTTTTCTCCTCAAGTTCTAGTCTTGGCAAACTTCTGGAGTCATTGGCTTCTATATGAGAGATATCGGGTCGAAAATGAATGAGGTTTGAGAAGAGTATGAGCTACGCCTCTGGAAATTTTTTCAAAATTTTAGTCTTCGTCATTATCGTTTTATAATTATTTTTATGGAACCGAATCCTTTCTCCACAAGTTCAAGTCTGGGCAAACTTCTGGAGTCACTGGCTTCTATATGAAAGATATCGGGTCGAAAATGAATGGGGTTTGAGAGGAGTATGAGCTACGCCTTTGGAAATTTTTTCAAAATTTTAACGAACTAACTAACGAATCGGGAAGTTCTTTGTGTGGCTCTTGGAGAGTCACACACCAAATAAAAAAAAAACATTAATAGCTATAGGTACTACTAGCCCATGCGTACCACTATCCCTTTCGCAAGAGCAGTCCTATCCGCGAGCTCGCGAAGCGAGTGAGCAAAAACAACCCTACTCGCGAGCGAGCGAAGCGAGCGAGCAACAATATCCCTCTAGTTTTTTCCACAATGTGCCACTCACTCGACACTACCAAAACATTTATGAAAAATAGTCATATTACTTGGTGTTAACCATGATTTTTTTAAATAGGTGTCGCACAAAGGATTATATCCAAAAATTGCCCCCAAAGAACAAAGTAAAAAATTAATTTCTATTTTATACCTCTGTACATTGTACGGAGACTGCAGTCAATTTTATTTTTTCCACAATGTGCCACTCATTTGACACTCTTGAAACATTTATGAAAAATAGTCGTATGAATTGGTGTTAACCATGATTTTTTGGATAGGGGCCGCACAAAGGATTATTTCCAAAAATTGCCCCCAAGGAATAAAGTC
>CM052295.1:3925866-3957768 GCA_028455765.1 Lasioglossum oenotherae | reverse complement strand
AAAGGCGAGGCTTATATTTAGAAATATTCAAAATTGAATTTAAAGTCCAAACTTAAACTTAGGAATATTGAAAATTAAATTTAAAGGCGAAGCTTGTATTTAGAAATATTCAAAATTGAATTGAAAGTCTAAACTTAAGCTTAGTAATATTGAAAATTAAATTTAAAGGCGAAGCTTGTATTTAGAAATACTTCAAATTGAGGGACAACTATTTAGGAAGAATAATAATTAAATTTGAATATTTAAAAATATTCGAATTTACATTTATAACTTAAGTCCAGTCAATGTGGAAATGTTCAATATTTATTTAAAGGTAAAATATACATTTATAAATAATAATGATTACATTTAGACGAAGAGATTAGATGTTTAGAAAGATTTAGAATTGAATTTGGCTGGTATACATATGTATAGTGCACGTGGTGCAGCAAAATGGCTGTCGAATACAACTAGCAGCTCGGTGGTGGTTGAATGATTTTGCGATGATGGTTGAGAAATAGGGGCACGTGACGGACTAGATGTTCGCGGGTAATTCCGACTGATAGCGACGTAACAAATTGTAAATTACTTCATGCTGTACTTTAATATAACACGGCTGGCTAGATATAAATTTCGTAAATGTCGCTTCGCCCGTGGGCTTTATCGCCGGCCGTAATATATGTCTCGTTATCGCGCCGATGCAACGTAATTTCAATGCAAATTGCTTTTGTTTCGGTGTACGCGCCGCAGCCTAAGGGACACAGCATATTTGATACCCGGAAGAACTAGAACCACCGTTGCTGTTTAACATTTTTACATTTTAAATGCTACCAAACGGTTTGCACCATCCCCTTACTTAATTTCTATTTATTTCAACTATTGCCAAGTATGCGATAATAAAATTGACACCATTTCGAAATATTCTACATCCCTTTTCAGCTATTTTTACATTACCGGTCGAATACAACATTTTCAAACAATTCTTCATTTTTTGTAAAAAGATGACATCAAAAATTTAAATTGCAAATGAATTTTAAACTCGTAAGTATACATTTGCTACAGGGTTCTTTAAAATATGAGTCGTCAAAATCGATATTTTTCTGATCGATAAGGTCCTGACTAAAATTACATATTCTGTGAATGATTTGAGTCATCACTTCTCCTTTGAATTTGTTAGAAAGGTGCAAACATTCTGTCAATGAAGAAGGAAGACTGAGATATTGCTTAGAGGAAGTGGCGTAATCACAGCGAGGGGGAGGTTAATTGGAAGGCGATACCACGGAAGAAATAGTTGAGGACTGTAAAAAGCCAGTCGTTTTTCTGGAACACACTCGTTGGCAGCCACGTGGTCGCGTGGGGGGTGGCCCCATTGCAAATGGCGAAGTTAATAATAAAGAACGCTGGCTCCGGTCCCGGCGAGGTCAGTAATAACCGGCCGTTCCGTCCGCAAAACTAATTCCTCCATCGGCATAATACCGAGGCCGCACGCCAAACTATTAAAGGAAGTTGGAAGTTGAAATGCTCTAGCAGCCTACTTTTTTTTAGCGAGGGGCTCAGGCTCCGGAGCAGTTACGTCTTTTTATCGCCTTCATGTTCGACCGAATGCGTTGCTCCCTCGGATTGTTCCCGTGGCGTGCTGTTCTTACGCTAATTGCTGCTTGCATCATTCCCGGATACAATTAACATGTGACGCACTCCTATTCCTCTGCATTCAAATACAGTAAAGTGGCGATATTTCTCCGCGGCCTTCTACCCAGAATTATTTATCCCTCTCGGCTCGGGTATATCGGTCTGAACTAATCCAATTACAAAACTTCTTTATTTTGCAATATTTTTTATGGGACTTTCACCAACTAATTTCTGACATTTTTCTAATTAAAATGACACCAAACACGATATAATTTCAACTGTATTTAGTGGTTTAATCGACGATGAAAGTTTCGGGCGCAAGGAAGGACAGCGTATGGGAAAGAAAGGGACGCGGACAGTCGCCGTTGTCGGATCAAAGTTCAAAGTTCAAAGGCTCGCGTGTTCTCACAATGTAATGCCAATAAAAGAACTTTCATCGTCGATTAAATCACTAAATACAGTTGAAATTATATCGTATTTTAATCAGAAAATGCCAGAAATAAGTTGGTGAAGGTCCCATAAAAAAATAATGAAAAATAAACAAGTTTTGTAAGTGGATTAGTAGTGGTTTAGTCATAAAGAAATAATGGTCCTACACGATATGTCTCCGTACAGAATACAGCCGTTGGAAAAATATTGCTAGCTTACTGTGCTAACAAAATTTGATTCGGCCAGATAATCCGAGACTGCGAAGAATATGCACAAAAATATTCAACTCAAAAAATGATACCTACTGCATTCAGACAATGATTTGAAGAGAGTGTACACAAATTTTCAGCTTGAAAAGTTCACGTTTTAATAATATGATTCTGTAAGTGTCCATTCTCGTTAATTTCGAACAACGCTCGATAAAGACGCGCCCATTAAGAAACGTTCAATAACGGAACGGCTGGAAAAATTTGTAGAACTACGCCTGTTAGACGTTCACTTTTCAAATATTTGGTAATATTAAATATTACCTACAGTATCAAACGAAAACTTGTGCTGTGTGTTAGAGCTCGAAATAAACAAAAAGCGATTAGCGCGAATAAATGTTTGGAAGGAATGAAAAATAATTTCGGAATCAACAATGAAGGGCCACTTTTCTGGAATGTAGGGAGGCAGCTTAAGCAGTGGTAATCCCGATGAATGTTACGACGCAATGGTGAAAACCATCGTTCCGTTGGAATGTATAACTATATACGGTGGGCGTTCTCGAAACTGCACAGCCATAAATCCCGAACGAAACTAAGCCCAGCCGACCCGCGCGATGCAACTTTAAAGCCCGTTAAGTGATTATTAACGTTCCTTCCACGCCAGCCGTTGTTAATATGCAAGAACCCCAGCCATTTTGAAATACGCATCCGTAATTACTTCATCGTCTTACAACGATGCTCCTGTTGGCGCTTCCCATTCCACTAACCAAACTAATAATTCCTCTACCGCAACTTTTTCTCTTCTACACGGACCAACTTGCGTACACGGTGTCACACTGACGCAAACAGTATGATTTATCGCGATTGTTCAGCTAAATAGACGATTAAATCAGTTTAGACTGCGTAAATTCGTTAAACAAATTTAATTAACGATAGTTACATTCTATCAAAAATTCTCGTACCAATTGGAAGAACATCGACTTTGAGTGACCCATTATTTTCTGCATAATTTAAAACAAAGAATCAATATTCAGATTGACAAACAATTATTGCAGTAGACCGCAGCGTTCAAATGATAATAAAAACAACGCTGCTGAATTTTGCGAATAGTATCCAAAATGGAAATTCGCGAATGTCTTCATAATGATAAATAGAAATTATATTATCCAAGGGCTTGTACTTAGCAAACAAATTCGAATTAAAAAAATGTAATGACATAAACCCACTGCCTTTAGAAGTTGAAGCGAAAATTGTGGAAACTTTAAACGCTTGTATTTTATATAAACAAATTCGAGTTGAGCAAATTGATGACTTAAACTCTGTCTATCTCTGGTATTAACCCTTTGCACTCGGAGCTATTTTAACTCGAAAATGAATCATTTCTTCCTCGCTGGAATATTTCCATTCCCCATGATTTTTGAAATTTTATGGATATGAAATCTGTATAATACCTAAATGTTTATTAATTGATTAGATACCGATATATCTAATAGTGTAAACAATATTTTGAGTAATGGTGCAACAATTTTTAGTGGCGCCTGAGAGTCGCAATTGCAGTGCTGAAGTTTAACTGCAAAAATGTGCCAATTTTTAATAATCAATAATGAACTTTGCTCCAGTAAAAATAGTAGGGGGTGTTCCCCTAATACCGGACACTTAAGGTTTTTCTTAAATAAATCAAAGGAATATTGATTTATTTTGATTTCCTTTGCATTAATTACAAGATAACAGTAATAGAAATCAAAGTAAACTATCAAATAAACCAACATTATTAGAATATTTAAATTACATTAACATTAATATAGGTCATTGATTTAGAGTGAGTCAAGAATGGCCCCTAATATCGGACATAGTAAACATGTGTAAATTAACGCATAATACTTTTAAAATAATTTACGATGATCACAAATATAGTCGTCGAAACATTCAGGGATGTCGGCACAAGCTTCGTGAGCCCATTCTTGGCATTTTGAGCACCGTATCCAGTCCTCATTATTGGTTTCCGAACAAACCACAAAAACTGTCTCCTCGTTTGTATTTTCCGGTTTCATCATAATATTATATAATAATATATATAATATATATTTTTAATAATAATATTTTTTATTTTTGTTTTTTTAATATTTATTTTTTATTAAAAAAAATTTTTTTTTCTAGCTAGATCTTTTACATGATTTACCAATTGATTTTCATATTCTAGTGGAAAAGTTTTGGTAAATCTATCTAGTTTAGGCTCTAATCTTACTTCTTGCCCAGATTTTAAAGCCGTTACCTTGTCAGATAATGTGCTTTTTGGGATATTGTATCTTAAAGATGCAGTTCTCAAGCTCATTCCTCTTGTAATAACTTTGTTTAATGCAGTTTTTAAATCCTTTTCATTCCATAAACCTCGTTTTTTGATGTCCATGTCGTTGCTTAGGCGTATTTTTAACGACTGAAAGTAAGATAATAAACATAATTATAAATACGAACATACAATAATGAGTTTGTTACTGTCCGATAATAGGGGGACAATATTTTGTCCGATACTAGGGGACAGTGAACGCACTGAAAAATAATATTTTTCTGAAAAGCAGTTCACTTTATAGAAAACACAAAAAGTAAATGAAAAAGTACTTACCAGAATTTACAATAACACTGATCAGATGTCTTTTATTCACGACAATTTGATAGATATAACAATTTATAATTTATACGATAGACTGCTTTCACGTCGCACGCTAACAGTCGAATGATTTTAATGGCTTTGTTCACGCGACAGAAACGTGCAATTTCCGCACGTCGTTTGTTTTAGCCTTTTCTTTGTTGCATTTCAGATTACATATTGAGATACAGCTAATATCCGATACTAGGTGCCTCCGGGGCTAGGGGAACTCTCCCCCACAGACAGAATTTGTATCAAAATCCGCGGCATTGATCCGAAAAGATCAAAAAATGCCATAAGAGTTTCCCGCCCCATTAGATAATGAGATCAGGAGGAACGAGTGTACCACTTGCGCGGGGTGAGTCGGCTATGGGGGTCGCGCGGCAGCTGCACAATAACGACATCCGGGCGCAGCGCTTGGTGCAATTTGCAAAGGAACAAAAGGGAAACGGTTGTTCATCGGACGGAAGAATGTCTCTCTATGCTAACTAATCGCAGTGAAGCCCGTGAAGATGTCGACTTAATTTCCCGGTCCCTCGAGTAATTTGTTCCGGATAGCGGCGGGCATTAAGTAGATGTACATAGAGCCATCCAGGCCCCATCACAGCCCCCCCCAATTTCTCTACAGAGAAATTCCCGTCTCCGTCTACCCTTCATGGCCCCTCATACGTATTTTCCACGTGTCCATGGGAGAGCGGCGGTGGCCAAACGATGGCCGGGACTAATTTTACGGAGGCCGAGCAAGTCACCCCTCCATGACATCCCCATGCCTTTCAATCGCTGTGCGCTTCTGTCACCAACTTCACTCTCCCCTAACTGCTCTCGTTCCTGCGGTGCCTGGACACCAGTGGTCAGCGGTCGCGATCAAAGTATCTCTGAACAAAAATGAAGTTACGTATCGTTCCTGAAACTATTGGCTCGTAAAATAAGTTCGGAGGGGTTTGTATCAACCCTTTTTATTCAATATTACAACAATCGTAACAATAGATCAGTCAATTATGTATTCTCCGTCATTGTTTACGACCTTTTCCAATCTCTCGACCAGTTTCTTGATGCCGTTTCGCCAAAAATTGACGGGCTGCGCTCAAAAAAGTTGTTGAGCCAGTTTTTGAGGTGTTCATTGTTGTCAAAAGGGTGATGGTCGAGTGCCGCAAGATCCGGAGAGTACGGCAGATGCGAAGAACCTTCCAATCAAGTTCTTGGAGGGCGGTTTTGACGATGTTTGCCGTGTGAGGTTGCACATTGTCGTGAAGCAAGATGATTTGTCCCTTTCTATCGTGTCTTTTTAAAGGGGTACCCTCGTTTACAAGCTGCAACTGGGCTATATAGAGGTTCTTGTCGATCGTCTTTTTGTTTTCTAGCATTTCTCAGAGCATTTCTATACTCTCCTAATCCCATCAAACGTAGATTATACTCTTCTTTGGATGGTGGTCTTGCTTAACTCTATATTCTATCCAACGAGAGAGCAGTACCGTGTGAAGACCAGTTTTTGTTTTTCACTGCGCATCTTCGCCCTAATTGTTTGAAGAAAGTGGGGAGTGGATAGTGGAGTGAGCGATGATAGGCTCGCTGCGCCCCCACCATCTTCCAAGCTGCGCGCAACGGTACTGTTCTCACGTTGGATAGAGAATAGGCTTTGGCCTTTCTCCCAATTCCATCCACTCGTTCCTCTTCTTCATATTGACACAGGGGTCATTCCATGCCAAATCGATCACTTTTTGCAGGCTCCATCCTCGATTTTGTTCTAAATAAAATATGTTGTAGTCGATGTGAAATTAGGGGGGGGTTTAAGTCATCATGTTGCCTGTTTCGAATTTTTTAAGAAATGGCAGGCCTTCAAAGTTTTCAATTTTTGCCCATTTCAGCGAAGACGGGCGTCGCTTACGAATTTTTATCTCGGGAGCTGTTTGTCCGATTGAGCTACATTTTTTTTCCGTTTTCTTCGAAAAGGATTGGGCTATTGTTATGCTACTCTGTACCGTATGTTATGCTACTCAAGACTACGTTATTCAAGAGAACGCGATTGGAACACACTTGTAAAGCGGAGAAAGCAGTTTAAAATATGGTGTACACAATTTTTTAAGAAGTGGGTAAATTGATTCAGGACAAAAGCGAAAATAAAACCTCTACGAACTTATGTTACAACCCAATAGATAGAGCGTTAACCTTGACGACGGGGCTCGGGTCCTTCGTGACCCACAGCTTCGAAATGCCCATTTACAAAAAGCGACACTGAAAATTATATTTCATTATAAAATAATCGTCTTAAACGAGAACTCTTTTTACACGGTCTTCAAAGTAATGTCTAAATATAGCAATAGCTTTATAAATTTTTAAAAGAAAGAAGAGAGGCCCCTCGAATTCATTGTCATATATTATTCGAAAAATAGTTAATACGTTCCTCAAAATGTTCTCTAAATGTTCTCTGAATATAGTGAACGTTTCATGAATATTCGTCAAGCCATTTAGTTGCTTAAAGAATGAAGAGAGTACCTCCCAAGCAAATGTCATATTTCATTAAAAAATTACTTGAAGTGTCCTCTAAACACGGTGAAAGTTTGATCATTTTTCTCACAAGTAAACAGTGTCTACAAACTTTTTGTACATGTACACCACGCTTTAAGGAGTCCCTGGGACAAAAGCCATCTCAAGAAATCCATTTCCCAAGGTGTACAATTTTCTTTCGAGGACGTGCCCCACATTATTACCACAAAACCGAAACAAAACCTGTGGAGATCGCAAAAGGAACTGCACAGGACAAAAGCATCGTTGTTTTCGGTACATCAGACGAAACTTTGACTCTGGTAAAAACATGTATTCCCCGGTAGCTGGGGTTCAAGCCTCGCGGACTCCTCCTACTTTGGTTTTAGCGTAATTGCTAGCCGAATGAAAGACCGAAAATAAACATGGAGGCAGCGTGGCCGAGCCAAGAAACCGACGCGGAACGTTCCAAGACCTAATACATGTAGATTATCTTGGTGAGTAGCGAAGTTTGGAGCTAATGGCATCCTGGGGATCGTTCCCAGCAGCTTCCGATCGCTATTTGCATTGTTCTTCCGTAACTAGACAGCGGATTGAGACCGCTGCGGACCCCTAAATGCATCGATCTCGATATCGGCAATATCCAAAAGTGGTTTCTCTCGTTCGAGTACTCCTTACACTGCCTCGCTTTCTTCTGTTTCGTGTAAACCACCGTCTTGATTCGTCATCGCGTTAAAGATGCACTCGTCTGAATGTTTTATCTGGGAGTCCTCTCTGCTGAAAAGGAACCGGTGCTTTCGAATTTTTAGCCCCTTTTGAAAATGTACCACGGAGTGCAGCAAAGTAGACGGTGTTCTGCGTGGAATATGGATAAGTTCGTGATTTCTTTATGTGTGCCTTCGTATACAGGAGTTATCTTCTCCTGCAGAAATCAATCGAGTTTGGATGTACACGGAGGTGGTATCGCCGAGAAAGTTTTATTTTATTACAATATAAATTTTTTAAGCTGCAGATCTTTTTACGAGTTCTTCGGTGGCGTTCGAATATGGAGAAAGTTTCGTGGATTTATGTCCAGCCGTTTAGTTGTTAAAAAATCGTTAAGGGGCGCGGGCTTATCGAGCGTTATATTAAACGAAAAAGAGATGACGCCGAAGAAAATTGTTACGTTCTATGAGGAAACGATTTTCCAAGATAAAAATTTTGCTACACGTTCGCCAAAGCATTGATCGAATAGAGCAAAGGTTATGAAAATTTTTATCAAATCAATCAACGTTTTTACGAAGTCTTCTCTAACATGAAATTGAAAAGAGAGGAGTCGCGAATAAATTGTTATATTTCATTAAAAAAATGAGTCCTTCGCGCAGCTAATTTTTTTATACGTCCTTTAAACAATTGTCCAAGTATTACAACGTTTCTGTAAATGTGTGTTCAACTGTTCGATTATATTAGAGATCATCAGAGTTCATCTTCACGGAGTATTACTTGAATGCACAAATGAGGCGCCCGACAAAAGATACATGTTATTAAAAAATAAACAAGAAAATCTATACATGTTTCCAGAAGTGGCATCTAAATATTTAAAAAGTCTGACAAATTTTCATCCAGTTGTTGAGTTGTTATGAACTCTGAAACGAGTAAATATTTGCCTGGAACAAGAAAAACCATTAAAGAAATCGTTGTATCATCCAAAAAAGTGGACCTTTTAATTTGAACATTTTTTGTACACATCCTCTAAACCACCCTAAAGACACGCTAAAAATTTCACGAACCTGCATAGAACAATCCCCATTTAAAAACTCCAAAACCACAAAATTATTTACAAACTTCCTTTTCTAGTTGAAGGGTATGATCCACAAAACTGTTTCCAGAGCGTTCGAGAGCACCGTTCGAAAAACAGCCCAAAAAGACAATTTTCCAAAAACCTGATCCCCTAAGCCGCAAACTGCCGCGTCAACATGCTCTCTCTTCTTCTCGGTCGATTTCTCTGTCTCCGTCTCTCTGTTTGTCTGCGGGGTCAAACGATTTTTCCCCGCCCCGAATGCAAAGTCGAACCCCACGGAATCTGCAGGAAGCTCGTTTCACGCCGTCCGCGCGGTCAATTCTCCGTGAGTATCAAGAAACTCTGGCACAATAGCGTAGTATCGATGGAAATTGAATCCGGGCGTGGGAACCGGGGATTCGTCAGGCCGAGACTTTTCAGCGCGAATGGCCTTGGAGAGGACTGGTTCAGCCAATGGCAGTGAGGAACCACTTGAGCGCCGCTTTACAGACGGCCAAAGACTCCATTCGAAACTAAACCAAACAAAACCGAACCGAACCGAACTGAACCGATCGGATCCGTTGGAATCAACCGGAGCCAAGCCCATCGAGGGCTGGCTAAACGGCAAACTTATCTAATCCAAGTTGCCGGGAGAGAGAGAGAGAGAATATTCTCTCTCGTGAGAGAGAAATCGAGAGGAAAAAACGGGCCGAAAGACCGCCGAAAGACCGGCGAAAGGAGGACCACAGCAGATACCGCCCCTGTAGAAGTTTGCTCGACGCACCCAGGCCCAGAGCACTGGCTCAGCTCTTTAATTACTCGGCAGGAAGCTGTTTAATCAGTCCGCTCCCCGTGCACGCCGCGTCAACGGCCAGAAAAGTTACCAAGCAACGACAATATTTGCCGAGCCACACGGATCTGGTCGCGGGATTAATCGCATTCCCCTGTACAACGATAGTTTCCCAAGTGTCCGGAACCCCATGGCTATCAGCCATCAAACTATGTTCAGTACGGTGGACTTCAGCTATACCTGCTGACATTTTTTTTGCGCGATTTTTGTCACGCCGCACAGTGGTGCGAACAAGGAAAAAAATCAATTTCTCGAATGTGTCAGGTACATAGATTTTTCATTGCAATTTTGTTTACTATATAGTTGGAGTATTTAAACCCATAAAAATTTTTTACAAGTATCACTAATTTCTATGAATAATATGACATGAAAGTTTCGAAAAAGGAAACCTGCGATTTTTGTCTTATAAATGCGTCTACGTATAAACGCAGCCACAAGAATCTAAAACATTAAAACACTTGAACAATATTATAATTTGATTATGTTTATAATAGATGATTTATTTAATGTAGCTTTAATTAATGTAAGTGTCATTTATTTATCTAAAACACAAATTGAAAGAGAGATATTTTGAATTGTAGAATTGAAGTTTAATTTGACATAACTTGTTTGCGCCAAAAGGCGCCAAGATGAAACTTGTTGCAAATCATGCAACACACTTTAAAGTACATATCCAACCCGGTTTTGGCTGCGAACTCCTGCGAACCTGGCTCTGCGACCAATTTTTTCTAACTATAGTCAGCCGCATGTATCCGTGTACGCCCTTTAAAACGGTATAACTTTTCTAAACTTTTACCAAACGATCTGATTAAAGATCGATCTGATTTTTTTTCTTTTTTTACAGTAAAACAAGTAAAAAAAAATTTTAATGAAAAAATAAATTAATTAATAAATAGATAAATATGCATGCTTCCTACAAATTTTCAAGCAAATTTGTTGGATGGTTTGGTTTTTATAGATTTTTCTCCGCTTTTTGGCTTTTTGGCGACTTATCGTTCCCCTGATTACGAATATACCCCATTATAGGGGCAACTATTCAGTAATTTTCGAGATATTTGCAAATTAAAGTTTTGTGGACGCAATATGTCAGTTTACATAGTTCACTCTGTTACTAAGTAATGGTGTGGTGTAGCGACAGCGAGCTGAACTGCTATGCCGTGGGCTTGGGTTCGCGTCCCGTCATAGTAACTTTTTTTATACTTTTTTTTAGCTTTTTACATTAGAGAGACAGAGAGCGGGAGAGTTCAATCAATCAATCTCTCTCGCCCTCTCTCTCTCCCGCTCTCTCTCTCTCTCTCTCTCTCTCTCTCTCTCTCTCTATCTCTCTCTCAAAAACTATTTTGTATAATAGAAAAATATATAAATATAATAGAAAGATTTTAATTTATGGTGTTAATTAAAGATAGGATTATATTATATATATATATATAATATATATGATTATTAATATGTCCTTGGAATGTTAATGTCAATACTGATTTGAACATTTTATAATAAGAATAGGAAAATAAGGAAGTTTTACGTCATGACAATTTCAGTAGTATTCTGAATTTTGTGCCTACGCCGTTGAGTACCCTAGGGTACGTCTGATTCCCTCTCTTCGTCACGCGACTCGAGTAGTGGGAGGTGACTGCGTCGGCCAATAGAACGCTCTAGTCGAAACTGCGTGTGAGCCTAGGCGCTCCCCCTCCAAGCCAACCAATGCCAGTGACCTTCTTGTCAGCTCAGAGCAATACTTCTTGCGCAAAAGTATTTATGTTAATAATGCCGCAATGTAATTATTTCAATATAACAATTATAACTAATACTCATTCTTGTGTAAATATGTTACATATATATTTCAACAACAATTAGGGAGAGGTAGGATACATGAGAATCGTTCTTGACTTAAAAACTTAGCAAATTTGAATGGTTTACTGTCTTTTCCTTAATTTTAGTTTCTAACGTTTCGGAACAATCTAACTTCAGAACATAGGATATCGGAGCTAATTTCGCAAGGGTGAAGACTCTGCTTTCTCCGGCACTAAGTAATTCTTTTTGAAAGATGCTTTCGCACTCAGGAGGCCCCCCCGAGAGAGTAAAGATGATTTTCCGTCAGTCTCGCAAAGTTCTCCAAAGTTCTGCGAATTGAGAAGTCTTTACGGAGTTTGGAAAATGTTTCTGGCCATTCAAATCAGTGTAGACTTGTCGATTGAAGCGGAGACCCTTTGCAGTGACACGGCAAAATTTGACGGGACTTTTCGAAGCCATTTTAAAGCACTTTAAATGAAAGAAAAATTCTCCTTTCGAAAATATTCTGTTGGGAAAATTTTTCTCCCGATTAAAATAATAAAAACTCACAGATAATGACCTCCTCGTTAAAACGAGACCATGAAATTCAATTTATGATTTTTTTCCGCCGATTTATTACATCTCGAATAGAATCTGTGGCGGATTACGGATAAAACTTTCGACTACACAAATGCAACAGTAGTGACGTATACGAACGACCGTGTGTCTTTCGAACAAATTTTGTTCAGAAACATAGTTCCGAAGGCTGACCACATACAGCGCTCAGTTTGGTCGATTAATTTTGTTTGCCATGAGTACAGTGTATGTGTGTGCAGTGCCGAAATAATTTAACAACCGTTTGCGTTCGCCTGAATCAACATTAAGCTCTGCTTGTACTCGAGGTTCCGTACTCGCGGGACCACCACTCAAACTGATTATATTTATTAGACTAAGTACTATTACTGCCAGATTTACTCTTTAGAAATTATGTAGACTTTAACTTTTTTACCATGTTTCACGTTTTCCGTAGTCCCATCTGTCACTAGCTGTGCAACGCTTAGAGGTATCAATTAATATCTATTAGTATCTATCAGTTACTATCCATGACTACCAATAACTATCAGTATGAGTATGTCCGTCGATATCTGTCAATACAATGTGTAAAAATCTATCAATGTGTATCACATCTATCAATGCCGACTAATATCTATCAGTATCCATCGACATACTACTATATCAATATCTATCAACGCCTAATATCTCTCAGTACCTATGTATATACATGCCAATCAATATCATTTTCTCAACTTCATCAATATCCGTCGACATTAATCAACATCTGTCAACATATATCAATTTTTGACAATGTTCCACACCTCACAAATATGTCAACGCAAATTAATGTCTGCCAATTTTTATCAATGCCTTGATAGATATTGATATATCTGCCAATGCTAGTCAATATCTATTATATACCAACATCCACCAATATCTATCAACATATATCAATATCCATCAATATTTGTCGACGCATCTACACTGGTGGTCAAAATGGACAAGGCATCTCAAGGTTTTTAGCAATGAACATTTAGTTGTACGTATATACACATAGAAAGTGAATATACAACAAAATAAGGTACTAGCTTTTATATAATATACTAAAAATCAAAACCATTTATTATTTGTACAAAAATTTACGTTTAGTGTGGGCAAAATGATAAGACACTTTGAATATAAAATAAGAAAAGTATTAGAATAAGCAAGAGGCCATTAAAAAATTTTAATGAATGTAGTGTTAGATTAATAATTATTATATTATATTAATAAACAAGTAGTCAGTATTGTAAATTATGTTTTATTTACTTTACTCAAATATTTCAAAGTAATTTTCGCACAAAATTTCAATTGTTTCCTCGCACAATAATTAATTCGCACTAGAACCGACTTCTAGACCACTGTGTGTCGTCTAAAACAATTTTCATCGTTACACAAAACCGAAACGCCAAGAAATTTTAAATACGATTATATTGTATATTATCTTCTGACGGCAGACAGTCATTGGTGAATTGATAAGTTCGGTCGGCCAGCGACTCGTCGCGTCCGGCAAGAACTGCGATCGATCGGTCCACGGTGCACGCACCGTCGGAGATGAAAAACGTGGCGAAGTTCTGCGGGGCTGCGGCTGTGACGAGACGGTAATATACAGAAACGCGACAAATACTAAAAATTGCAGCTCTGTAAAAAGCTCTAAGTGGAAAGTTCGCAAGCGTCTTGGTTGACGCCGCGCTGAGTGCCTGTCCCAGCGACGTCCGACGCCGCGGGAAAACCAGCAACCAACCCCCTCCTTCCTTCCCCTCCGCTCCGTCCCATCCCCCCGTGACCAACCCCTCCCCGTTTCGCCAGGGACCAGCAAAGACCGGGATAAATATAAACAACTCAACTTCCGAGACCGTTTGCGCAACGCTGCTCTGTGACATAATTTAATATACACTCGCGAACTTTCCCGCTTAGCCACCGACGCCAGAGATTTGTATTTAGGTTAGTATCCGGGGGAAACTTCGTTCTGGACGACTTCGAGAAACTAACCTCCTCTGCCCCACCTTTCGACCGTCTTATTCTCATTGTTTAGGGGAACGGCCTCTCACTTTTTTACTCGCCGCCGAGTACGCGAACAACCAAGGACCTGTACAAAAATTTCGAGTCGAAGAAAAATCGAGACGCTACTAGCTTTGACCATTTGTCAGTTTAACGTCTCACTATGGAAATCGGTGATACTTATTAATTAATATCGGTTGATATGTATCAATATCTATCAATGCTTACGAATATCCATCAATATCTATCAGTATCTACCGATATCTATCAATATTTATCAATATATATCAATATCTGCCAATATCTATCAACATCATTGAAATCCATCAATACTTATGGATATTATGCCAGTCACTTAAAATAAATCCTATCTATGAAGATACATCACGATTTATTCAATATCTATCAATATCTACCAATATCTATTAGTATCTACTATGATCTATCAAGTTCTCTATCAAGATCTATCTCTGAATATCTCCCAACTTCCACCGAAATGTATTAAAATAAAAAGTCCCAAAGGTACACCAAGATCAATTATTGTTTCTATCACCTGCAATTAATTATTTATGAATATCTATCAATATCTGCCAATATCTATCAATATCTGCCAATATCTATCAATATCTGCCAATATCTATCAACATCAATGAGGTCCATCAATATTTATGCGTATACCAGTCAGTTAAAATAAATCATCGATGAAGATATACCACGATTTATTAAATATCTACCAATATCTATCAGTATCTACTATGATCTATCAAATTCTCTATCAAGATCTGTCTCTGAATATCTCCCAACTTCCACCAAAATGTATTAAAATAAAAATTCCCAAAGGTACACCAAGATCAATTATTGTTTCTATCACCTGCAATTAATTATTTATGAATATCTATCAACATCAATCAATATCGATCAATATCTATCAATAGCTATCAATATCTATCAGTATCTTTAGATATATCAATATCTACTAAGATCTATCAAGTTCTCTATCAAGATCTATCAACATCTCTACCAAGATTTATCAGCATCTACCAAGATCTATCAAAATCTTTACCAAGATTTATCAGTATCCACCAAGATCTATCTCTGAATATCTCCCAACTTCTACCAAAATGTATTAAAATAAAAATTCCCAAAGGTACACCAAGATCAATTATAGTTTCTATCACCTGCAATTAATTATTTATGAATATCTATCAACATCAATCAATATCGATCAATAGCTATCAATATCTATCAGTATCTATCAGTATCTTTAGATATATCAATATCTACTAAGATCTATCAAGTTCTCTATCAAGATCTATCAACATCTCTACCAAGATTTATCAGCATCTACCAAGATCTATCAAAATCTTTACCAAGATTTATCAGTATCCACCAAGATCTATCTCTGAATATCTCCCAACTTCTACCAAAATGTATTAAAATAAAAATTCCCAAAGTTGCACCAACATCAATTATTGTTTCTGCCAGCTGCAATTAATTATTTGTCAATATCTAAATATCTACCAATACTGTAGTCATAGTTTCGCCAACATTTTGACCAACGTCCCATTCGTCCGAAATAAATTAATACGTCCCAATACCCACGGAAAATTTGCAAATCGTTTTCTGGAAAAGTATATTGAATGCAGAAAATAATGTTCCATTTTGTTCTCGGTACTAGTAGTTTCCAATATTCTTGAAAATTCCAGTTCAGATATTGGGTGGCGACGGGATTTTCCTGGAATATTATTGTTAAAAGACTATTGAGATAGTGGCGCGAGGGAGGAGCCAATTTTCATTGGGTAGGCGCAGGTGCACTTTTATTGCCGGCCAAAGTATTATGCCGTTGAAACTGTTGCAGAGTTTCGAAGCCAACTTTCGCGAACTGTCGAGCCAACGTGTAATCTTCGCCGTGCCGTTCCGATCCTCTTCTTCGATCAGCGAAGTACGGATTCGAGGATTAAAGGCGAGAGCTTCGTGATCCTTTGAACGTCTCACGAAATGACAGTCACGTGTCCTTTTCAAAAGCAGTGTAAACCGAGTCTGTTCACTCGTTTATTCCTATTCGATGTTGTTGAAAATGTACGTCGACGTAGTGTATGCGGATTTAGTGGGGGTTTAAGTCATTATTTAGCTCATGTGCAATTTGTTTATAAGATAGAGACCTTATTCTAAATACTTATCTTTTTGCCTATTATACAATTATCCATGGCAGTCCTAATCAAGATAAATTAGTGAGGGAGCAAAGTCGTCACTTTGCCCAATTCAAATTATCAAATACTGATCTTGAAAATTCACTAATTTATATCAATTTTTAATTCCTGAAATAGAAATTTTGTTTGAGACAGTTGTATTGTCGAATTGTTTTTGAAAAAAAAAACTAGAAAGTATTATGTTGTCAAAATAATATTTAAACTCTTTTTGTTCTCATGAAAAGACAACTTATGTTGTGGTTTTATTAAGATCAATCAGGTTCATTAATTACAAATATATTTTAAACGTTTTCACTTTAAAAAAACTGATTGCATGATATAAACTTTTTCTAAAAAAAAAAAATTGTACAACCATATCCCCAAAATGTTACAGCTACGCGTTTGCGAGATTTTATAATTGGAAGATATTTTTAAAAATAACAATTTCAATGTGAAAATATAAATAATCGCGCTATACTAACTAAAGTTTTTTCCAGGATCAGTTACTGAAGAACGTGCAACTGTTTCAGTATAGAAACCATTTCTATATTATCGTGATAATTTTAATGTTACGTACAATAACTGAACGTTAATGTAACGATATGTTAAACATACCTATAAATTATTTAACGTTACTTTCATACCCGGACGTTTCACGGAACGCTGCGTAAAAATGAAATATCGTAATATAGCGCCACAATGCATCGTTATAAAAAACGACACATTGCTTCATTCGCGTACCGCCTCTCCGATGCAATTTTTCACATTTTCGCATTTCCATTCTAATTTTACGTGACGTTGATTCCCTTTCCTATTTGTCAAAGACCGGTCGACTGTCGTCGAATATTACAACTGCGCTAACAAACATATCTTTCACAACACATTTTCTGAGTCGCAAATTTTTTCCACATGTTCCTCAAACCAGATATTCGTACGCGTAGTGTACAAATCATACGACACACGAAGATTAAAATATTTTTCGATGGAATGTTGAAATCAATTTTTATCATAATGCTGAAACAAACGAATAATTTGAAAAATCACTGTATATTCTTCTCATCTGGATAAACGGGTTGACGAAATTTTTAATTCTAATGCTAGCTACAATAGTTTTTTTTTTTAAATTAAACAATTGTATCTCGTATATCAAGGTTAGAAAGTTCAAAAAACATTGTAAATGTTAGAAAACTCTTGTTATATCTTTGAAACGAAATTATGTATTTGCTTAAAAAACGTATTATATAATTGTTAAATATGGATGAAGATGAAAAATAATATCTGCAACAATTATTATTATTTATTTAATGTTGCTTCAACGTCAAAGGTACATTCTCTTACAATATTTTATACATATTAGTATCATTCCTTTTTAAATTGTTAAATGCTGAACGAAGTATTAAATGGGAGATCAGAAATAAAATATAAAATCGCACAATGCCGAAAACCGCATGCTAACCTAATAAGACAACGTCTCTACAATACACCGGGTGCATTTAAGCTTCGCAATCCGAGTCCAACAACATTTCTCTAAAAATCAGAACTCCGCATTCTTCTCGTTCCTCGGCAAAAATGCACTCGCCAAGGATCTTGAACCTTCCAGGAAGGGTTCAGCGTGAAGTCCGAGTGACGAAAGGGCACTCGCAACGGAAGAAATCGTCGGTTCTCTGGCGGTGGAAGGGGGCCAGGGCGGCGATGATGCATCGCGCGGGGCCGAGTTCGGTAAACGTTGCATTTGCATCTAAAAGAGTCTGTCAGTAGTTTATATGAAAATGCGAAATGAAACAGTATTTCACATTGCATCCTTTCCGGTCTCCCCTTTCTTCCGTTCCGCTTTCAGAACCACTCCCTCCCCGCAGCCGTCC
Organism: Lasioglossum oenotherae; assembly: GCA_028455765.1. Classification (NCBI taxonomy): domain Eukaryota; kingdom Metazoa; phylum Arthropoda; class Insecta; order Hymenoptera; family Halictidae; genus Lasioglossum; species Lasioglossum oenotherae. The sequence goes on along the minus strand of CM052295.1, from coordinate 3,939,375 downwards.
TTTAAGCCGTTCTCCACCGCAAACGCATCGGCCAGAATCAATTTTCTTGCCCCGCTACCGGAGAAATTGGAAGGTTACTACAAATATTTGCCCAGACGCATTAAAGGCACGCGATGCACCGCTGGAAAACCATCGGCTATTTACGATCGATTATCTCCGATCAATATTTTTCCCGCGAATATTGCGCTCCGAGCTATTTTTTCGGCCTTGCCCCGCCCCGACCCTGTTTTTCGGGACTCCGTGTTTCTCCTCGAAAACGAATGGCGCGAATGAACGGTTCGTAATGCACGCTTTCGCAGGTGGATATGCTACACTCCTCAAAAGAATTAAGGGATCACATCAAAAATCATCAAAAATTGCTGTATCGATATCGTTAAACAATGGTTTGAAAGCCTGAAACCTCCAGTTTCAGATGCTCTCTTTCAAATTGATGCTATGTTGGTTTTTTACGAAGTTATAGCGAGATGAAGACAACATTGACGGTTAACAAAAATTTTGTGCAACTTTGGTACATCATACGGGGAGCAACAAAATTTTTTTTGGTAAATCGCGTTAATATTATTTGAAAGGGCTATCTTTCCTGTGTATTGTTACTGTATTACTGTGATTTTTTTTTATTCGAATTATTCAACATTGAAGTGAATATGGGCTTTTTAACTTTAACTGGCTCCACAAAGCGGAGAAATTATCTTAGAATCTTGTGCAGAAAAGCAATAGAAAGAGCGTTTCTTTCTCTTCAACGCACTCCTTTTGTTTTTTCAATTTCATTAACATTTCGATATACCAGCTGTTTCTGAAAATATGCTTAAAAATGCACAATTTCCATTTTTCCTTTGACTCGCTATATCTCGGCGAGAAATGATCGTAATACCATGATCCAAACGTCAGATTGAAGCAGAGATTCTGCCGATTCGATTGAGTACCCCATGAACTGGCTGCAACAATTTTTTAACTATGGCAGCTGTGTTTAAAGTTAGTGCTTCGCAGAAATTAGCGCGCCACGTACAGCGGATGCCTGACATCTCTGAATACGCTACCGCCGCGCCGCATACTGGGCTAAACCGACGAAATCTGTGTCAAAATCAAAGAACTTTCGATAGAAATGAGGTAGAGCGATGAAATTTATTTTAAATCAAAGCTGAAACTTTGCAGAATATGGGAAAAATAGAGAGATTATGGTACGAACGTTTTTTAACGTTGAGAAAATTCGTTAAACATGTAGAATTTTAAGAAAATGTGGTTTCTCTAGTACCACGCGCGGAAAAAAAATTTTTTTAACATGCTATATGTCATTTCCCGTAGATGTTTTCACGCTGATTTAAAATCTGATCTCAAAACTTGTCTACGACCTCAGGATTTTGCAAGAAATCGATTTTGGCCTCACCCTGTACAACAACTCAAATCCTGTTAACCCTTATCACTCGAGTGACGACTCTGAAGCGTCACTAAAAATTGCTGTACCATTATTCAGAATATTGTTTACATTACTAAATATGTTAGTATCTAATCAATTACTAAACACTTAAGTACTGTGTGAGGTATTATATCAATTTCATGTTCATACAAAGATAAGAATTCATACAGAATGGAATTATTCTAGGTCGAAAGAAATGTTTAATTTTCCAGCTAAAATGTATGTATTTATAGCAAAATTGAGTAGATGAAATTCAAAGTTGTTGGACAATTTAAAAAATTTCTCCTCCATTGAAATCGTTAAGGGAAGAAACAACATCCAACTCGGTTTCTATGTCTTGCAATCGATGCATGTGATTTTTATTTTGCATGAAGATCCGCAGCCCAATAATCAGGCTGCCGAATTAAAATTACCAGAAACTTTACTCGTATACTCGAACCAACCACAACCAAACCACTCTTTCCCCCGGGCAGCGCACGCTCTCACCCCTAAAAAAAAAAAAATCCTAAAACTCATCCACGTAACAACACAACGGAAATCCAGCGGACCCCTCACTCGATTCCTAAAATTCCAATACCTCCGCATCCCATGAACTTCGAAAACGTACTGTACGGCGACTGCAGTCCACTTCTACAGTCCCAAGCACGGGATGGCGGGGTTCGTTAGAAATTATCGCCACTAAACAAGCAGCGCTTACAAATGTGTTTTCCCGCGGCACGGCGCGGCGCGTCGCGTCGTCCCATTTCGACGAAGTCGTGGGCGAACGGGACCGTGGAAAAAAATAGTCCGCGATTAGAGTACACGGGGCTCATCTCATGGTAGCAAGTAGCGGGCGGATGGTAGCCGGGGGCGGCCGGCACAGTCCGGTCCGAATAAATTTCGTGGCGATAAGATCGGCCAGCTTTTTATTCCCCCGGAAAAGATACACAGGAATTTTAACGAGCCGCGCGCACCGAAAAATACTTCCGCGTAAATTTGTTGCTTTTCCCCCTTCTCTCTCTCTCCCCCATCCCCACACTCGTACCATCGTATAGCCTTGCTGTCTCCGTCTCTCTTCCTTCTGTTTCTCTGTTTGCCTCTGTCTCACTCTGTCTCGTTCTTTTTTCGGCCAGCTGGCAAATGGAACCTGCAAATCTCCAGGCGTTTGTAACACGTGCAGGCGACAGTGAATTGTACGTGCATCGTTCATGCATATGTATTTGCATAATAGACGAGTGCACGGCGCATACAGCGACGCTATACGTAACTGCGACACGTGTACTGCTCGTAAAAAAGGGCTCGTTACGGGAAGCTGGCTCCTTTTTCATTCACCGAGGCTAATCATGATGGAGGAATCGATCACTGATATACGGTTCTCGCGCTTGCTCCGCTCCGAGGGGATTTTCTTCGTGATCGATACACTGCGGTGTGTATTTGTCACGCGTGGATAGAGTGGAGAATTATAGAATCTACAAATTCCGTTGTTTCGAAATTCTATAAGCGCCTCCCTCGCCATCATCAAAATTCACGTGCCAAACAGCAGAGCGTAAAATGGTTACCGATCCAACGTTCAGCAAATTCTACTAATCATTATTTGGAAACAGTAAAATGCTTAAACAAACAATACAATTCGCGAAAGTCCGACACCCTCCCCACGAAAGCAATAAAAACACAGCGAATATTTACCTAATATTTGGAAACAATAAAATGCTTAAATAAATGAAACCAACAGAATAATTGAATTCGTTGAAAATTCACGTGCAAACGTTCAGAGAGTTTGCCCTAATATTCGGAAACACTGAAATGCTTAAATAAACGAAACCAACGCGGGAGGATACAGCTCGGCCATAACCTGAGGAACGTATAACTCTAATAAAAAAATTGCATCCATGCGAGTGCATCCAATTCAACAAATGGAGAGCGGCGAACCGAACACGCCTCCATAAGTTGCGAATTTACAATGGCGCTCGGTTTCATAAACCAGACGGCGGAGTGCCCCGCGGAATCATTTGTTTGCCGGTTGCTCGCCAAAGCCGAAAAATAATGAAATTCTTTCGTTCGCGATTCTTATTCGCGCGGGTCTTTTTATTGCGGCAGATAACACTTCGGGGGTGCGGGTGTACACGTGGAGATCCGTAAGCTCTGCCTCGAGTTTACAATGGCCTGGGTTCTTGCACGGCCCCCGGGAACATTTGCGCAACTCATTTCATCGTGCTAATAGACCGAACTTTTCTTTCGGGCCTCATAAAACTGCGACTCCCACGATATTCCGCGTGGCACTAAAACCGCCCCGAGTGTACGCGCGTACCGAAGTCATGCGGAACGAATGACTCTCGGCGCACTTGCCTCTCGATGGCTCTAGCCGCGTCCCCGTAGTCAATTGTCACTCGTTCAAATGAGAAGAAGATCGCGCATTGCTCGTCAACAATGAGAGTTTATCTCTAACACTTCGTTGGGTCTCCTACGGTAAAGTGATTGTTTTAGAAATAATATTTTGTCATTGTGAGATCGTGCAAGGAAAGCCCTTTCGTTCAAGTACCCACTTCGCATGTGTTGTAAACAGAGTTGTGCAGAATTACAATTGAAATACTCCAGAATTATAATTACAAAGTAATTTAATTACATACTAATTCAGTTATATTGTAATTTATAATTCCGATCTTCATTCAATTAAATTTCAGGATAATTCGTAATTGCAATGGAGTACAATTATAAAATACGTTGTAATTGAATTACATTGTAATTCAGTTATATTGTAATTTATAAAACAATTCTTCATTCAATTAAATTACAATGTAATTCGTAATTGCAATGGAGTACAATTATAAAATACATTGTAATTGAATTGCATTGTAATTCAGATCTTCATTCAATTAAATTACAATGTAATTCAGTTATATTGTAATTTATAAAACAAATCTTCATTCAATTAAATTACAATGTTATTCGTAATTGCAATGGAGTACAATTATAAAATACATTGCAATTGAATTGCATTGTAATTCAGATTTTCATTCAATTAAATTACAATGTAATTCGTAATTGCAATGGAGTACAATTAAAAAATACGTTGTAATTGAATTACACCGTAATTCAGTTATATTGTAATTTATAAAACAAATCTTCATTCAATTAAATTACAATGTAATTCGTAATTGCAATGGAGTACAATTATAAAATACGTTGTAATTGAATTACATTGTTATTCAATTATATTGTAATTTATAATTCAGATCTTCATTCAATTAAATTACGATGTAATTCGTAATTCCAATGGAATACAATTATAAAATACTTCGTAAGTAAATTACATAAAATAGCGTTACGTATTGTGAACGAGGACGATGAATAGAAACTACGTCGCACAGACACTAAACAAGTATATGAAAGAGAAACAAAAATATTTCGCACTTCTTCAAAGTTCTGGGCTATAATTTGGAAAGCTGTATTTCAATTATATTGTATTTCAATTAAACATCTGATTAAAATACTTAGTAATTGAATTACATTGTATTTCAATTATATAGTAATTCAGTTGCGACGTAATTGAATTACTATTAATTGAAATGCAATGTAATTCAATTACGTAATTGAATTATAATGTAATGGAATTAGCACAACTCTGGTTGTAAATGCCTTGAGTACTCAATTTATTATCCTTAAAACATAGAGGGAGAAAATCCCGTCGTTTGAATACCTACTTCATATACTTTAAATACAGTTTAGGTGCCTTGAGTACTCAACCTTTTATTGTTCGTAAATGGAAGGATGATACCCTTCAAACAGTTACTGTAATCTAAGTACAGCAAATCCTTTATTAACGCAAAAGCCTCGGGGAGCTCCGTTTGCATTTTTCGTAGACGAACACTATTTGTTTTACCTTCAAAGGCCGAGGCGAACATAGAGAAGGACAGCGCGTATAAAGAGAGACCGCGCGCGCCTGAAACGACTGACGAGATTCTCCGCGTCTCTTTCTTTCCCATACGCTGTCCTCCCTTGCGCCCGAAACGTTCGTCGTCAATTAAACCACTAAATATAGTTGAAATTATATCGTGTTTGGTTTTATTTTAATTGGAAAAATGCCACAAATATATTGGTGCAAGTTTCATAAAAAAATAAGTAATAATAATAAAGATTTTATATTGGTATTACATTGTGAGGACGCACGGGCCTTTGAACCGTGGACCGACGACTCCGACTCTCCGCGTCGAATTAGTAGTGGTTCACACCGATATATCCGGGCCGAGATCAGATTACTACAATGGAGGAGACATTTTTTTGCATTTATCGTGTACGGCCTTTTTGCGTTTATAGAGGATTTACTGTACTTTGAATAACAGTAGTAGTTGTTCTTAATATCGAAATTTCAGTATCAGTTAAAAATGTTACGGAGATGCCAGTTTCAAAAGAAAAATATAATACTTTTATCTGGGCTTTCACATGATAGAAACTACAATGATTAAAAAAAATGATAAATCTTCATATTTTCTAATTGAATAATGGAAGTATACTTATTATGTATCGAGATGTCCGTATAATTAATGAATCCTCAAAGACGCAGACACGATAAAACATTAACAAAGACAGGTTTCCGATTCCGCATCGCCAGTATTCTTTCTCTCACAGTCGAAGTTTAAACCTAATAATACTGTGGAAAATATGCGAGCTGCAGAGCCTTGTATAATTAGTGGCCAAGGGGAAGATCCGTATAATTAGATTCGCTGATGCGGAATTAAGATTCATGGTAGCAGAAGTACTTGGTATTTGCGGAGATTGCGTTTCTGGAACTACTACTAGTGGTCAAACTCAACGAATTATTAACGCAGCCACAGTAGTACAGGTATGCGATATATCAGACCTGGGCCGTTTCCAGTATAAACGAGACTGCCTGGCTAAATGAAACTTTCAGGCCATATATTACTTGCTTGAATCAATCGATCCTACTCTACTCTTGGCAAGTTAACCAACATTATTAGTCCAGTACCTCTGATATCCGAACAATCGCTATTCCCCTCAACATACATTACATAAATCAAATATAAACAAACTATACAAACGTACTAAACTCAAATACATACATTTCTTTATATACATTTATTTTATTCTAGTGCAAAATCTATTTAAGATGAAATGAATTTTTAAATATTTATTTCTAGAGAAGGACAATTTTCTATAGCACTTCAGGGAATGTACTATGTTCTAAGGCAGATAAAAATTGGAATTGAAAAATTTTATTGAAGGTGTACTCAGAGGTGGGCAAAAATTTTATTCAAATAAAAATTTCGAATACAGTGGATTTTTTCCAAGTGGGTTTTAAACCTATTTTATTCGAAATTTTTATGTGAATAAAATTTTTGCCCATCTCTGCGTATATCATGATGTTGCTCGTGTCATTTTAAAAAAATTTTTAAAATATGTAGTTCCGTAATTTTCAGTCGAGAAATATTTTCGTCCGACTAAACGAACGATGGACAATGTCCCTGTATTTTTCTAATAACAATCCCAGTGCTCGTTGCGTTACAAACTATTCTTGAGATATTTTTTTTTTAATTCTTGAGTGAAAGTACCGTCGCGGAGTCCGCGCGCAACAAGGAATGAAACTGAAGAAAAAAAATGTTTGCGGCCCATCAAGGATCGCACAAGCCTCCCAAAGCACCTACAAACCGCATCGCACCTCGCTCGCCATTTTTCCTGGCCGTGTTTCGCGATATAAACGTACAAACGCGCATTCGGAGCACAAAAGCGCGTTCCGCTCGCTATAAAACAGCAGTTTCGCGATATTCCTCGGGCCGATCCTCGGCAAGGAGGTCCTCCTCGGGAAGGGTTGGCCGAGAAAGAAGCGTCGTCGACGCGTCGCGTCGGAAGCTTTGTCCTTGGCAATTTACGGGATGTTGTCCCCTGACCGGGTCTTATTCGGCCATCCTCGACAAGGTAAATAAAAACGAAGCCGGGGCGAAGCCCGGAGACGCTTCTTTAACGGTTACGAGGGGCGATAAAAGGAACTGCCACAATTTAAAGTTGGCATTCGCGCGCGAACACACTCTTTCCGCTTCCTCGAGTGACTAAACTTCTTTCTGTTCTCTAATACGCGGCACCTGAGGCGCGATAAGGACACCCCTGACCACCCCCCTTCCCACCCCCATACTACCACTTTCTGACCCACCGTAATTGTATGCGTCTTCACCCCTCGTAGCTTTGTTTCTCTAGTCGTTATCGCTCGGAGATAACTCGTTCGGAGAAACTTTTTTCGTTTTAGGGGTAACGTGGGTTAAGGGTAGAAGGATGGGGGTCGTTTGACATTTTTTAAGCACGTTTGGACAGTTTATGGACGCGTTGATATTCCTCTTCCATTCGGTATATCATCCTTTGACACGGTTTGGATGACTGTTGAAGGTGTGGGGTTCATAGGTTAGGTGATACAGTGTGGGGGTTGATTTGAGCTTTGAACATTGTGTGTACCGTGCAAATGGAAACTATTTTAATAGTCACTTTTAGGTACATTTATACATAATAATCAGTTTTGTAATTTACAGTGGGTGTAAAAAGTATTCGTACACCCTTTAAGATAGAATAACTTTTTTATGATTGTACCAAACGACCTGATTTTTTATAATCAGTTAGAAGCATTGGTTTACGAAATGATATGGGAGAAAGATTTCCAAAATAATTATATTTAATTTACAAGGTTACATGCAAAAATAAGAAAGGCGTTTTAAATACTTTTTTTATTAGGTCGGAAAGAAAGTTCTTACGGTTTTGTATTTGAACTTAATAGTAAAAAATCGCAAGAACTTTCTTTCCAACCTAATATTTCGGCCTTTAATGAAAATTTAAAATATACGTTTTGTAGATCTATAGTAGTGACACACATCCTGAAAATTTCATCGAAATCGATTAACATACACATGAGTTACGAGCGGTTGAAAATGGTGAAAAACGTAGTTTTACACGATTAAAATCTGTTTCTGCTTAAAATCCGCAGAATCGTACATGTTTCGATGCGTGTCGTTTTTCTCCAGCGTCAGCCGATTTCGATGAAATTTTCAGCATGTGTATGACTAACATAGATCTGCAAACCATATGTTTTACATTTTCATTAAGGGCGCTAATAAAAAAAGTTTCAAGATATGTCGTTTTCATTTTTGGGAAATCTTTTTTGCATATCATGTCGTAAACCAATGCTTCTAATTGATTATGAAAAATCAGGTCGTTCGGTACAATTATAATAAAGTTATTCTATGTTAAAAGGCGTACGAATACTTTTTACATTCACGGTAGGTCTCTGAACAACAAAAATTGTACAAGCACTGTATGGAAAATAATGTGTCCGATATTCCACCTAGTAAAACAATATCACAGTAATAGCAACAAAAATAAATCCGACTGCTGTCTAGAAAATATGGAAAATACAACAGTTTCCGATATTCCGTCGGTAAAAAAAAAATATCTCATGATGGTAGGAATCGAATAAAAAATGATTACGCAGACAGTAGGGTGAAGTTTACAAAGACGTATCTATTTACATGTGATTTAATAAAAACAGCGGCTCGGGCGGACCTCATGGAAATATATATCGTGTATCGCGTTTCCGATATCTGTATCGAATATCAGAATAGCATTGACACACGTGCAATTTTTCCCCGGGCTTTTCCGCCAACAAATGACGTTGCATTTTGCGCTTTTAATTTGCGCGGTGTTGATCGAAAACAAAGATACCGTGCGAACCAAGATCCGGGAACGCGATTTAAACCCGCATTTCGATGCGCGCAGCGCTCGCGCGCGCATTTATTTCCACGGATTTCCGAGCCGGGAATCTGCTCTTTGGATCGTTACAAATTTAATACGCGAGAACTGTCACGGCGGCTTCACGCATGATCGAGATAAAAATTTTATATGGACGTAAAAAAAAATCACCGACCCGAATCGAAATTTAATAACTGGCATTTTCATAATCGAGGTGTCGAACGTCGGAAACTTCTATGTGCATCCGTCCGTTCAGTTCGATGAAATGTTGAACAAATACTGAATTAATGAAATCGTTAACCCTCGCAAGGTAAGGTCTAATTATTAAACATGTGTTACCAATGGACTGTGGATTTTATGCATTTATGACGAAAATGGGTACGTACAATTTAATAAAAATGATTTCAGTTGAGAAAATATTTGTTTTCATAGTTTATTTTGCAATTGTTTTAAACAGGCGCATTACTATCGTAGAACCAGAAAATTGAAAAAATAAAAATTATGATAAAATATAGCCCCAAGTGTCCTCTTTATCGACCCGTTTTTCAAAATACGGATACTTCAAAATTGGCGACATGAAAATTATTTGAAGTGAACGCTTCACCGTCCTACATCAGAGGAAAATCAAAATCATTTTATTTTCCTCCTACATCGTCCGGCGTCGAGGCCCCATGGGGTTTGTCCATCGTTACCCTTCTCGAAGTACCTGAAAAAGGTTCGGCTCCCCGTGATTTTGACCATTTCGTCCGGTTTCTGGCCCACTGTGAGCACCTTGCCGGACGAAAACGGACGAAAACACACCAACATATCCCTCCCGAACGCTCGTCTATGTGGGCTGATGTCTGATGTAGGACGAAAACGGACCCACTGTGATCTTACCCTAAGGTGTGCGCATACCAGAGTGTCTCGAGAAGGCCGCGAATCATCTCGAGAAGGCAGCGGCAGAAAAAAAACAGGTCTGTTGAGACGAACCGCGGCCTTCTCGAGACGCTCTGGTATGCGCACACCTTAAGGGGCTAGTATACCCGCGATTTGTAACTAGAAAATACCTAGAATCTTACTAGATTTTGGGTCAAAACATGGGTTTGCGCCCAGACGTTGTTTGACGTTATTTGAGCAAATTGTGGGCTGTGTGAGGGCTCATTTTAAAGAGGAAGGTTTATCCCATCACGCCCTTCTTACGATTTTGACGAGATTATGTTTATATCTAATAATATGAGGGCCCAAAAATCTAGGAAAAAAACCCGCAGATTTCAATGCATTTTTCTGTCTCTAAAAGACTTTTTGACTTATATAATGAGAAGGGCGCGATGGGAAAAACCTTCCTCTTTAAAATGAGCCCTCATCCAGCTCAAAATATGCTCGTATAAGGTCAAACAACGTCTGGGTGCACATTAGCAGAATTTCCCCATATTACGTTCATCAAGACAGAGTCCAGAGAAGGTCCAGAGCAAGCTAGAGCCAAATTTAGTTCAGCCAGTTTAGACGAGATGGCGCTCAGTTAGGAGGACTAATGCGCTACTGTATCGTAACATTGAAAGTACAAAGTCTGCTTGGGAGGATTTGAAGGGATTATATGTACAAATGATTTGTATGTAAAAAAACTATGTGTATACAGTGTAACAGGTGTATAAAACACCTATCAATCTAAATAAAGTAACCTTATAACCTTGTAATATGGAAATAGCAAGCAACGCCATCTCGTGTACATCAGACACTGCGTGTTTCTTAGTGTTACCAAACTCTTTTTTTGCACAGACGTTGGCCATACTGATTTTCTAGTTGCAAATCGAGGGTATACTACCCCCTTAATAAAATGATTTTGATTTTCCTCTGATGTAGGACGGTGAAGCGTGCACTTTAAATAATTTTCATGTCGCCAATTTTGAAGTATCCGTAATTTTAAAAACGGGTCCATGAAGAGGACACTTGGGGCTATATTTTGTCATAATTTTTATTTTTTCAATTTTCTGGTGCTACGATAGTAATGCACCTGTTTAAAACAATTGCAAAATGAACTATGAAAACAAATATTTTCTCAACTGAAATCATTTTTATTAAATACTCTTATCGTTTCACTATGATACACTTTAATGAAAAACTTGTGACTTTTGGTATTCGGATAGTGTTTTCATTCTCTTATTATTAAAAATCTTAAGCCTAATAAATGTGGATTCGAAAACATCGTTTATCTCGCACTTTCTAATACCATTGTGACCTTCCTTATTTGTGGAAAAGTAACATAAAGTCGCAAATTTTTGGATTATAACCAAATAAAAATCGGTGGCACCCATAGGGTCTCAATAATATGTATACAAAAAAAGTTAATGATTAGCTTTGCATTTTTTATCATTTAAAGTAATGTACTCACCGCACTGAATAATATTTACACTATGAAACTTGAAAATTAAGCAGTGCATATACACAAAAACAACAAAGAAATGAGAAAAAATTTTTTTCTTCAATAGTATATGTCGCAGTTGTTGCCAATGTCAGTGTTTGTGCTTAGGATCTATTATAATCTACAATCGTTGCATTAATACTGTAACGTATTAATACTGCAATGTATTTCGATACACATCGATTTTTCAGAATGACATTGCCATAATAAACGAATTATTGCCACGTCTTGGGGATTTTGCACCACTGTGCGACGCACAGTGGGGTATTTGACCCGAAAAAGTGGAAAAAACTATTGTAGCATTATTTATAGGCTCAAGGTCATAATATTATATATCGTTGGATTCGTCTTAAGATCAGCTACAACATTATGAAATCCAAATAACATTTTAGTATTTAAAAAATCAAATTTACCTCAATTTTTTGAAAAAGAAATTGTATTTTTAACTTTTACATATTAAAATTTGTAGACGACTGTATACTGTTCCTCTTTTGTTGGAAACATTTTTTCCTCAGATTATCGAGAACCCATGAAAACCCGTGGCGATAATAGAATATTAAATAAATAAAAAAAAAACTAAAACAAAAAATATTATATTATTATATTTTAGTGTTACTAAAATCTAACACTTAAGAAACTAAAAAAAAAAACGCATTTGATAAATCGCTCTGATCTCCCTGTTAGTAGTACTTCAACTGAATGCAGAAGGAAAACTGAATGCAGAAGAAAGAAAAACCTTAGTCGAATGCTTATCTGGAACCTCTTATATGTATACAAAAAGTGCCAGTAATATAAACAGTTCCGCAGAAGAAGCTGTAGAACCTCACGCAGCCGTAGCAAGCGTAGCCGAACATGCAGGCGTACGCGAAACGCTGCTAAACGCTTAATACTAAATTAGCTATAAAATTTGAATCCGGACGAATCCGGAATCAAACTTTGTTGGCTTATAATCACAAGTCTTTACCGAATGTAATGACACGAAAAAAAGCACTCAATAAAGCTTTATACTATAACAAAATTGTCAATAAAGTTTTGTCATTTTTAAAAAGCTTACAGAATGATTGGTAATATTCAAATATTAATAACTATACTAATTTAGATGATAACAAAATAAAATCTATGCGAAAGTGCTCTGTATACCTACCTGAATAACTTTCGTAATACAAGAATTTACAGAATTTCCCTTCAAACCCCTGAAAATCGCCAATGAATAGACGCTGTCTTAGAGACTGTTCAAGAACGCCAAGCGCGACTCAAAATCTCTCGACTTTCGATGAAGTTTACTACTTCACGGGTGTACAAATAGAAAAAATAATATTGCAGCCTTATTCTTCAGACCTTTAACTACAAACGAACAACAAAAATTTTATGCCATACGCAAAAATTTAGAAATCGAATTTTTTCCACTTTTTCGGGCCAAATACCCCACTGTGCGACGTACGATAGCGTGGCGGCTATCGATCGGCACGTGCAATAAAACATTGGGCATGCGAATGGACGGGTCATTATTGGGCGATCGACAGCGAAGCTGTTTTTCAGAAAGCTGTTTTTAGCGCGTCCAATTCATAATTTTTTACTGTGTCAACACGCGTTGTCCGAGAAAGTGTCGACTTCCAGCTCAACAGTAATGACCTGTCATAAACCTCTCCATAGAGAACAACCCCGGGAACGGCCAGCAAATGCTGGTACAATAAACTTCGAGTTTCCAAAACGACGGCCGTCCGGTCGGTCGATGCAGGACGAAACTAGAAGGGTCTCACAGACGGGCCCAGGGGGTGTAAGCTGTAATGGGAATAGTTGGTCCAGTATATGTAGTTCGTCCCTAATACTGAGGTGGCGTTGGTGTCGCTGCAGTTTTTGCGATACATATACTAAAATTTTCGATGTTTCTATAAGATCGTCGATGGGCCAATCAGCTAAAGAGTAGCACAGAAAGCGTTTGCAGCGGCAAAAAGGTTATTCTATTCCAAAG
>CM052295.1:3799709-3925766 GCA_028455765.1 Lasioglossum oenotherae | reverse complement strand
TTTTTTTCAAAGCCATGTTTTTCAAAAACTGTGCGTATAGGAAAAAAATTAAAACCAGATTTGGAATCAGCGAAAAAAATTCTATAAGAAGGACCCAACAGTGTATTATAATCACAAAAAAAGTTGAAATTTGTTGGACAGTGTTATTTAGGTTGCGTATTAGGTTGCGCACAAATGTTCGACGCGGCACTGTTTATTCCGCCGGTGTTTTTTCCGCGAACTCTTTCACTCGAATCAATATCGGAGATCCAGATTCCGTTCTTAAGGCGGAGAGGCTCGAAGATAATAGGATTGCCGGCACACTTCCGTGAGCTTAGCATCCTCCGACCCCGAAGAATTTCCTCTCGAATCCAGCCTGATCGTATTAATACAAATGCGCAAGTTGGCGCTCGAGAGATCGCATCGGGACCTACGGAAAAGGTGCATCGGAGGATAAACGCGCCTGAGCCCGAGGAAATTGCATTCCCCGCATCAATCTCTGTCGTGGATGCTCACCGCTCAGTTGCGAGGCCTGCAGATCTTTCGGAATTTTTCAATATACCTATGCTGCAACTATTGTTTCACATAATTACCGGGTTGCACGCACTCCTCGGTCCCTTGCTGACTCTGTCTGATCGATCCAAGTCCACCATCGAGATCTTGCAAGCTTGTGTTTCGAGATCGCTCATCCTGCTGGACTTTAGTGCCTTATCACGTGGAGCAGAGGAAATTAGGGGGGGGGTGGGTTTAAGTCACCAGTTTGTTCTCTTTCAATTCGTTTATAAACCACAGGTCCTTAAAGTGCACTTGCTTATGTTCTGACGAATTACCTCAGTCAAAGTTGAGCTTTTTCCAGATAGTGGATATTTCACCAAAAATGAATGATTGTGTCACGCGAAGCAGAGAAAAATAGGGGAGGTTATGTCATCAATTTGTTTAGTTTCAATTTGTTTATAAACCACAGGCCATTGAAATGCATATTCTTATTATTTTGACGAATCACCCCAGTCAAAGTTGAGCTTTTTTCCAAATAGTGAGTATTTCACCAAAAATGAATGATTGTATCACGTGAAGCAGTGAAAATTAGGTGGGGTTTAAGTCACCAGTTTGTTCACTTTCAATTTGTTTATAAACTACAGGCCCTTAAAGTGCACATCTTTATGTTTTGACGAATTGTCCCAGTCAAAGTTGAGCTTTTCCAGATTGTGGGTATTTCGCAAAAAATGAATGATTGTATCACGTGAAGCAGAGAAAAATAGGGGAGGTTTAAGTCACCAGTTTGTTTCCTTTCAATTTGTTTATAAACTACAGGCCCTTAAAGTGCACATTCTTATGTTTTGACGAATCACCTCAGTCAAAGTTGAGCTTTTTTCCGATAGTGGGTATTCCACCAAAAATGAATGATTGTATCACGTGTAGCAGAGAAAATTAGGTGAGGTTTAAGTCACCAGTTTGTTCTCTTTCAATTTGTTTATAAACCACAGGTCCTTAAAGTGCACTTGCTTATGTTTTGACGAATCACCTCAGTCAAAGTTGAGCTTTTTCCAGATAGTGAGTATTTCGCTAAAAATAAATGATTGTATCACGTGGAGCAGAGGAAATTAGGTGGGGTTTAAGTCATCACTTTATTAAATTTCAATTTGTTTATAAAATACGAGCCTTTGAATTTTCCAATTTTTGCACATTCATACGAATGTTCGTATAGACGTGGCTGGACTTACGAATTTTTATCTCGGAAACTATTTGGTGGATAGAGTTGATCCTTTTTTCATGTTAATCTAGATAGTTTAAACTTATACAGAAATATTTTTATTACCGATAAATTCGTTGAATAAATTTGAGATTAAGAAAAGGTCTAGGGATAGTTTTTTTGGTTCGGAATCGATGAAGAGAGACAGAAAGGTTGACACGGATCGCCAATATGGCGGCAAACAGGGCCAGTTCAATATCGCTGAACGCATACACATGTAGCACGCACGTACCGCGTACGTGCACAGAACCTAGACACAGTTGCTCTTATTGTAATGTGTCCTGGCGATTATTGAGAAGTGTGAGAACCTTGCAGCGTAGCTCTGGGGGTTGGGCAGAGGGGAAAGAGAAGTTATTGGCTGTGTGTCTTCTTAACGCCATCCAATATCAAAGTTAATATTGCCGCCAACAACTCCTTGAGCTGCGGACCAGACCCGCGTGATTAGGCCAGCTTCGATCGAGTTCCTCGGAGAAGGATAAAAGTTCCTGGTGTGGTCGAACCTTGATCTCGCTCCGAGTATCCCGGACCTGGCTTTCAACCCTAAACCTCCGCCTTCAAGTTTTCTTTTCCTTTGAAAAATCAGCTTTCACCGAAATAGAAAATATTTATTTGTGCTCCCGCGTTTCTCAATTGTTGTTTATCTTTCTTAAAAGAGAGTTTACATGAATTTATATCTCGGCAAACTGTTTGTTCGGTTGAGTTGATGTTTTTACCACAATCAGGAATGTTGATATTGTTGCGTACATATATTTTTTTTAATTGTAAAAAATTCTGAACAACAGTAAAAATCTTTATGATTATAATGAAAGAAGAATTATTTCAATCGGGCGACCAGTTTCCGAGATAAATATTGACAAGTACAATTCTTTATGAATCAAAAACTGTGAAAATTCAGTGGCCCGTAGTTTTCAAATAAATTATTTTTCCGAAGATCCGTTCACGTAGAAAAATTTGTCATCGGAGGACGCACAAATCGCATTTTTTTAATTCTGCTCTACGTCTAATGGTTCTATAGATATTCAATAAGACATGTTTTTCATCCCCTAACTTCCACCCGCTCGATGTGAACTCTAAAATAAGAGAACTCGTTTGAAATATTTCCTCGAGCTCCGTGTTACATTACAGGGACCTCGTTCCGAATCGAAGCGAACTATCGTTATTCCTGTCTCCGCGAAAACGAGGATTTTCGCATCTATGGGGCTGCGGTTCTAATGAAACACCATAAGCACGTAACAGAACTATGTAGGACCTTATGCCACGACTTACGCCGGGCACGTGCTCACGGCTTACCATTACGATCGCGGCTTAAGACGTGTCTAAGCCAAACTCGGCGGGCGTTTATCAAGAAACAGTCCTCGCAACAGCTTGTTCCTAATAATCTCCCTAATTTATCAGCTGCGCAGCCCCGGGATTTGAGGTTTCGACTGCTGGGCCGGCCGATAAATCGCTCGGAACTACTTTCACTCGGCGTGGCTAGACAATTTATGTCGTTCCGCGGGATTTATTTTGCCTGCGACTCGGAGTAATGCGAAAACTTCGAGCGGGCACTGTTAAAAAATGTCCGCAGTTCCGCCCCGGGATTGGTCTCCCGCCAAAACTTTCTCTGGTCACGAAGATTTACTAAACTGGCGGACAAATTCTCGTTCGATTACAAGATCAACGAGGAACCGGCACTACGTGCGAGCTTTTCTGAGACTACTAGCACAGTGAGCTTTTCTCTCGGGCTCTCGGGAAAAGGTACAACCATAATTATGTCGTTTAGGGTCCGCGAACGCTGCAAATTGCAATGAACCTTTCAGGGGAAGTCTTCTGGTTCGGAACCATCAAATAAACGATTTTTCTATCAAACTTAGACTGGACAGTGAACTAACTAGATTCCAGATTTTTTATTTTACAATTATTGAAATAATAAAAATGATCTTTTGGTTCGAAACCTTCAAATAAACGATTTTTCTATCGAACTTGAACTGGACAGTGAACTAACTAGATTCCAGATTTTCTATTTTACAATCATTGAAATAATAGAAATGATTTCATAAGAAATTATTTAGTCGCAAAGCCTAAATAAAATCAATCTTGTAATTTTTATAAGGCAACATTACTTATTTTTAAGGTTCGGTACGGTTAGTGTCAAACTTTGTTGGGATCTACGATTAGGTATGAAAATCATATTGAGCAGATCGAAACGAATAGGATGACGTGAAATAGGTACGGAAAGCTGAGGGAAGCTATTATAAAGTTTGACCCACTAGCAGTGCAAGAAATGGTAAATTGGTCAGCCTACTTTCCGCGGTGTTTAGGCGAGTTGTGAGCCAGTTGGAGTGTCTCGTAAGTAGGTTGTAAGGCAGGAAAATGTCTCGGTGGCGAGTTGTTATCGGTATCAGGGCCATATAGTTCTCTGGGAAGTGCATTCGAGTGATCGCCGCAGCCTCTGCTGAGGCCAGCGAGCGACGTCTGCCGGTGATTCATCACGAGACACTCCGCCGTGTTTAGATAAAGTCTTCTCCCAGGGTTCCCCGACCGCCATTTCTCCTTCAGACGGCCCCGCCTCTATCTTTCTCTTGTCAAGCTTCTCCCGCGGCTTTACATTATCAAGGCACACCCACGCGAGATTCTTCAAGAGGGACAAGCGGAATCCTCACGAGCATTCGATGAGCTGACAGCGCGCCCCGGGAAACGAGCACACCTAACCCCGAACGCTTAACGAGAGTTCTTTCGCTGCCTTCTGTCCGACCAGACTCCGCAGATCAGTCTCGATTAGCTTTGGGATTTTTGATTGGCGAGTGGTACTCGTGACAACGCTTCAAGGATAACACAAAAAATCCCGAAAAAATTCGACAATAATTTACTTGGGCAACGCCATTCGCAATTTAGGTAGCTGAAATATGTACATCGATCATTGACTAATTTTCATAGTATTGAGTTGGCAAGAAAGTAATTTCGGTATTTTAAGGTGAAAGAAAACTCAATTTTGGGAACATTTTTAAGTTTCATGAGCGCGGAATTATGAAGGTACCAGAAAGATGGCAAAATAACATCGAACAAAATGGAAAATATTAGATACTACTGATTAAAGTTTGCTTCAATACAAAAATTGGGTTTTATTTCGCCTTAAAATTCCGAAGTTACATACTTGTCAACCCAATATATTACTAGACTGCGGATTTTCCGCATTTATGGCCAAAATGTAAAAACATTAAGACAATTTAAGAACATCCATGTGTTATTTTCCATTTATTAACGTTGTCGCAGATAGAAAAATAACACAAAATCCCTAACAAATTTGACAATAATTTACTAGGTCAACGCCATTTTCAAGAATTAATGTAGCTACAATACATCGATCATAAACAATTTTCATTGTAGGTACATTACTAGACTGCGGATTTTATGCATTTATGGCCAAAATCTAAAAACATTAAGACAATTTAAGAACATCCATATATTATATTCAATTTATTAACATTGTTAAAGATAGAAACAAATTTTTATATGGTTTCTCTGTTTTGTAATTGACGAAGAAGATTTTTATTCGGCACAAAGATCCGCGGTCTGTATGTATATTACATTTTATAAAGTTAATTTCTTATTTGAAAAAATTTCTGTATATTCATCAAATATGGATAACCTATTTAGCATGTTTCATAATGAGAGCTGAAGGCAGTTTAAACTGGGCAATATTAAAAACTGAATCGTTCCAATCAAAGAGTAAATATGCTCACAGCGCACAGTTTCGATCAGAGAAAAGACAAAGCAAATTTGCAAAATTTAACCTCTACGTTTCGATCCGGGTTGACACAAGAATTAAATAACATAAGAAAAATATTTTTTTGCCCCCAACACAACACACCGCTTTGACGAAGCATTCATTTGAGTTTGACCACACATTTGATTTTGAAAATGCAAAAATCTTAGACAGAGAACCCAATTTACGGCAAAGATTACTTCTGGAAACAGTTCACATGATTAAACAACGTAGCGTAAATCTTAGGTACGAAACCCCAAAGATTCATGAATATTACGCAACATTACTAAACCAGTAATGTATTTATGATGAAGTTTCCAATCATTTACGAAGTATTGTTCTCTCTTCCACCTATAAACATCTGATGTTTATAACATTGTTGGTCTAAACCATTGAATGTCAATATTCTTACCATTTTTATAAATGGTATTCAAATGGATGTGTTCTGTCGGGTATCGCATTCGTTCAATTTGAAATTACCGCCAAAAATCGATTCAATAACGTGTCGATCATCGTATCTGATTGGCTGAATGTCAAATGCGTCGTTCCAATATTTGTTGCGTTTGCTCTTCATAACGGTCAATAGATCAGTTCAATTTAGACCAGCATGGAATTCATTTCCATTAATTCAAATTTCGAAAATTCTTTATACATAGCAAGTAGGTGTCTCAAGGGTTCATTTATAAACAGTGTTCTTTTCCGTATTAAATACCAATGATATTAATTCAATATATATGTAAAGAAAGTGTACTTTCTTTAAGTTGAATGTACCGCGTCTCAGTAGAGTAGATCAAGAGGGAATCTGCAAAATCGATCGATAGGGATCGAGGATAGAGCACATGTGCAAAATCGAGGCAGAGTGAACAGAAAAAGGTGTTTAATAGTAATTGTTAGAAAAGAAGTTAATAGTGTAGACAGAAAAAGGATAAAGTAATTAACTCCAATTGTCGTTTCTTTGGTTTACAGGTGAGCGTGTATATAATGTAAATAGTAGTTAAATGTACATAAATAAATAACGGAAAACTTTGGTTTACAGAGAAACAATTTCTAGTTGATTATTGAAAACCTTCAGTATATTTTCAGACGTATACTCTTGAGAATGATCCAAACCCGGATCGAAACGTAGAGGTTAAATTTTGCAACTATTTACTCTTATCAAATATTTACGATCGTGAAACAACAAATTAATTAGGTTCCAATCAAAGTTCAGAATTAGTGTTGCAATTGATTTTTCAACGAGCCAATACAGGCAGTCCATGCTCCCATATTGAAATTAATTTCATCGTCGTAAGTCAATTAACTAAAGCTCCCACAATTATTTTTAATTCGAAACATAAAGGTATTTAGGTACATACATATACTTACTAATTTCTATCATAATTGCATCAAATCCGCAGTCTACGGATCACTATTTCCCAATCTTCACGCAATTCCTTCGATTCAATTTCACCGGTTCAATTCGACCACTCGCACGAATTTTTATTCATCAATTCATGACGGCACGAATCCATCTCGCGGGCTATATCCATTCTTTATCAGTTCCCCGATCGTTTCTTCGAGGCGTTAATCGCAGTATATGCGCAAGGAATGCGTATCATGCATACACACGACGGAAGTTATGTATTTACCTTATTAGAAGTTTTCGTTGAAATTGAAAAAGTTTTCGTTGCAGCCGCGTAGACAGAGAAAACGCCCTAGCTATCCGCTAAGTTTAAATTGGTTGCACCTTCAGCACCTCAGTGTGCTCTCTCTCTCTCTCACACACGCACGTTCTCACGCTGTCTTTCTTCCTTTCTATGGTATTATCACGCGGCGAGTCGATAGTCTCAAATGAAACGTGCAAGAAGATAAGACCCATGCTAGCAACAATAAGGGCGCAAATGAGGACGGAAAAGAAAGTTTATTCTCGCAGGGAACAATGGATTTCAAGATTTTCAAGGAGCCCTGTACCTCTCTCTTCCTCTCTCTCTCTCTATCTTCCTGTCTCTTTCTCCCACTCTTTCGCCTCCCATTTAAACCTTCTTGATTCAGACAGCCTCGAATTCAAATTCATTTCCTCAATCTGCCCTAATTGCGTTCAGTTTCGCGACTCTCGTCAATTCACTCAATTGCCGCCCAATTTTTGCACTTTTGCAATTAAATGCCTTCAGCGCGATGCCGGGAAATTCTAGAAATATTATCACTGGCAACTCGACACTGAAAATTATTAGCTGGCGGGTTTGTTGATTTGTTAGAAAATAATAGGCTCGTCACAATTGCTTTCAATTTTAATAAAGGTCGTATTAAAAATTGAAATTGCATTAATTACATCGTTATGATTCATGAAATTGGACGAAATTTTTGTGATAATTCTTTGTAACACAGTTATTAATCACAATGATCTAGAATGCCTTCAATGTAATTACAGATAAAATTATTAAGTTTTATTCAATATATCGTATTTTATAATTTTCTGTTCTCGGTCTGAAGACAATATTACAAATAATGCTAGTGTACAGAAAAAAAAACCACAAAACATAGAACATTATTGACATTTGTTAAAAATGACTAGTAAATTGTTTCAATCATTATTTTATCGATTTAATATTACTTAAAATTTAAACATATCTATAAAATTTTTTATACATATAACTATGACAATTTCGTATGTTGCAATCATTAATTCCAAGAATCAGAGATCAAAGATAAATTTTATTTAATTTCACATTTTCCAGTCCCTTTTTATTAATGATAATGTTTAATATTTAACAAGTGCGTGAAAGTCCAGCTCGTGAACCATCATGCAACATTTATTAAAAATTACTGATTTCCAATACTGCATTTATCTTAATTTAAAAAGCAGAAGCGCGCCTTGAAATAATTATTTCAACTTAAAAATCAATAAAAAATTCATATTCAATTTGTATTAAATTAATATTGAATACATATTAAATTAAATCAATATTAAAAACATGCATAAAATCTGGAATGTTACTGTCTCGTTTTTTGTAACATTTCAGTCTTCAGTGTAATATAAAATGAAACGGATTGATTAAATTTTATTCAATCTAGTATTCCATAATAATTCCAATGACAATATTTAAAATTGGTCTTATTCAGTCATTATAAAACGACTATCTCAGAAAAGATTAATTTCACTGAAGTACAAAAATTGTTGAGAAAGTCTAATTGTAATACTGATTCAAAAATAGTAAATATTCACGTAATCAATCTAGATATAATACAATGCCTGTCACTTGTTTCTGCATCGAACTGTAGTAAAGAACTGATGTCAGCCGACGTAATAAATTATTGTGTTTACAGTGAGTGAACAAAGTATTCGTACATCTTTTAAAAACTAATAACCTTTTTATAATTATACCGTACGACCTGACTTTTTATAATCAATTAGAAGCATTGATTTACGAAATGATATGCAAAAAAGATTTTCCAAAAATTACAATTTACAAGGTTGCATGCAAAAATATAAAAGGCCTGTTTTAAAACATTGTTATTTAGGCCCTTAAAGAACATTTAAAATATATGCTTTATCTATGTAGTTATTCACACACTAAAAATTTCATCGAACTTGTCCATCGATCATGTAAATTATAATTTTTGGAAAATCTTTTTTGCATATCATTTCGTAAACCAATGCTTCTAATTGATTATAAAAAGAAGGGGGCGTTTGGTATAATTATAAAAAAAGTTATTCTATATTAAAGGGCGTAGGAGTACTTTTTACACTGCCTGTATGTGAAAAATATATCTTTTTAACATCCATTGAAAATATTTATATCGGTTAGTAAATTCAGTTGAAAGACAACTCATTCAAAAAAAATGTTAGAAAGGTTATTATTAGGTGAAGCGTTTTGCCGAATAAAAACGTTCTCGTCGTTGTCAGTGATCCCCGTTTCCGAAATTAGGCGTTTAATCGATGGAATAATTGGTCGATCGATGGCCGAATAACGAAGGCATATTCTATCTCTGGGGTTTGTTGTCGGTCAATTTGATCAACTGCACCGGAATGAACAAAACGCCTCGCCTTTGACGGAGGCACTGAAAATTGAAACGGTACCACTTAATGACTTATTCATTCGGCTTACCTCGCCGGCCCTGTATCTCTTTTCACGGGCGAGCAGGTATACAAAGCAGAACGGGCGGCTGCACGGAAATAATGAGAATCCACGGAGGAAAGGTGGAGGTTAATTAGTTACAGGAGGTTTCCATTTTAATCCCGTCTGACCCGATCTTTTGACCCCGTGATCGTTTATGGGTGACCCGGATTAATCATTTCGTTCATTTTTCACCGTATCCGCTAATATCGAATCAGCCCGATGGAAAATCAAATTCTGCCAAGGAAATTTTTCGTGATCGATTATGATTTTGGGGAAACTGTCATTCACGCCCGATGTTCGTCGAATCTAGTGGCGCAAATTAGGGGATTATGATGCAGTTTCAATGTTCTACTGGAAATTCGATGGGAACTTTCGAGTCCATCACTTTTTACGTCGATATCGAGCATGTTGATGGAAATTAATTATTATGTGGTGCTGAGTAGGTGAAATTGTTGGACCTTAAAGTCATCAGTTTGCTGATTTCGAGCTTGTCCAGAAAATACAGACAGGTTGGACTTACTGGAAACTTAAGGATGTATTTCTGCAAATATTTAGCACGATGACAAACCTTTTCTGGTTGACATGTACCACTTTGTTCAAGTTTAATGATCGCATAATACGAAGCACAGAAAATTAGACGGAGTTTATGTCATCACTTTGATGATTTCACATTCGTCTATACGTTACAGAACTCTGAATTTCACCATTTTTGCCCTATCCATTTTATTACGCAAGAGAAAAATGATGGTCCAACCATACCAGAGCGGATAACAGGTTCCAGAACGATTTTTTGTATTAAATAGTTCTCAATTGCTGCGAAAATAATGATTTCACATCATAGTGCGTGTAATATTAGGGGAGGTTTCATAACACGTTAACTACCGGAAGCCTACTATGTACCCTTCAAGTGACATTCGTATTTTGTCAACGACCAGTTGGTCGTGCGTACGATTGGGCCCTAAACTAACCTGAACAGTTATGTAGATTTATCTAGGGTAGCTCTGTTCGTTTATCTAGTTCGGTTCCTGCCAGAGATGATATTGAACACCTGTTCGTCATCCGTAACACAATTAATGACCTTGGTGATGACTTATAATGAAAATTGTGCTATAGGGTGTTTACTTGCTCCTAAATTAAATATTTAAAGAAATTAGCACAAATTTAAAAAACTTTTAAGACATTCAGTAAATAAAGAGTTAAAAAAATGGATATGCAACCGTTCGAAAAACGGCACGCACTTATGGGATCACCTAATACTATAAGATAACATTCCAGACCAACTTTGGGGTTTTTTTTGCAGTGAAACTAAAAAACCTTTTGTCATGGGAGTTCTCGGGAAAATTCGGATTGTGTTTTGGCTATCGTGAAAAAGGTTTAGACTGATTAAAAATCAGCATTGAACTTCTCACGAGCAATTAAGTACATCATCAGAAAGAAAATGATCGACTACAAGATAATACAGACCAACCGATGTAAAAATGTTTCACAATCAAACCATTTTTACAATATCGTCAATATTTAAAATTAGCCCAGGATGATCAGCTCCCAACGCAAGAACACTTTTCTGATCAAGAGATGAATTTAAATAAAAATTTCCGATTCGGACAACCAGCTGCCACGCAAAGTGCGTCGAGTGACGCGTTGTGTTTTTGAATTCAGTGAAAACTGAATGATTCCGCGAGTTAGAGCAACGCGACCGCGCGTGAGACACCTGAAAAAGACGTGTCTCGCGCTGGAAAAGCGTGTCAGCGTTTCCGACGGTGAATATTTGGTAATTTCAGAGATGGCCCGTTTGCCGGGGATGGTAAAAGGGAGACAGTGGTCCAGCGAGCGGGAATGATGTAATTACGTAGTTAGCGGGACCTCACGTAACGGCTTGACATCTGTCTTCTGGCTCTCGAGAGCCGTTCCGACCGGCATCTGCCGGTGTCGCCCACTCCCCGTGTTTCAAGAAGCATTTTTCATCCGACCGGATACCGGGGCTCCTCGTTAGCTCCTAGAAAGATTAGACAAGGCTTGCAGAGCGAAACGAACGACCAGGATATCGCCCGGCTCGCGCTAATTACCCGATCGTCGCGCAGCCTGCGACAAAAATGCACCGGGAACAGCACCTTACATTTCTCTCCGAAACGGCAGTCTTGGGAATGCTTTTAATTCTCGGTGTTAAACAATCGATTTTTCTGTGGAACAAAAAATCTCGATGGTAAGCCAGATCTTCCGGGTTGAGGTACAAAAAAATTTCGACTCGATATGATGCATAGTTCTCGAGATAAAAATTCATAAGTGCAGTCGTGTTCTGAGGTATTACTGTTCGCGGTTTTGACAAAATTCGAAGGAAAATACCTTCCATATTATTTATAATTTAAAAAAAAAGACTCGTATAATAGCCCTGATCATGTTGATTACAATAAAAAAGAACCAACTTAATTGGGCAAACATTTCCGGAGATAAAAATGCACTGTGTAACGATAATTAAAAATTGCGAGGTTGTTAATGTTCATAAATTTTTCAACAATTTTTACGGTTATCAAGTTTGCTAGTTGTAGCTACAGGGTTTCGTTTACGGCTCGTTACGAGGCGTCTTAAACACCCTTAAATCTTCTTAATTGTCCGAGTAATTGCATGTTTTCAGAATTTCTTTCTCGTGGAATAGATCGCAGCGAGACTGCATAACGCCGCATTAGCCTAAGTGTACAGCAGTTAGGCTAGCAAGGTGCACAGAATTTCGTGGTTGTTTGGTTTTTACAGCGGTCGTTCGCGTAGCGATTACGCGATCGAACAATTAAGTATAATTACTTGTCAGTGATTCATGCATACATGCATGAAGTGGCTAAGAGCTGGCCGTATAATCATTAGCATAATGATTAGCATAATTAATGCCGCCGGGGGGAGTTAGTTTACCGCGTTATCGTCAATAATTAATGCTGACTTATCTCTGGCAGGGTGATAATATAGCGCGTATTAGGCGCAGCCTAAGGAGCATTAGCAACTCGGTTGGCTTACACGTTCTACATAGAGGATGGTGCATCGAAAGACATGCATCGTATTAGCAAAATTTACAAAACATTCTACTTTGATGCGAACATATTCCAAAAATTACGTACCGCCGCTCTTAGGGGGTCATTCGAGGTCGCGTGAACTCTAACTTTCCTCCATCAATGTTATCAATAATTTTATTAACTTTTTTAATGCATTTATAAGAGTCCGTATGCACTCACGAAAAAACTTCAGAAACGTTCAAAACGAAAATAATGATTTTCCAATCAAGAAGTGTCTTAATTTAGAGAGTTGAACTTCTTTTTTATGCACTTCTTGTGCAATTTTGAAAAATTCTTCAAACTGGAATTATATTACTTAATGCCATCATCAATTTTCTAAAGCACATAAAGTAATTGCGAATAGGTTGCACTTATGCAGTTCTTTATGCACTCGCAAACATTTTATCATAATAAGAATTGATGATTTCGGTGCTAGGTTCTATCAATTATACATCCAGCACATGTGCAATTATTAAATAATGTGTCTTGACAAAGAACATTTATTGCGTCTGAAATTTTTGTAGGAAGAATTAAATTTTGCAAATATTTATATAACACAACCATGTAAATCACAGGGATTAACCAAAATTGATGTAACTTACTTGCTGAGAGAAAAAAAATTGGAAAAAAACATTTTAGAATAAACTATGATGCACGTGCAGATCATCCATCAGATATGGTGGCAAATATGTAACTGAAACCACGTGCGAACCCGACGTAAGAGCGTGAAGTGTCATACATCTAGACAAACAGTCTATTGATTGGTTGATCGATTCGATCTATGGTGAAACTCGGTCACCTCTGGCGGCAATTTTGAACAGCGCATAGAACATTGAAATCAAGTTATTCATTGTAACATAGTTTCCTTTATATCTAGTACATTTTATTATATCAACACTCATTTGTGGTTGTACCAATTATACCAAAAGTGATAACGAAAAAGCATATTCGTGAAGATGGGAAAGTAGAATCTAAATTATATTGGAAAAATCATCATAAAACATTACTGATTCAGTAATGCTGCGTAGTAATCATGAATCCTAGGTGTTTCGTACCTAAGATTTACGCTTTGTTGTTTAATCATATGAATGGTTTCCAATAATAATCTGCGTTGTAGGTTAGATTCCTTGTCAATGATCTTCACGTTATGAAAATCAAAACGGTGGTCAGAATCTACCGAGTGTCTCGTTAAAGCGGTATGCTTTGTTGAAGGAAGGAAAATGTTACGTTTATGTTCTGTTATGCGTGTGTCCAAATGCCTGCCTGTTTGTCCAATGTATGTTAAATCACAACCAATACATGGTATTTGATAAACAATATTACAATTTTTTGTTAGAGGAATTTTATCTTTGATTGAAGGGAACCTATTTTTTAGATAAGATGGTATTGTGAAGATGGTGTTACGAGCCGAGGGCTGGCGGACAGACGTGGCCGAGGTTTTGTTCGTATGAACAGGATTGTTGTGAACTAGCCGGTGCCTGTTTCATCACCGGGTGTCACAGGATAGGTTTTCGTGGACTAGCCGATGCCTGTTTCATCATCGGGTCGCCACTAGGTGAGGAAAGACAGAGGGTGTCGTGGACTAGCCGATGTCTGTTTCACCACCGGGTCGCTTTCCAATTTACGTTTCATTGAGCTTTCAGAACTTTGTGTGACATGTTTGATATCAAATTTATTTATGATATAATTGTATATTGAATTTATATTTTTGTAATGTCTATCCGATATCCGTATTCCAAAAATTTCTAGATTCGATACCGAAACAGTTGAATCTAAAAAATGAAATACAAACAATGTAGAAGATGTCAGCAGCTAATTTCTGTGGGAATTTGCTTTAAACAGTCTAAAGTATTTATGGCAAGATCTTTTAGCATTTTTCAGTTATTCAATTTTCAAGTGGGTTACATGGCACACAAAAATGGTATTTGTAAAACCAACAAAATCTTTACGAAAAACATTATTTAAATAACATATATATTATGAAATAGGTACTTACGGGTAGTAACATTCTCCATGGCACTTAGAGAAAATGTATAACGGAAAATTACTGCTTAAAGGTAAGTTTTCTAAGCAAGCTAGCTGAAGAAAACAATTTCGATCGCTGCAGTCTAACGAAGTGATACTTTCAGTTTCACGTCTCTGAAGGCACTAAATGAATTTCTTCTGTGGCTCTATTAGAAGAAGTAAACATTCTGAAAGTATGAAAACCAACTTTTCTAAAAATTCTTTGAATGTCACACGAGATATCTTTGATAAATGGAATTACTACCGTATTTTCACAATTGATAGGACCTCTGCGTGAAATCTTTTCCTCTTTTAATTGAGTGGTTCAAAAAGGATGGTAGATTTGAAAAATCCTTTCTTCTTTCCCTTATCATAATTTTTGAAATGAAAGCAAAATTCTATTATTGAGACCAGTGCAGAAAATGAAATTACATTATGAAACGGTATCATTAATTTGTTGGAGGGTACAGTGCATTTATGAATGCACTTCTCTTCATGCATTGATGAAAATGAAAAATGTAAGAATATAAAAATAGAGTAAATCCACATTTCTCTGTGGATTTACTAATATCTTAAAATAGTATTTAAAATGAGAGTCAAATTTTATTTCAGAATCCAGTGAAGGTACGTAACCTCTTTCATTATTTATGAATTCTTGCACAAAAATATTCATATGCACCTTATATGCAGTTCTATGCACTCGCCAAATTCCTTGGGATTTAAAATAGTGCTCTTTGGTACGAGGACAGGAATGTAACTGGAAGCTTGGACCTTTTTTGGTAGTAAGATCTATTGCTGGAAGATCTATTTGCTTGCAAGATGGATCGGCTGTCGAACAAGATCGGACAATGACTAAAGAGTGAATGCTGACGAGAAGCTTTCCTCTGGCTCGTCTTGCTAATTAATTTTCATGCTGTTTCGACTCGCAGCACTGACATCTCGTGACCGATAGCTTCCATTGAACTATGATACGAGTCATGCTTTCGACGTTAATTGTTACGCTGCACTGAATGATTATCCGACGGTCTGTTGACGGCTAATTTGGTTAGATTGCACTAGACGTTACGCCAAACATGTTATACCATGACCGCTGGAGCTATGCGTTCGGACACGCTGTGGTTGACCTAACGTTGTCCTCCTCGAGCAAGGTCATTTATCGTGCCCTCCATTTTATATTTATGCACTATCTGCTTGTCGTTACCATTCCGCCAAATTGTGTCAGTTCGGAAATTACAGTGTGAAGTCTGGAAATGTTTTAGGGTAACTTCGCGAATCTTTTGCCGTGAAACTGAAAAACCTATTGGCATGGGCCTTCCCGGGAAACTTTTGATTGTATTTTAGCTGTCTTTTAAAATTTTTAGACCAAGGAGAAAAGAGAATCGAGGTTGCTACGAGCAATTACGTACTCCTCGAAACAGAATTATTTATTACAAGACAATATACCAGGCCAATTTTGACATTTTTAGCCATGGAACCAAAAAATCATTTGCTATGGGCCTTTCATGAAAAATTCAATCCGTGTTTCGACGCTATTTCCAAATTTTTTAGAGTGAGAAATCTTATTAATTCCAAAGTTGTTCAATATCTAGAAAATCATTTTTGACTACAGTCCAACAAGAATTAAACAAAAGTTGTACGATTCCTATGAAATTGATGAAAGTATGCAATAGATTCGAGAAAGAATTACAGACGCAATGGTGCACTTGATGATTGCAATTTCTCGCTCGGAAGTACTCACGCGGAAGCAAGGAGAAAAAAGGCGGGAGTAATCGCGAAGTAAGTCGCTCGTTGTTATTTCGGTATAATACAAAAGTTTTTCAAGCTTGAATATCATTCGCGCATTAAGATGCAGCTGGATGTAATTTCCGAGATGGTGAGGATGCGTCTCTCGCCCTAAGAAGTTGCAAATGTTGCGAATTCTCCCGCGGATTCCAAGGCCCCGGCGGCGATGAAAGTGTTTCGGGATTTGAATACTTCATCACGGTATTATCATATTCAAATATTAACAACGGAACCGCGGCACTCTTGTATTAAGAAAATCAATTGCGACTGATTAATGCCGCCCACTGGACCGTGCACATTTTTCCACCTTCAATTTCTGAAAATTCCAAACATTTGAATATCATCTTTATAAATCATGCGACTCGGAAGTCCTTTGTATTTCTTTATTCTTCGTTCGTTTTAACAGTTTAAATCAGGGTGAGTTTAAGTCACCGCTTTGTCTAATTCGAGTTTGTTTAAAAAATATAGAACGTCGAATCTCAATAATTTTTCATATGAAAAGATGTACGCGTTTGTTTTGGAGCTTCAACTTGTAGTGCAACCATCAAGAACGCATTTTTATTACAAATTGGTCCTTGCATAACGTAGAAAACACAAAATTAATGTGAGTTTAAGTCATCACTTTGTCTAACTCGAGTTTGTTTAATAAACATAGAGCTTTGATCAACAATTTTTGATATGAAAATATGTACACGTTTAGTTTGAAACTTCATCTTGTACAGTGAGTGCAACCATGATGAATTAGGATGAGTTTAAGTCATCAGTTCCCCGGTTTCGACTTTGTTTACAAAGTACAACCTACCAAACTTTTATCTGGAGAACTGTCAGTCAGAACGAAATGATTCCTGTTCCATCCCGAACAAATGAATAATAAATATTGCAAGAAATTCTCTCCATCAGCAGTGGTGCCGTTGATTATATCTCTCCGTGCCAAATAAAGTTCGTTATCGCCGTTGTTCCACCTCGAACAGGGCTACCAATGAAAATGTAAAGGTCTGTCTTCCGTTCTCGCGACTCGGCCTCACCTATAATCATGTTAGCGTCGGAGTTCAGCGACAGGGTTTATTCTCGGGTACCGGTTTCGAGTACGTGGTGGTCGAGGACGCCTAGAGTATCTACTTCGCGAAGCTCCTGCCGGTGTTTTATAAGCCTGATGAATGTGGATTAGACTCCCCCACCCTCCGGTCGGCCATTTTGTCCCTGCTTTTCTTCCAGTTCCTCCTCGTCCTCGTCCTCTTTCTCACCAGTCCTTCTTCTCGTCGTATCTCGTTACCCTTCTCCGTCTTCGTTCCAGGCTTTTCGTACGACTCGGCCATTTTCTTCCTTTTCTTCATCCTTTCTCCCTCTCTCACTCTCTCGTAGCCAACCCTCGCTCACTCGCCACTCCGTTCATTCGACGCGAAACTCCTTCGAAATTATGCAGATCCAACATCCTCGGTACCGTTTTCTTGTGCCGCTCGGGCGAAAAGCTAATTTTTGCGCTAACCATCCGACTCCGAAGATAAATGTTAGCCGACGGCACTCCATTTCGAGGAGCAGCAACCTGATCGACGCTCCTCCAACCGTATTTGAATACCCTGCTTCGAATACCTTCGATCCGGAACGGTTCGTTTGTGTTACGACCCTATAAACGTCCGCTAGCTGATAAATTTCTGCTCGATTCTTAATGATTTGATGGCTACCGTAAGAAGTATCCTGCTCCAACATCGAATAGAGTGAATAGAAATAAAAGTGCCCGGTGAAGATCATGCTGCAATTAATCACAACTCGGTGCCTTTGATATTGTCGGACAAATAACAATTCTTAGGCCTACCTTCCAACTTTTTTTCTCATAACGGCACCATTTTACTGTCAATTATAAATTAATACAATGCTGACGTTGTAGTCGAATGTGTCAGTAGTCGTAGATTAAGTGATTCTTTTGATTCTATTTTTTTTTTAATTTTTATCTAGAAGGGCTCTAATCGTTTAGAATTTTTTTGAAAGGCTGCTCTTTACCTTACCGGACTCAAAATTTATGCCATTCTACTGTAAATTATGATGTATTTGGTATGTGATCCAGTAGATTTGCATAACTCCTGAACCATTGATCATACGGGATCGAAACTTTTCGATTTGCAGTCGCCCCGGGTATAAATCTACTGGATTGCATATCAAATACATCATAATTTACAGGAGAGAGGCGCAAATTTTGAGTCCGGTAAAGTACAGGTTACTCAAGAATTATTTTAACTAAAATAATTAAATATAAACCCCAAGACTTCACCGAAAGCTAACTATTCCATAACAAAGTACTCATTTGAAAAGTAGAGCCGGCCGAAGATTTATCCGACAGACAGCGGAACGAAATGTTTCGGCGTCCGTTAATCGACGGTTTGGGTGGGCGTGTTTCCTCTTAATCGTGATCGATTGTTCCGATAATGGAGGCTCCGGCGACCCGCGGGGGCCGGTCGCCGCGGACCTTAACAAACAAACGCAATCGGTTTTTCCCCGACGCAATAGCGAACAAAATGATACTCTCCCAGTTCCCGTGGCTCGCTTGTCGGGGGCTCGCCATAAAGGAAACAAGGGTGTTATTCATTTTATCGACACACTTTTTTCCAACGGTTATTCATACGTTACAAAACAATTCATAAACTTCGTGTGCCACGCTTCCAATTTTCCGAGCCGGATCGTCGGGAAAAGTCACGGTTGAAGCGACACCAATGCACCGGGTTTTGTCCCATCCCCTCCCCCCCTCTTTCTCTGTGTTTTCCTCTCCACCGAAAAATGCTTTCAATGGGCACACTCGATAAAAGTAATCTGCTGGGACGAGATCGATGTATTAAGTTCAAAGCTGGAACCGTTGGCGACCCAACGGTCGGATAAATGGATTGAAATGGTCGCCGAATTGTCTTCTCTAATGCGTTGCGTCACTCGAGCCCGAGTAATCCTAGAATTTTCGGAAAACATACGACACGACAACGGAATCGATCAGAGCACGCTCACCAGTGTAACTGGGTCAACGGATCGGCTCCGCTGTTCTGTTTTCCATCGTGTTCCGGCCGGACCATGCGAGTCCTCGCGCAAAATACCATTTTTTGTTGTTGTTCTATTGCACATTTACCTCGGGAGTTTTCCAGTGGCGGATTGTTACGCCGTTTATAAGTACTGAGCTTAGTGGGGAAATATATACTTTACTAGATTTCCCCCGCCACGCGTTGCTGTGGCACAGTATTTTTTAAAAGCATATACGTATTGAACGTGTTTGTGATAATCTATTTCGTTCAATTCCATTTCGTTTTTCGCGTTGCTTTCTAGTTCTCTCTCCCTCTCTCGCTCTCCTCGCTCTCTTCCTCGCTTTATCTCGTTTTCTACGTCGGGAAGGAATTAGAGCAAACCGCATTCAAAAATGTCGATTTGATCGAAAAATATAAGCTAAAACGTGCCCAAAAGAGGCCGAAAAAGTCATATTTAGTGTGTTTGTGACGGAATCAATTGTGAACGGCAAGACGGAGAAAACTGCGGTTTGAACCGTTAGACGCTGCGTTTCTTCGGGAAGGTATTAAAGCAAACCGCACTCGAAGAAGTCCATTCGATCAAAAGTTATAAGCAGAAACGTTCCCAAAAGAGAGCGAAAAAATTGACTTTTTTCACTAATGATGTCACAACTTTTGAACCAATAGACTTTTTTGAATGCGGTTTGTTCCTAAACCTTCCCGAAGAAACGCCGCGTCTAATGGTTCAAGCCCCAGCTTTCTACGTTGAGCCGTTCTCAAGTGATGCCGTTACAAACATACAGACAGACACAATTTTATCATATATAGAGATTATATTATTTATATAAAAGATTCTTCGTTCTTAAATACCTATGTATACCAATTTTCATAGCGATAGGATCAACGGTATATAAGTTGATGCATCGCAGCGCCATCTACAGCGGCGAGTTACAACAAATTGAATAGCGTATAAACCTTCCCCATCAAAAAATATATATATGTGCCAAGTTTCATGTTGATCGGTCAAACAGTTGCGGAGTCTTTTAATAGTCTATTAATCATATATATATATATATATATATATATATATATATATATATATATATACAAACATCAATTTTTATATATTAAGATTAAATGGGGGAATTAATTATATCATTTCGATCTTACCGAGCATCAGCGGAATCTATGTACACTTCGAAGTGTATGTACTCAAAGATTTAGTGAGATGTGTTGAGAAATTGAGGAAATTACTGCATTTTGCAATGCAGAATGCTGATGGATGTAGCAGCTTCTATTTAATTTTGGAGTCATTTCAAAATTAAATAAAGGAGGTGTAAGAACTGTGACTATAATAAGCATGATTTCAGAAAATACTACATACATTGAAGTATATGTACTGAAAGTTTCATTGAGATATGTTCGAAAGTAACAAAATTATTGCATTTTTAAGTGCAGCATGATCATGGACGTGTAGCAGCTTCTATTTTGGGGTAGTTTCAAAAGTAAATAAAGGAAATTAAAAAATTCTGATTATAACAACCATGATGTCAGCAAATACTACATACATCGAAGTAAGTGTACTCAAAGTTTCAGTGAGATATTTTCAAAATTAGAGATGTCATTGCATTTTGAAATGCATCATGATCACGGACGCAGCAGCTTCTAGTTTGGGGTCGTTTCAGAATGAAATAAAGGAAATGAACGAATTGCGATTATAACAACCATGATCTCAGCAAATACTACACTTTTCTGCGAGCTTCTGAAACAGAGTGTTTCGTAATAGCGGGACTAAATTTTTCAGAAACATTTTGTAGATCTCTTTCACATGGAACCATCACAGTATTTGTATTTTATTTCATTCGAATTGTTTTGGTGTCGCTCTCGATAGTATTTCACCAGACTGCACTTAGCACCGGAGAACGGTAAATGCAATATCTTCCGGTGCAGGAGTGCAGCGGAGAAGCAACATTCTTCACCACGCCGAAAAACATTGCTCGCGAAGCAATATATTTTTCTAATAAACATCGCGCCCCGGAGTAAAGCCGCGATAAATTGCAGCCGGAAGTTGCCACGATGAGTCTCACTTTATCTCGTTTCGAACCGGTTTTCGTAGATTAAGTTTCAATTCCCGGGACGTAATTTCTCCTGGCGATTTATAATTGGTTGACTCCTGTAAAGAATCGCAGAAATTCGAGACTTTTGCTTTCCACCTCACTTGACCTGTTACATCGATTATCGCGGTCAAAACCGGTGTGTAAAATCGATCGAAGAGTTCTATTAACTACAAATAAATCAAGTAAACTTTCAATGTGAACAATATGCTTGTAGCACCGTACCTTTCTGGCGCGAAGAAAAAAGATACAACAAAATTCAACAAATAATTTGTTTTTTAAATGAGAAAAAAGTGTCACGACTCGATGACCATCATCAAAATCTGCACAAAATGGATTTGATTCTTTTTTCTACGTCCACGAGATGATCCACAAGACATCTTGCATCCCTTAAATTCGATGGACTTCCCAATAACAACATTTTAACTTTCAAAATATTATTCAAACAAATTATTTGTTCAGAAATCTGTTTGCACAGGGAGATTTATTAGTAATCCAAACACGAACAAATTGCATTTTGATTTTTCTCTTGACGCCGAATAGTTACGGAGAGACCACACGACACAATCCCCCAACTTCGGAGCTCGTCTTCGCCATTGTGGTGAACAACTAAATTGCTTGACAAATATTCTTTTGATTTTCACGTCATACTCGAAGCTCGTCAACACCGGTATGTGTCACAAGAAAGTGTTGGCACAGAGGTGGGGGCAGACAAACAGAAAAAGGGACGCGCAGAAATTCGATTCCTTGGATCGCGGGGCTCGAAACACGCTAACTTAGCAGCAAACTCGGGCTCAATCAGACCCTTGTTAACTCCGGCTGCTGTTACTGCGGATATTGAAGTATTGATTTCGTTCCTCTCCCTGGAAAGTTTATACCGGCATTACGGATTTCATGCTCTTCCTCTTTCTCTTTCCACCCTCCGCCCTTCTGCTCCTACCATTCACTCCCCCCCTGCCGCCCTTGCTGCGGACCAACCCCTCTGCACCAGATATTTGCATTTCAATCGGTTGATTAAAAATCTATAATTATGCCGCCCTTGTCCGTAAGAATGGGAAAAAACTTTTCGGCGAACCTCCCCCGGTCTTTTTCGAGCTGCTTCGCAACCCCCACCCCCAGACCCTGTGACCTAGCCGGCCCTTAGCAATCAAAGACTATAAATCCTTTTCTCATTAATGGTGGGCCCACCTTCTTCAGGAATTAACTTGTACGAAGATCAAATTGTGATCTTAATAGTGATTTACGTGTAATTTGTTAGCTAAATATTGATTTTGCAATAATATCACAGAAATGTGATTTATGGTAACCGAATTTTGTACGCCTCTAGTGTAGTATTGTGAACCTTGAATATATATTTCGAACGTTTCTTTCGTATTTTGGCGAACACTTCTGTTGGAGGTGTCAGTGTAACCCTTGAAGTTGACGAGGGGGTGCGAAGTGTGTTTTGTTGAATATCTCATGAACTAGCGGAGGTAGAACAAAAGTTCAAAATGCAATTAATATATGTTTCAATGGCGAACTTTTTCTGTGTCGAGAAATTTCCGCAAAAACTAATTTTTTATAAAATTATGTTACAAATTAATATCTGGAATTTAAAAGATGTCACGTTGAATATCTCGGAAACTAGCAGACGCGGGAGCAAAATTCAAAGTGCAATTTGTGCAGCTTTTGATGACAATTAAAAATTGATGACTCCATTCTATCAAATGTCCCAGGGACGCAACGTAAAAAAACGTTTCGAGATGCTTCTCTACGTAATTGAATTTTGTAGAATGAATTTGAATGAAGATGCTAATGCTTTACCTTGTTTAGTAGGACATCAAGAAACACTTGGTACATCCAGTACTCTAATTACACAGTCTCCGGGTACTTTTATGAGTGTTCATTACGTTTATAGTTGCCGGTTAAGAGGGAATATATGAATTTAACAGACGCAGGACATGGAGGTAGTGGGGAGCTCGGAGGTAGTTGGTTAAAATTTTAATCAAGACTTTTATGTCGGCGTGGGTGCAACCTCGAAAGAGGAAGGAGGCAATGCGCGAGGTCGGCGTGCCAGGGTTTCCCTCGTAAAATGCATATTGAATATTTTTATAGTCGCGGAGGGGGGGCTCCTCGAGGGCGATTAGTTGTTTTTCGGCGTATTAACTTTAAAGAGCCGCGTCGCTACTTTAGCAAATTCGCCCACTTTGCTGTCGAGAGAAAAATTGCCCTGGAAAATGCGCCCTTGCGATAAAAAATGAGCGACTATAGTCTGCAGAGACTGTTGTGAAACATTCAGCGTTTTT
This sequence comes from Lasioglossum oenotherae, assembly GCA_028455765.1. Lineage (NCBI taxonomy): Eukaryota > Metazoa > Arthropoda > Insecta > Hymenoptera > Halictidae > Lasioglossum > Lasioglossum oenotherae. Next base: position 3,901,994 of record CM052295.1, on the reverse strand, counting down.
ATCATTTAATTTTAAACTAGCTCCAAGGTACAGTGACGTTTCAAAATTAATGAATCGTTTCAAATTACTATCTAAATTAATAAACACCTGCAACTCAAAAATCTCTTATCTCCAGTTCATTTTTAAGCTGTGTCTGTATTATAGCACAGTGTCTTGTTTAAAATTGAGTAACAACTTAAAAAACATTTTTTCAACTGTATAAATGTATTTTCTGCATCTAAAAGGAAGTAGGAGAGAATAGTAGATGGATCTTAGTAGGCGTGGCTTTCTAATTCCTACTCTATGAAATACTCTAAGGGGTCGTGGCTTTGTTATTCCTCCTATATGAAATATGCTCCGAGGGTTTTCTCATTTCTACTCTATGAAGCGCCCTGAGGGGCGTGGTATAGTTATTTCAACTCTATAGAATGCGTTGAGGGACGTAGCTTTGTTATTCCTCCTGTATATATTCATTTGGAGGGCGTGGCTTCTTTGCCAGAATATCGTCAGGGGGGCGTGGTTCCTTTGCTCCCAACGAATTTTGAATATTGTATACCTAGATCATGATACAGAAAATTCAGTGATTAAAAAAAAAGCTATTGTGGGCATCATTCTGAAAGTTTGTCGATTCTATCAGTCACATTTGAAGAACATGCAGTAATTTTCCCAATTGAAAATATGCACTCGATTCAAAGCTGTAGCTATAACGATGTACACGTTGATTCCTATTGAAAAAACCGCAACTATACGAAACGCTATATCGCCTAATTAGTATCGAGGGGTCCAGAAGCTGCACCGGACGGGCATCAGACGCGGTATCCTCGAGAGAGAGAGAGAGAGAGAGAGAGAGAGAGATTGGCTTCTTAATTGTAGATGCGAGTTGCACCGCGAAATTCCGGTCGGGAACGTGGAAACGCGTCTGCGTGGCACGGCGGCTGATGACTCTGCGCGGGATAGGAGAGGACTGTTCCGAAACGAAACACGCCGGGGCCACACCGGCTAGGAAACGCTGTCTTGGCGAGGCTGTTTCCTGGCTTTCCGTGTTATGCACCAACAGTTCAAGCTGCGTTTAATCAACTGAGCATCGCACTCCAATTGCGCGACTGCTGGTTCCTGGCTGGAGCCGCACGCCGGCCGTGACGTCTCCTAAACCTGCGCAGCTATGCATCCAAGATGGATTAAACTTTTGAGATATATGCCACTTGTTCCGGCGGAGCGATGTATCGCCTACTGCTAGGCGAAATTAATTATGTTCCTCGCGCGATTCCGCTGGATGGATCATGTCAGCGCGACGAGTTCGATCGTTCGACTGTGATAATTCATAAATCATATCGAATGGGATGATAATTGGGATCATATTGATCATATTCTTAAATCATATTGATTGGGATGTTTTGCTAGCTAATACAAACGTCGATGATTCTACGAATATTTTATACGACCATCTTGATTTTGCGATTGAAAACTATGTTCCTAAAATGTACTGTAATCGTTCGACTTATCCGAAATGGTTCTCTAAATACTTAATTAGGTTAATTCGTAAAAAGAAACAGGCTCTCACAGAGTCTTTAAAAGGAGTTCTCTACTGTGTGACTATCTGACTTTTGTCAACTTACGAACCGAATGTAAGAGGATTGCTAAACATTGCTATTCTTTAGTTATATTTACACAGTAAGTAAGGTAAGTATTTAATCTTTTTAACTTAGTTCTCATCAACAAATTCTTGAACTTGTGGTGATACCTTATTCTTATTTTTATCACCACAAGTTAAAGAAAGAATTTGCTGATGAGAACTAAGTTAAAAAGATTAAATACTTACCTTACTTACTGTGTAAATGAAAATATAATCATGGAAAGTAGATATCTAATTTAAATTACATTACAGTCACACATAGCCTACAAGGAGTGCCAGCGGCAATCGCAGCGATATATCGGGTAATCGTTCGCGCGTGCGCGTCAAGTGATATACGTCAAATAAACGTTCAAATACTTCATTATGTTTAATTTTATTGTGTTTTATATATGAGAATACAATATATACCTTCAAACTAGTGGGTTATCAAATCATATCAACGAAAAATGATTACATTAGTTCTGTTCACAAAAATCGATTTCTTGAAAAAACCAGAGGACGTAGACAAATTTTGAGACCAGATTTGAAATCAGCGTGAGAAAATCTACGGGAAATGATATATAGCAAAAATTGAAAAAAAAAAGTTTTCTGCCCGTGGTAACGCAGAAACCACATTTTCTGGAAATTGTGAAAGTTTAACGAATTTTCTCAAGCTTAGAAACCGTTCGTACCGTAATCTCCCTATTTTTCCCATATTCTGCAAAGTTTCAGCTTTAATTTATAAAAAAATTCATCGCTCTACCTCATTTCTATCGAAAGTTATTCCTTTTTGAAGCGAGGTAAGTCACTTTTCCGCACTGTGCGGCGTTGGCCGGCAGGGGGAGTTGGCAGGCACTGAATAAATTCTGGGTACATAGAAGGTCGCGGAGAAACATCGCGACTTTACTGTATTTGCAGAAATTGGTGAATTTGCAGAATTTTTGGATTTGATGATTTATAAACGAGGTCGACGGACGGTCAATGGGAAAACGCGTTCGTGGTGATGATGGACATTTTGATTAAACAAAAGAATTGTATAATGGAGTACAATTTCGTGAATTAAAGAATTTTTGTCCATCTTCATAACGAACTTGTACTTATAAAATTGTCTTTATTCTAATCTAGAAAGTTTGTTTTATTGTAGAAACAGAGCAAACTGCAGTTTAGAATGTTATTAGCGATTCTCAGCTGATGTCAGGTGATCGAAAATGCGGTTCGAAATTTCAGGAGCGGTAAAATATAGGTCGTTGAATTTATCTGCCTTCTGATCGGTGATCGAACTTTCTATTTACCAATGCTAACGATTTAAAAAGTCCGGCGGAACTGGGTCAGGTAGCGCGCCGTTAGTCAGACTTTTAAATATGGTAAATATAATCAACGCTCAACTCGAAACTAGTATATGTACACCTCCGGAGTAAAAATTTCAATCACGGTGACAGGGGGGGGGAGGGTTTAACGAATTCTATTAGGATGTTAATACATTGAATCGCGAGGTAATAATCGATCCATGAAGGTTTTTGGACAATTCTCTCGAAGCTGAATAGGGGAAATTTGAGTGGAGTTCCAAATTAAAAGGATTTTCAAATTAATGTTTTCCCAAGTTGATGCTGATGATCTAATGTTGATACCAAGGAGTTTGGGGAAATTTAAGTACGGTGTGGTGTAGTGTAATGGGAATTAGGATGGGTTTATGTCATCACTTTGGCGGTCTCGAATTTGTTTATGAGATACAGGCTCTCGAAATTCTCAACGTTCGCTTGTCCTCATAAATGGAGAAATTGGATTTATGATGGCTTGAAACTTCCACTTTTGCAGACCAGCGGAAAAGCGACAAATTAAATCGGTTGTATGAGCAATAAAACTTTCTTTTGCTGAACAAATCTGATACAGATTTAAAGATCAAATCTTCCCTTTGTTACGTCCTCAGGTGGACGTATTAAAGATTTGAAGTTTAATTTGAAAGATTTTGTTTGATGATAAGACGCAGTTGTGAACCTACCTGCATTCACTGGCTTCGGTTCGGGTAATTGAGGATTTCTTAAATGCTATGGCTTTGATCTTGGAATTGGAACGTAGAAATCGAAGTTGGGTAAACTCTTTGAAAATGATTTGATATTTTCATTCGAATAGAAATAAACGAAAGTATATTCTAAGCACCAAATTTCGGATACATAATGTTATCGAAATCTTCTTATAAATTGTTAGTAATTACCGCTAGGTAGATTTCGCTTTTCGTTTGAACAGTCGCTTCTGCGCTGGATTGGATGATGTTGGAAATTGCTGGTTGCTCCGGCGCGGCAGTTTAACACGCCTTTTTCTTTGATGTGTTGTTTAACTTCACTGAACTTTTAATATGTTAGTGAGATTTTGAAATATTGACTGTTGACTAAACGTATTTTATCAATTTGTAATGTGGACTGAACTGTTGACTGTTGATTGTGTACTGTGTACTGGATTTTTAATTGATGTACGATGGTGATATCGATAGAATTTTTATCATTGACTGAACTGGTCCTGATGAGGAACCATCCCTTTTATAGATATGCCAATCCATTGTTCTAGGCTTAATCTTTATAATTTTCATAAGGAATTTACATCATCACCAATTTCTTTTAATCGATTTCTTCTTAATCGTATTTTTCTTAGTCACTCTCTTCTTAATCGTGTACATTGCATCTTTTATCCTCCTCTTGGCTGGATCATATTACTCTGCGCATGTCATGAATCGAGGAACAATCCATTGCTCATGGATTCTTCTGAAAAATCTTCGCAGTCTTCAGTGATGAACAGGCTTCAACGAATATTCGCTCACAATTTATATTTGAAAATGACTCGATCATTTAATAAAATAAATTTCGCTACATTTTCAATCTGTTCGATGAGGATTTAAATTCAAAATGAGTTTTCTTAATTCTATCGCACGCAATATACGATAGTTCGACATTAATTTTCAATTATAATATTTGATATTTTATTTCTCGTACATCATTATTAGAGTAAGTATTTAATTCAGAAAATGTATATCATACATGATTGATTTCATCAATTACACTGTCCAACAGCCAAAAAGTATTTCGATTCCCACTATGCGATTCTTATAGAGTTTTCCGCGCTGATTCCGAATCTGTTTTTCATTTTTCTCCTATACGTCCAGTTTTTGAGAAAATGGGGTTTAAAAAAAGACATATTTTTCAACTTTAAACAAATATTGTGATGTTATTATAAAAGATATTGAATTGTTCTTTACAGCAAAAGATTCTGTAGACTTTCCCGAATACAGTGATATCCAATATTAATACATTATGATTGTTTAAACATGTTTAAATAATGATTAAAGACGGAGAGACGCCACATCTGCACCAATTTTTGCAGATATTTTCGAATTTATCTCAAAAAATTAGAGTCCAGCGGAAAATCGAACTATAGCACGCGATAGAGTAGACTTTTATCTTGAAAAAACTCCGTTTGAAGTTTGCGACATCGACGTTTTTTTCGATACGGAGCGGCGAACGACCGTTTTGGTGGTGAGCGACACTCACGTCAACTCATGTCGAGCGAAGATATTTTGCTTTCTGGTTCGAAAAAAACGTCGGCCATGCGTACTTCAAAGGGGGGTTTCTCAAGACAAAAGTCTGCTCTTTCGCGTGGTATAGTTCAATTTTTCGCTGGACCCTTATTTTTTGAGATGAATTCGAAAATATCCGCAAAAATTGGTGCAAAAGTGGTGTCTCTCCGTCTTTAGTCATTGTTTAAACATGTTTAAATAATCATAATGTATTAATATTGGATATCACTGTATTCGGGAAAGAAAGAGTAGAGTAATGGCCGAGGGCCATTAAATGAAAATATAATCATGGAAAATAGATATCTAATTTAAATTACATTACAAGTCACACATAGCCTACAAGGAGTGCCAGCGGCAATCGCAGCGATATATCGGGTGATCGTTCGCGCGTGCGCGTCAAGTGATATACGTCAAGTAAACATTCAAATACTTCATTATGTTTAATTTTATTGTGTTTTATATATGAGAATACAATATAAACCTTCAAACTAGTGGGTTATCAAATCATATCAACGAAAAATGATTACATTAGTTCTGTTCACAAAAATCGATTTCTTGAAAAAACCAGAGGTCGTAGACAAATTTTGAGACCAAATTTGAAATCATCGTGAGAAAATCTACGGGAAATGATATATAGCAAAAATTGAAAAAAAAAAGTTTTCTGCCCGTGGTAACGCAGAAACCACATTTTATGGAAATTGTGAAAGTTTAACGAATTTTCTCAAGCTTAAAAACCGTTCGTACCGTAATGTCCCTATTTTTCCCATATTCTGCAAAGTTTCAGCTTTAATTTATAAAAAAAATGTATCGCTCTACCTCATTTCTACCGACATTTATTCCTTTTTGAAGCGAGGTAAGGCACTTTTCCACACTGTGCGCCGCAGGGCGGGTCGGGTATATCGGTGTGAACCACTACTAATCCAATTACGAAACTTCTTTGCTTTTCATTATTTTCTTATGGGATTTTCACCAAATTATTTCTGGCATTTTTTCTGATTAAAATGACATCAAACACGATATAATTTCAACTGTATTTAGTGGTTTAATCGACGATGAAAATTTCGGGCGCAAGCAAGGACTGCGCATGGGAAAGAAAGAGACGCGGACAGTCGCCGTCGCCGGCACAGTTCGAACAATGTCCCATACGCTGTTCTTCGTTGCGTTCGAAACTTTTATCGCCGATTAAACCACTAAATACAGTTAAAATTATGCGGTGTTTGGTGCCATTTCAATCAGGAAAGTGCCAGAAATAAGTTGGTGGAAGTCCCATAAAGAAATAATAAACACTAAAGCAGTTTTGTAATTGGATTAGTAGTGGTTCACACCGATACACTCCGCCGCGCGATCTGTATTTACATGCTGTTCTTTGTTGCGTTCGGCTTCAATATAATGTCCCTACATGATATGTCTCCGTGCAGAACACAGCCGTTGGAAAAATATCGCGACTTTACTGTAGAGAACCCTTAAAACATACACACCTTGCCTCAGTCCTTCGAGTTTCATTTTTCCAACCCTCTCGGTAGTCCTCCCTTCGTTTCCCCTCGAGTATCAATTTCTCTAAAAAATATTTCCTTTGCGCGCCGGATCTCTCTGGCCTCGTCTTTTCATCCCGACCTCGGTCTCCCTGCACCCTCAATTACAAACGTACACACACGCACACACGCATGCGGATTGGATCGTTACTCCGTGACGCCCACGGTTTTCGGGCCGCTCACGCCTCATAGAATTTATACGGCCTTCCGCATCAGCACTTTGGGACGTTTTGCAGATTAGGACGTTCCGCGGGCGAAACGAAACAGCAGCTACTTTGGATTCATTAAATAGACCCTTCGCCCACCCTCTAACCCGCCCTTACCGCCACAATTCCCATGAGGAGAGACTCGACTGCGGAAAATCCGCCCCCCGTGCTGTATCTCGTTCATTGAATAATTTTGCTGAATTTTTCCGGCAAAGGAAACTCATCGACAGGCACGCTGTACACCGTACAAAATTATGCAAATATCTGTTATGACAAAAAAAGAAATTGTCCATCCCGCGTATACAACCTCGTCGATGCTCATTCGATTTCGAAACCTGACAACGTTATTCCGTAGTTCTTATACTGTTACTCGTGTTGTTATGCTAAATAGAAATTGTTCGTGTCGATTGTATGACGCACAAGCCGAATAAAATGATTATTCATCCTTTAATAATTTCAACAAGGTAAAAATACTACATAAACATTCTTATATTCGTTTAATCCTTTTACTGGTTTAAATTGCATCTACCCATTCTCGTAATAAATGCCTAAAATCCACAGTCTAGTTATGTGTTGCGACATTGTTTATAATAATTTTACCAACATATCCGCCGCACTTCGCTGATTAAAACGACTCCAAACACGATAAAGTGCCTGTCATATTTACTTGTATAATCCACAACGCAAGTGGAACCTCGATTATTCGAAACGAGGAATTTGAACTGTTGTAATTTCGTGGGGGAAAAAGTCGGAGGACATTCTATCTGGGCGCGTCACTCCAAATTAATATTCCTCTGGTTGATTCTGGTTGATAACAGAGACTTCGATCAAACTTAACACTTTACCTACCGTAAGTGCACAAAAAGCAATTTTCCATTGACTGAATAAGTTAGAATTGATCCAGAACCAAAGTCAGTGGGTACCGCACAAGCTCAGTTCTGAGAACAGAGAACAACGATGCGAAAACAACAAATGATGTCATTTGTTGACATGGCTCCATCGGATTTTCATTTATTCCGATCACTCCGGCATCATTTAGCAGATAAAAATTTCCAAACATTGGAAGAGGTGCAAAAAAGCATTGGCGAATTCATTACATCAAAACCGCCATCTTCTTTCCGTCAAGGAATTCGACAGTTGCCTGAATGATGCACCAAAGTCATCGATAATAGTGGAGACTATTTCGAAAAATAACAGATTTATGATTACTAGACTGCGGATTTTATGCATTTATGACAAAAATAGGTAACCACAATTTAAAGCAGTGGACATATTAAAAAGATTTAAACACATCGGCGTATTGGTTTCAGCTTAATCAGATAATTAAAAGAAGAAAGAAATGTTTATTTCACTCCTGTGTCGTGCAATCAATTTTTTATTTTGCATAAAGATCCTCAGTCTGATGATTACATTCTAAATAAATACTAAATTTGTTTTAAAAAGGGACCGAATTAATTTCTACACCCAATAAAAAGAATTTCTTTGTAAATTCATAAATAAATGGACTTACACCACTTTCAGATACATCTGCTCATATATTAAACTACGTGCTCGGAGAATTTCCCGGCAATATCTCTGAAACTCGTGGAAACACATCATTCGAAAGGTTCCCTCGATCAGCATCCTGCCTCTTGAGCGAGTTCCTAACAAAATAAAGTCGAACAGGGACAAGAAAGGTTAAGTGCATCGCAAGTGCAGGTGCATAGACGTCACGGTTGATCGATAGGTCGACCGGGGATGAAGAACCGTGTCGGATCCCGTGGAAATGAAGGGGCCGGAGCGCCGGACGTTAAGGGAAGAATGAAAACAGGAAAGAGAGAGAAAAAAGAAAGTTTCATCGAGGACGGGTCTTGCGTCTCTCGGTGGTGGTAACTGCGAGAAAGAAACGTCACGTACGTGGCACCTGACTACCGCCAGGACATATCAAGAGCGCTATCGTTGTCCCTCCTCTAGGAGTCGTTTCCACCCCATCGAGATCACGACGAAAGTACCGTCGCTAGTCGGCTAATTCCACCCGCGCCCGTCCCCTTTCTGTCCGTCTGCAAAGTATCTTGCTACGTGACGCTGCGCCCTGGAAAGCCCGTACAAACCGAGAGGAGAAACGACCGAAGACGCCGCGCTAAGATCTGCAGGGAGGACTCCGACGACCTGACGCGACCCGTTGGAACCGGCCCAAAGCGGAACGACCAGCTTCCACCATTTTCTGATACCCGACGCTCACCGACACCGGTCGCTTTCGGGTCTTCGTCGCTTGGGTATTGCGCTCGCTGTAAACCCGAAGACTAGCTGTAGACCACCGGAAATTAGGAGCGGTTTGCATTACCGTTTTACTGATTTTTCATTTGTGTACAAATTTACACTGAAATATGTGCACTTATGAACAAGTTAGGAATTTTTATCTTGGAAATTCTTTACAGGACTCAATTGCTTAAATAGATTAAACAGTACTCAATTGCTGAGAAAATAATTATTTTACCTCACAGTGCGTGTAATATTAGTTTTTTTTTAGGTTTTTTAAGACTTTAAGGAGGTTTTTTAACACTTTACCTACCGGAAGCCTATTAATAGGATTTTCAATAGTTGTGCTGTACCAAAAGAATGCATAGAAATTTTTTTTTCACATTGCAATCTTAAATGAAACTGTTAGATGACGTTATCGAGGGTGACATGTTTGTTCAGAATGAAAATTGCTGTTGCTATTGAAGGTTTCATTAAAAAGTGTTTAGCCATGTACCACAGATTTGTCATAATCAGCAAGGAGGTCTGGTCTACTGCAAGAACATGAAAACCTAATATGACAACGTTCTAAACTGCAATTGAATTTTTATAAATCCTCGAGTTCTATTAAGGACCTGCGGGAAAGAGTGAAAAAGATTTTTCTATGACTGCTGGGGTATTCCTACGAAAGTTTCCTGGACGAGTCTGTGTTTCTGAATTTTTATCTCGAGAACCATTTGCTGGATTCAGACGATTCTTTTTTTTTTATTACAATCTGTAGGGTTCGTTCTAGGCAAACACATGTTCTTAATTAGAAAAAGTAATTTTTTCATATGATAAATTATAAATGAAAATTTTATATCAGAGATGTCAGAGATCTGATATATCTGATTTTTAAAAATGAATTATTGTTCGATATAGATCTCGCAAAATTCGAGAAGTGTTTGAAGTCTTGAATGTTCACTGATCAATTTCTTTTTCATTTCTCCTGCAGCCGTCACTTTGTCCGGACAATTAAAAAAATTGTGCAAACTCGTTAACAGAATTGGAAGCTAGAGATCGGTAAAAATTAATTGAACAACGAGTTAAATTACGATCAGCTGACATTAGACCAGCCCGAAACGCGAGGAGGGGGTATGTTTAAAGCGACAGGTGTGCCCAGGGGTTGTCGAAAGCTCGTCACAGGGGTGGGAGTCGCGTCCGATAGCAAAGGCGAGTATAGGAGATCCACGACGACGTCTCGTAGTAATTAGGCTGGCTAATCACCCCGGGGCATGTTATCTTAATGGCCGGCGTTATGCTGTGACATCACAACTACCCCTGTCTGCCGGTAGTTTAATTGCTCCGATAGGTTCGTATGCCACTGCTCCGTTGTTGAATATCAGGCCGATGTCGATGGGCTTCCTACAATGGGCCGCCGGTACGCTCTTCCGGTTCAGTATCAACCGTGAAAACGTCCTTAAGCGCACATCCTTGCCGGCAACGCCGAAACTGCCTCGCCACTGGAACCCTAACTAACTCCCATCTGTGTATGCTGAAACTCCACAAAACTCGAATCGCTTCTGTCGAAATAGAAATAAAGTCATGTTGATAGTACATGCTCCGTTTTGTTTGACATTGAGTCAATCTGTATGAGTTACTAAGTGTCATCGAAGCATTTTTATTCGCTTCTAGATATTTGTATGGACTATAAGAATCTTTAAGGTAGACATCACTAGAAACTACTAATATTCTCGTTTCATTTTTGTCACCACGAATTTTCCTTTTCCGATGGATGTTGGTTGAAATATTGTATGACGTACAATCTGAAAAATTAAAACCTCAATGTATAAAATGGATAATTTGAATACAAACTCATTAATGAAGGGAGAATGAACGTTTATCGTTTCTAATTCTGCCAGTAGCTGCAAACTAATGTCATATTGCATAAGGATGACAATGACAACAACACACGACAATCAATTTCCCTCAAGAACCCGTACAGCCACCTGAAGAAAGCGATGCCGTTCGAAAAAAGAAACCGTATCGATTCCGTAGTAAGCGTTCAACAAATCGTTACTCCAGAAAAGACCTTACTGCAGCTCGGTAACGATCATCCTCGCTGTCCCGCGGCTAAAGAACCGCGTCCCCGAACTTGCCTCCGCAATAATTTCCGCAAAAAAGCTCGGAACTTCAGCTATCCCGCTTTCCATTAAGCAGTTACTCTTCGAGAAGTTCGCCTCGGCGACTTTTTCAGCCGAGTCGAAGTAACTTGCCGGGGTGGTGGTGGCGGTGGTAGGGAGACACGTGGCAGCACTTCTTAACGAAATTTTCGGCAGTTAAAAACCGCCTGGTTCCGCGGGCCAGCGGGTATCATCGTTATTAGAACAGTCGCTGAGGGATGTCGGCTGAGTTACGGGGCAATTATGCCGCGGGGTAATACTCGTACGTCAAGTCGGAAATGGTCCAAGTTCCCCCGAACCCCGCACCACCGATCGCGTGAACTATCGAGCCAGTTTTATATGGCCGGTATCTCGCATTTAGGATGGCCGTTCACCATAAACGACGGAACTCTCGGTTTCAATCGACCCTGGGATCGATCTGGAACCTATTATCTACCCTCGAATCGATCTGGAACCTGTTATCCGCTCTGGAATGGTTGGTCCATCATTTTTCTCTTGCGAAAATACCCCAGCAGTCATAGAAAAATCTTTTTCACTCTTTCCCGCAGGTCCTTAATAGAACTCGAGGATTTATAAAAATTCAATTGCAGTTTCGAATGTTTTCATATTAGATTTCCATGTTTCTGCAGTAGACTAGACCTCGTTGCTAATTATGACAAATCTGTGGTTTTTTAATGGAATACTTTTTCATGAAACCTTCAATAGCAACAGCAATGTTCATTCTGAGCTAACAAGTTACATTCAATAACGTCATCTAACAGGTTCATTTAAGATTGCAATGTGAAAAAAAATTTCTATGCTTTCTTTTGGTACAGCACAACTATTGAAAATCCTATTAGTAGGCTTCCGGTAGTTAACGTGTTATGAAACCTCCCCTAATATTACACGCACTATGATGTAAAATAATTATTCTCGCAGCAATTGAGAACTATTTAATACAAAAAATCGTTCTGGAACCTGTTATCCGCTCTGGAATGGTTAGTCCATCATTTTTCTCTTGCGAAAATACCCCAGCAGTCATAGAAAAATCTTTTTCACTCTTTCCCTCAGGTCCTTAATAGAACTCGAGGATTTATAAAAATTCAATTGCAGTTTCGAATGTTTTCATATTAGATTTCCATGTTCCTGCAGTAGACTAGACCTCGTTGCTGATTCGTCTGTGCTATTAAACAACCTCCTAGCAGCTCCCCGGTTTCGCATCGGGTTCGTCTGCGTTCGACTCCATTCCTAGAGGCTCCCTGACTTCGCGTCAGGTTCGTCCTCGCTGTCTATAATCCTAGCGGCTCCCCAATTTCGCATTGGGTTCGTCCGCGTTCCTTAACTAACAAATTTATATCATATTCCTAGGGTAACAACCCTTCGCCGGCCACTCGTGCTGCTCGCGGCCCTGGCTAGTAACAATTGCATGGAAAATCCCAATATAATTTTATAATATGGGCTCATAAAGTTCATAACATATCAAATTTTACATTATACATTAAAATTCCCTCCGGAGCCGAAAATGGGAGGTTCCTGAGATCATTTTAAGCGACATTTTCCTTTGAAAAAATGTCGTCCGCGGCTTCGTTAACGAGTTATTAACGAAAAACACAGATTAATCAGAGCACGAGCTAGACGCGAACAGCCCAGCGTGCCGGCAGCCGAGTGTCGGTGGCACGCCGCGATGCCGCAACGAACAAGAGTTTTTCGATGATGTGAATCCTCTCCGATTTCGACGAGCTTTGGATATGTTGTCAAGACCATGATTCTGAACATTTTCCTTCACAGTTTCTGTCTCGATCGGCTTTAGTTTACGATATTATTGGAAAAGCTTGTAATTGTAAATCGATCGATGTACTATTTCCTATTCGATTTCGACGAGCTTTGTTCCAACGGAAAATGATATTTAAAACATCGAATTTATAACATATTTCAAGGTTGTTGAAATCGGTGAGGACCCACATCACCGGCAACATTACCCGAACGAGAGAAGAAGCAGAAATTTGTCGAATTAAAAACACAAAACCCGAAACACCACACTTTCACACAATTTCACATAATTGCTGAATACGTAGCACACTTTTCTAATTCGTATCGATAGCGAACGACATTACATGCTCCGACGCGGAAAGAGTTCCATGCTTTCGGCGATTCTGCGCGAATCTGTGCTCTCCCAGCGCAGAATGTATTCGATGAGGGCGTTGTTTAAAACAATTGAAATCGTATCCAAGGCAATATTGATTTTTCGAGAATCATATAATTCTCGTAAACATCGACTCTTGACGAACGAACAATGCCATAGAGTAAATATCTCGTGTATCCTTATTACCGATATAACGTGCTACTATCCATCCACAGCATCGTGTCTTCCACATCGCGGAAACGAAATATCTCGTCGATTGTAGTTCCTGTGTGGCTCTGCAAAGAACTGATCACCCACTTAACACTAAACCTATCAAGCCTTAAAATTTGTTTAGATTTTAGATAGTCGTAAAATAAATAATAAAATAAAAAATTCTGGAACCGGTCATTTTGACCGGTTATGGTAGGTTTAGTGTTAATATTTCTTTAGGCCGCGTTCACCGTAGCTCCGATGTCGCACGATTCGGCCGACGTCCGACGTGTGTCTCTTTTTCGCGCGCTTGAAAAAAGAGACAGATGCGTCGGACGTCGAACAAATCGGCCGATATCGGAGCCACTGTGTGATGATGGCCAAAATACTTCACTAAATGTAATGTACAAGTGAAAGTAATATAGGTTAATAATTTGCTTCGTCTAAAGAATCTATCCGTCGCGAATCGTCTTTTTGTACGTGATATCGAATGTTTTCGAGCAAATTCAAAGTAATTTTAAAGTAAAAACGATTATCTTAATGATGAAAAGTGACTGTATTAAGTGTGTTCCAAATAACGAAAGATTTTTATCCTTTCGCAAATTGGAGATTCAATTATTGAAATTATTTATATTTATAAAAAGAAACGCGACGTACAAAAAGACCCTACCTAGCTAGGAAACAGATCATGTACTACCCGCGGAAAACGCCTGGCGTTTAATAATAAAAATGGCAGTTGTTCGTGGACTCACGAACTCTCGATTTCGTTCTCAGCTATCGTTGTCGTCTTTGGTCATCCAGGTATGTAGACATCCTCGGAGTACTCCAACCGTTTAGGGCTCTGTAACACACAGAACAAATTCATTCAATTTCAATCGACCGAAAAAGTGAATTAATAATTCGTAATTATTAATTTTTTATTATTAATTTAAGAAGATAATGTTCAATAACAAAGTTTAATTGGAATTTATAATGGTACTCACCGTCCTCTCCTGCTTGAAGAAAGAACAATTCGTTGCGTCTCGATCTCGCCTATCGATACCGTCGTTGGATCGATGGATTCTCTCCCCTCACTCTCTGTGACAGAAAGAATAAATTCGATTTATTTAATAGGAATATATTAGGAAATCACATTACGAAATAAATAATTCAAGTGGAACTTAAAATCCAAATTAATTTGAATGAAAATTAAATAAACTCGATTTCCATCGCACGACAAAGTGATACTTTCAGTTTCATGTCTCTGAAGGCACTAAATGAATTTCTTCTGTGGCTCTATTAGAAGAAGTAAACATTCTGAAAGTATCACTTTGTTAGACTGCAGCGATCGAAATTGTTTTCTTCGGCTAGCTTGCTTAGAAAACTTACCTTTAAGCAGTAATTTTCCGTTATACATTTTTTCGAAGTGCCATGGAGAATATTACTACCCGTAAGTACCTATTTGATCATATATAAGTTATTTAAATAATGTTTTCCGTAAAGATTTTGTTGGTTTTACAAATACCATTTTTGTATGCCATGTAACCCACTTGAAAATTGAATAACTGATAAATGCTAAAAGATCTTGCCATAAATACTTTAGACTGTTTAAAACAAATTCCCACAGAAATTAGCTGCTGACATCTTCTACATTGTTTGTATTTTATTTTTTATATTCAACTGTTTCAGTATCGAAACTAGAAATTTTTGGAATATGGATATCGGATAGACATTACAAAAATATAAATTCAATATACAATTATATCATAAATAAATTTGATATCAAAGATGTCACACAAAGTTCTGATAGCTCAATGAAATGTAAATTGGAAAGATTATTTCGTGACTTGAAGAACAAATGGGTAACAGCGACAGTGATATTACACGATATTACACGACTGTTACATTATTTATTTATTATTTAATATTATTATTGCATTTTTCATTCCTTTTTATATTTGTTTATGTAAATTATAAAATATTTTTTACATAAATACTATTTTTGAAGGCTGTATATATGTTAAATCTAATTTCTTGGCCTAACACAAAAGTTGAATCGGTTTCAAGAAGCGTTCTATGATTTTTCTCCACCAAGTTCAATTTTCTTAAAATTTCCTTTATATTAAAAATCGAGTGCTAAATTGATGGTACTTTATCTATAAAAAATTACATATAATTCAAAAAATTTTTCAAAAATTTTTTCGAAAATTTTTTTTTGGGATTAAAATTACCATAAACTTAAAGATTGAGATCTCCCCTTTACAACGACACCACATACGTTGATATCACTAGACGCATCTAATGTGTCGGATATTTTTCCACCGAGAATGGCCATCCGTACCACTGTGCGACGGTAAACGTTGGCGGATCCGCGGTAAGGTGAAGTGCCCTATGCCTGGACAGCATGTTTTTTCTATTTTAAATTTTATCACTTCAAATAAACAAAAATAATTTTTTTAGATTTTTAACATACAGTTCAGAGTTTGTAAAGTAATTTAAAATTAAAAAATCATTGTTTAGGTGAATATCTTAATTGTATTAACAAGAATAATTCAAACCTATAGTTGGACACATGAAATCCAATCTAAGCTAGTACCTGGACAGAAGTAGAGACTATACCGGGACAAATTGAATTTACATATACAGTAAATGCTCGTTCGTTGCGACGATGCCTGGGGCTTGAGGTAGCAACGAGCGAATATGGAAGCCTTTTTTGATTTATGACTGCGTCTAGACACACGCCGACCGCCGAGCGAGACTTCAATAGAGAGCCGAACGTAGAGAAGGACAGAGTGACATTCGGATCGCGTGACCGAAGCGTGTCGCCGTCGACGACAGTTGTTCTATTTTCGCAGCATTGGCTCGATGTGATTGTCGATTTTTAATATTTTATACAGCAATTTGTGTCGTCTCTATGAATCAAAATATTAGAAATCGAGAATCTCACCGATTGCCCAGGTCTCACCACGTGGAGGTTGCTGCGAATGAGACCCACCCCCCCCTCTCCCTTAGTATTGGGTTGAAAAGTTCGTAGCGTCATCAAATTAAAAATCGAAGACAAAATTAAAGTATTTATTCATATGTTTATTCAATAATACGAGAAGTTACCTCGAAAATGGCAAAAAAAAATGAAACAATGGAAAATATGTTATTGAATAAATCTATGAATAAATATCTGAACTTTAGCTTTCAATTTTAATTTACAAAAGCTATGAACTTTCGTTACAACATACAACCCAATATTTTTTTATCGTCCCACCCAACGGAAAATTACAAAAATACACAATTACAAAATACAAAAAAAAGCCCGTATAAATTTTTGTACTCTTCCTGATACACATTTGACAGTGCTCTACTTTCGACCACTTTACAAATAAATAGCAGGAAGAGCCTAATTGCTAGCCTACCCGACCGAGCCCCTAATCTTCTATACTAAAGTATAGTTGCTGACTTACCCCTTGCATGCGCATGCATATGCTTTATGCATATTTTCTTTTTTTTTTGACACTTCTGTGATTTTGTACTTATTTTTTTACATAATCCCCATGCATTTTCTTCTTGATACGTATTTTATATCCTGGCCGAATTACATACAACAAGCAACACAAGCAACACATGCAACTATGCTCAGACATCTATTTACATGAATACTACGATTTCTACAACTATAAAAAATGACTAAGTTGAAATGTGATCATACAAATTTCTTCTTGCAGTTAAGATCTTCCTGATCTCAAATGATCTGAAACAGACTTAACTTTGAATTAGCACATGAACAAAAGCCAAAAACAATGACATATTTGGAAAATAATCGTCCACTCGATGTATATTTCAAACAAACGCGCGAGTGGACCATTTTCTCGCACCCGTTGACGAGCCAGCGCTGGCAGACGCTGTTACTTTTTAAACCAATGGCCATGAAAGATGTTAGGTAGCGGCCAAGTTCGAATAATTTAGCCCTCTATGCATATCTTTAAAAATTAAATAGCGTTCTTTTAAACTAATTTTTACAAACGCTTTTTTCGGTATTGCAAGAGGTATTTCTAAGCTAACGAACTTGGCCGTATTTTGTTTGATCTCACAACTTTGTACGGCCATAAGAACTTGGTTCCTGTTTACAGAATGTTTTTGTTGGGTAGAAGTTGACTTCAAAGTCCCAATGGGTCTTAAAGCGTTTAAATTAACACAGTACCATGAGAAAATTGACGGGACTTTTACGTCCCGTCAGTAAATAATGAGTTAAATACCCGTGAACTGTTGTTTTAGGTATTTTCAGAACATCTGACATCTGCCCAACTAATAAACTTCGTGATTTTTGTGGAAGGTCTCGAATTTTATCTTCGTCTGTCTGAGGAGAACACCCGGAACGTTCCTCGTCTTCTAAACAAATATTTCCACCTTTAAAACGTTGAAACCACTTCCTACAGGTACGAGATGAAAGCGCATTTTCCCCGTAAACAGCACATGTGTTGTTCGTGGCGATTGTTACTGAACGTCCTGTTCGAAATTCATGTAACATCAGATATGTCGGAAATGGATACGCATTTCGCTCATGATTTTTCACTGCTAGTAATCACTGTGTTTACTATTACTTATACCCACGAAAACCTTCTCCAGCTTGTCCCCGAACAGCTAGGCTTAAGGGGCTAGTATACCCGCGATTTGTAACTAGAAAATACCTAGAATCTTACTAGATTTTGGGTCAAAACATGGGTTTGCGCCCAGACGTTGTTTGACCTTATTTGAGCAAATTGTGGGCTGTGTGAGGGCTCATTTTAAAGAGGAAGGTTTTTCCAATCGCGCCCTTCTCATGATTTTGACGAGATTATGTTTATATCTAATAATATGAGGGCTCAAAAATCTAGGGAAAAAACCCGCAGATTTCAATGCATTTTTCTGTCTCTAAAAGACTTTTTGACTTATATAATGAGAAGGGCGCGATGGGAAAAACCTTCCTCTTTAAAATGAGCCCTCACCCAGCTCAAAATATGCTCGTATAAGGTCAAACAACGTCTGGGTGCACATTAGCAGAATTTCCCCATATTACGTTCATCAAGACAGAGTCCAGAGAAGGTCCAGAGCAAGCTAGAGCCAAATTTAGTTCAGCCAGTTTAGACGAGATGGCGCCCAGTCAGGAGGACTAATGCGCTACTGTACCGTAACATTGAAAGTACAAAGTCTGCTTGGGAGGATTTGAAGGGATTATATGTACAAGTGATTTGTATGTAAAAAAAACTATGTGTATACAGTGTAACAGGTGTATAAAACACCTATCAATCTAAATAAAGTAACCTTGTAACCTTGTAATATGGAAATAGCAAGCAACGCCATCTCGTGTACATCAGACAGTGCGTGTTTCTTAGTGTTACCAAACTCTTTTTTTTGCACAAACGTTGGCCATACTGATTTTCTAGTTGCAAATCGAGGGTATACTACCCCCTTAAGTGCATTGGTCCCTTTTCGCCGTATGTTCATAAATCGGATGGTACTTATGGGATAACTTAATAGTAAGTCCTTTTTCAAGGATCTACTTAATTGCTCATGAGAAGCTCAACGCTAGTATTTGACCGGTCTAAAAATTTGTGAAGACAGCCAAAGCGCAATAAAAATTTTTCCCGAAAACGACGATGAAGAACGGACATTTTGAATTGGATCGATTGAAGTGTCTCGAAATTTTTAGGAAGAAAAGATGTTTGACTCGTACAGCTAAGGACCGCCCTAGTCCTCGGTGATGCTGAATAGCAAACGCGGCGAGAGACATTGAAACGAGCCATCGGCGTATCTCCGCCGGTAGTTGGCCGACTGTAAACGGTGTTAGTCGAAAGTAGCAAGCGTCCGGGTCAGCGGCGTGGGTAACATCAACATTAGGTAGCTGTGTAAACAATTCCCGGGCGTCTAACGATCCGTCCTTAGTCGTGGCGGGGGCGACTTCGTTTCAAGACTGCCGGGTTCCGCGTTACGTTTGACCTGGTTTCCTCCAGTTTCGAGTTAATTGCGTTTACGTGTAGCCGTGTGCGGGGCTGGCTGTCCTCGGTTTTTACGTGTCGTCGGGTACGTCTTAATGCCACCCCTTTCCGCCGTACCGCCGTCGGATGCGAAACGCGGATTCAATGACTGCGGATTAATCGCGACGCCGACAGCCAGAAAACAACGGACACGGCCGAGGAACAACCGGCGTCCTTCAGAGACAGCTCGAGACACGGAATTGCTTTCCCACGTGTACTCATTTAGTCCGGGCCACGGCGATTTATCTTACGCCGAGCAGCTGCTACCCCCATCCCCAACCCCTTTCTCTCTCTCTCTCTCTCTTTCTACGTTTCGCCCTACGCTCCACCATGTTGTTTGCATTCTTGCAGGAACGTTTTGCGGATCTATGAACGTTTCTTGCGATAGGAGCGCCGTCTCGCAGGATTTATATTGAATCTCCATGTCCCCAGCTTGTTTGATTTGCGGAGCTGTGTTGGAGAAGGGATGACTGTAACGCTGCGGTTGGGAAATTATGGTTACAATATTGTCTTGATATGTGTGGAAGAGATGTGCATATTTCTGAAAACTTTCATCCCGACGTAACCCGTGAGGTACACCCCGGTGGTAATCCATTAATAAAACTTTTTTATTTTTCATTGTTTATTCACACACAAGCATAATATTTTCTTACATCCACCACAACACACAGCCTTGACGAAGCATTCACTCGAAATGGATCATAGATTTGATTCTGAAAATGTCAAAATCATTGACAAAGAACAAGATTTACAAAAAAGGTTGTTAATGGAAAACATTCATATGATTAAACAGCGAAGCGTAAACCTGAGGTATGAAACACCTAAAATACATGAATACTACGCAACATTACTGAATCAGTAATGTTTTGTGATGAATTTTCCAATATACCGTATTATTCTATTACATACAATTGTATGTAGATGATTCGAACAATAAGTAGAATGTCAGAAACAATTTACCATCATGGTATATTTACAAGAGTGGATTTAAGATCATATTAAGGCTTTCCAAATTTACCACTGTTTTATTGATTCGGCATAACCTAGATCGATTTCAAATACATACGTACATCAGTATCTCGACAACTGGCATGTCTGACGCACGCAATACACGTGTCGCACAAAATTTACACACTTAGAAATTTTCATTTTTTCACAAAGCAAGTAAGTTTGTCCTTTAGAAACAATAGCAAATCACTTTACAGTAATAACTCATCGAATAAATTCTGTTTTTTCAACAATTTTACAACATATTTATGTTACAGACGCAATTTCAAATTATTAATCTTGAAAAAGATCCAAACATGGGATCGAAACGTTGATAATGTTTGAATAAATCAGCAAAATTGATTTGTTCGTATGTAACAAAGGATCGAACGGCAAAAATTTTACTGAAATAAACATGTCGAATAAGTGGGATTAAAAACCACTTTATTCGAAATCTTCATTTAAATAAAGTGGGTTTTAAACCCACCTATTCAAAATTTTTATTTAAATAAAATTTTTACCCAATTCTGGTACAGATAATATCAATATTCCCAATCCAGAAAATTAGAAACGAAGGAATATTATTCTATGACAAATATGCAAACAATAACAAGCATAAGGATGCAAAAGAATGATGAAATAGGGAACGACTAGTTCTAAGGATAGAATTTAAAATAGTTTTATACACAAAGGGATCTCAGAAAAATTTGATTATGCGGCCAAAAATCGAATTGTCGACTGAAGTCTTTCAAAAAGACCGATAAATCCACTACGAAAACGTTTATAAAAGTCATCGGAAAACATTTCCGCATTCGAACAGCGACCCTCCACAGCTGAAAAATAAATAACAAATATTAAAGGAAAATATAACACAGGATGAATGTTTAAACGATTTCGGGAAACATGGGTGAATTTTTTGCATGGTCATGTGTTTTCGTTGCACCGCTTTACCTTTCGTTTAATTAGTTACTGTACGGCCATTTCAATTAACGGAATAAAAATTTCGTGCTCGAGCGGAGTTATTTGGAATGTCCGAGAGGATTGAGAGATCGATATCGACACTTTCAGCCAGCCGGCATAGCGAGGAGAGAAGCATTTTACATATTCACCTTTCCGGGTCGCACGATTGATATTCCTGAAGTTACCGTCGACGTTCGCCCGGCTCGAATCAGCCGGTCTCCCGACGTCGATATTTCTGTTTCGGTGAAACTTCTGAGGCATTAATATTCATTGTGATCCCGTCCCGACCTTAACCCGTAAACATCCCCTAAGAAAATTGCTCGTGATGGCTCCTTTGATGAACGCCGCGCAGTCTTCGGCGTTAATATCCATTAGAACGAGACTGCCAAGCGCGATCATCGATCAATTCTCGCGATGGATCGCGATTATCTAGTCACAGAAATTGCGAATAACACCGTACACCGTGAACTTTCTCACGAGCATCGCTATACTGCCCATTTCGTGCGTGTACCGTGCAGAATTAGCTTAAAAACTTGCAGTAAAGTCGCTTTATTTCTTACTTATACCTTCGGCGCGGTAGACCCAGTCATAAAAATAGTGTCCCTACACGATATTTTTCCGTGCAGAACACAGCCGTTTGCAAAATAACGCGACTTTACTGTACTTTGAGAATTTTTTGAGACGCTACGAGGAGAGTAATCGTTACAAAAATATTACAGAGACGTTCTTCAAGCTTTATTTAGACAAGTAACAATTTCTTTATGTCAAGAATTCTAGAGCTAGATCCTCAAAACAATTATTTGTGGAAGTCTGATATGACTGTTCAACAAATTTCAACTTTTTTTTTATGTTCCCAATATACTGTTCGGCGGATCTTATAGAGTTTTTCGCACTGCTTCCGAATCTGCCCTTAATTTTTCTCCTCCTCGCACGGTTTTTGAGAAACATGACTTTGAAAAAAAAAAAACGTATTTTTCAACTTTAAACAAATATTGTGATGTTATTATCAAAGATATTGAATTGTTCTTTACAGCAAAAGATTCTGTAGACTTTCCCGAAGACAGTGATACCCAATACTAATACATTATGATTGTGTAAACATGTTTAAATAAGCATTAAAGACGGAGAGACACCATTTTTGCACCAATTTTTGAGGATATTTTTCGGGTAGTATTCGGGAAAGTCTACAGAATCTTTTGCTGTAAAGAACAATTCAATATTTTTGATAAAAACATCACAATATTTGTTTAAAGTTGAAAAATACGTTTTTTTTTTTCAAAGTCATGTTACTCAAAAACTGTGCGTCTAGGAAAAAAATTAAGGGCAGATTCTGAATCAGCGGAAAAAAACTCTATAAGAACCACCCAACGCAGTAATTGTGGAACAAATTTGGTATTGGACAGTATTTGGACAGTCCGAGAGCCTTAAATAGTATTAGCTATCAGAATTGTTTTTCGTACGAAAACATTGTACCTAAAATTGAGGAGTCGGATGGTTAAAGTTTTATCTATCTTTCAGAAATCTACGCAGACTTTTTGTTGTGAAAAAAAAATGATAATTCAGCTTGTTACGAGGGATTAATAAGTCCATCCTTGAAAAAGAACATGTTATACGAACTAATATTTCAGATTGCTTTTTGCGATTTTTATCGCAGTGGTAGTACAAATGAATCGAGGCTGTAACTCTCGATAATTTTAAGCGAATTTCATTACGGGCGGCGGTGCCTCTGGTGCAGACAATTCTATTGAATTTATTTCCTGTTTTTCCTACTTCAACGGCAGAAAATATAGGGGATTTACAGTCGATGGTAGTAATTGGTTGAAACGACGATTGAAATTGCCTGGCAGCGTATTGCTTGCTTAATTGGAACTGGGGAGCGCGTATTAGGTTCCTCTATCCGAATTGTCCTCCTTTTAACCACATACTTTACCATATAATAAACAAAACTACAAAAATTGCTGGCTAAACGTTTACACTAAATCGTTCGCCAGAAATGGTATTTCTCTCGTGTTCTTAAAATATGGAAAGTTCATTGAACTATGTAGAATTAAATGGAGAATCAACCAAAGTATAACAAAATGATTTTAGCGTAATATTCAAACTATGGAAAATAGTTTTACCGAGGAACTTGAACTAGTTATGCTGCTGCGTTAAATCTTTACTGATTTGTAGAATAAATCGTGTTGTGCACGGATCGCTTTTCGATTAAACTGTTTAATGCAGAATTCAGATATCAGTTCGGATAGTCGAGGTTCTATTTAATCTATCAATTGAACGAGCCAATGCGCTCCGAACTGTATCGTGTTGTGCGACTCTTTTGAATCATAAAAATGTCACAGATAACTGATAAAAGTTTCACACGGAATTAATTAAAAACAAAAAAGTTTTGTTAATGGTTTATTGTCTTGCCGATATGGGCTCCTCGTATTATTCAAATACCTATTACTAAATTCATTGTACGAATTCAAACAAATCCTTTTGTATACATCCTTGAGAACACTTACATTTTCAAAAAAAAAAAAATTCGAAAAAGTAACGAGGAAATCCTGCGCGGGGATAAATATTTGACAAATATCGTGCACATCTATTCCGCATGTATCGAGGCATTACAGTACGCACGTGGCTCGTTAGCGACCAATTGACACGTTCGTCGAGGCAAGATGGCGTCGTCCCGGCGAAGGATTTAAGAAGTAAATCAAGGGAAAACGCGGATAGAAAACTGATTACGGAGCGGCGTGCAACTTTTCCAAATTACCTCACTTTCTATAGACTCTGAAACGGGGATGAAGAAACGAGCTAATGATAAAAGACAAATACGGGACGGGGTGGAAAGGAGAGTGCGGGGGGGAGTATGAAAAAGGAAACCGAAAGGGTAATGAAGAAGCGGGAGGGCGGCTTCATCAGGCCGATCGAAAGGACTCGGATGCTCGGACGGTGTTTGCTTTCTCGGAGCGGGCGGGCGAAAATTTCGCGAATTTATACACGGTAGTCGCAGTAATTAGCCGAAATGAGAATTGCTCCCCGAGAGTCGCTTAATTGAAAGCGACGCTCCGCCGAAAAGTCGGGCTCCCGGTCAGCGCGCATCCCATTCCGCAATTACACGCGATTTTCGCGCCAATAACCGCCCACTAACCAATGCAAATGTACGTTTGTTGATCGGGTTTTAATAAAACCGAGAAAAAGAGGCTTTGACGCCTCTGGGACGATTACGCGGGGACATCACAGCTCGGGGAATCGGGATTAGGGGATGGATTCAGAGAGCTCGTGCTTGGTAATTGTTGGCGCGTTGTTCAAATTACTTTAGACTGTTTAATTAATTTTTTATCGTTTCAATTCAAATACATCTATTCTCCAATTGAATTGTGTTATAGGTCGTGAATTAAAGGGTTGCGAATCGTCTACCTTCTGGTATTTTTTATTTAAACAATTATACTTTGATAGATGAGGGAACAACGAATTTAATCGGAAAAATCTCGTGCTCGTATATCTTTCATGTCCATGGTGAAAAATTCACAAATTGAGTCTCATTTTCGAACGAATATAAAGTCTTCTTTTGAAACATGCGCGGAGAAGCAATAACCACGGTAAACATTAAAAAATTTCTGACATAGAGAAATTGCGGTTCGCTAGACAAACAATTTAACAAACTGCTTCCGTTGGGAGAAATTCATTTCGATCACTTATAACAGTTATCAATGAGAGAAATTCATTTCGATCACTTATAACTAGACTGCGGATTTGATGCATTTATGATAAGAATGGCTACGCACAATTTAAAGTAGTGGTCATAATAAACAGATTTGAGGACATCAGTGTTTCAGTTTAATAAGACAATTAAAAGATGAACAACTTTTTTATTTGGCACTTGTATCTGGCAAACAACGCCAATATTTTTTATTTTGCATAAAGATCCGCAGTCTACTCATAACAGTTATCAATGAGAGAAATTTATTTCGATCGCTCATAACAGTTATCAATCAGAGAAATTCATTTCGATCGTTCATAACGGTTATTGATGAAGGAAATTTGTAATAGTTACTATTAAATACTACAACTTGCAAATGGTAGACAATCAATTATTTCATAAATTTTTTTCGACTCAATAAATAAGCAACCAAAATGAATTTTCTCATCAATAATTATCATGAACAAGTGAAAAGAAATACGATCATCGATAACTGTTATGAGCGATCGAAATAAATTTCTCTCATCGATAACTGCTTTGAGCAATCGAAGCAGTTTTTCTTCATCGATAACAGTTGTCGCGGTGGATCCAATTTTTTGGGCACTAATAATAACTGTTATTTGTAACCAAAAACTATAAAAATCGATATTTCTAAATAATTTTGTTCTTCGAATTTTTTTTTGTTTATGTTTCGTGTACATTATCTTAAATTTCAATGATAATCTACTTTTCATTAATGATTTTTATCGTAGAAAGTGTTATAATAAGAGAACTGCTAAATTTAATGGGAAAAATACGCGAGTTCGTATCTGCTTTCTTCGTGCGACGAAAAACTCCTGAAGGTCTCATTTTCGGGAATTCGTGGACTTCGAGGTGAGTGGAAGTGAAGAATCGAAGTCAGAAGTCGAAGTGGATCGATAAGGGTCGAGGTCGGTGGTGAGGGCGACGATGAAGGTAGGATGGATCAAACTGCAGAAAGATCGAAAGAAGGTGCGAGGTGACAGACGAGAATAAAGGTAGGAAGACGGTGGAAAGCGAACCGACGAGGTTCAGGTTTTCCTTGCATCCCCCAGCCAGCTGGGTTATGCATCCAATTCCATTTCCCATTTCAACTTTTCTCATCTCTAACGGCTCGCTCCTACCAGCAGCCGTTACGCGGGAGAAGTTAAATACCGTTACCGTAATGTTCAATCATTATTTCTGCCATTAAAATAGCTCCGACAGAGAGACGGTCTGATGGCGAGCTACGTAAGGGTACCTCGAAAGAACTGGAGGAACTAAAAAGGAAGATTAAACTTCCACCAACGGGAGAGATAGAGAGAGATCGAGGGGGGAGGGTGTAGGAGAGACTCTCTTTACTTCACTGATCATCCTCTGTTACCAAAACTTTGCTCAATGAATGGAAATCAGCCAAGAAACGGTGGAACTTTCCAAATCATTACTTATCTGATCTGTGACTTTTGATGCGAGTTTCTCGAGCAGTGGGGTGCAGAAATTTTGAAAAAATTCCGTCACACTCTGGCCGTCGACGTACATATCCGAGAATTTTTTCAGATTTTTTGGGTGAACATCGTTGTTGCGGAAAATTGGAAACGAGGCGGGTTTCTTCACTTTGGGAATGTGCAGAAGTGATTGTTTCCAAGATTTTAGTGCGCAAAATTGTGAAAAAAATCTGGCTGGTTTTAGGTATCGAGGTACACATTGCAGAATTTTTTCGAATTTTTTGGTCGATTATTTTGGTCGTAAAACATTAAAACCGCGACAACGTTCTTCCATTTTAATTGTTTCAAGCAGCCGTTACTTATCGGTTGTTGATGCATATTTACTGTGTTATCGCGTGACAAAATTGTGAAAAAAATCTGGCTGGTTTTAGGTATCGAGGTACACATTGTAGAATTTTTTCGAATTTTTTGGTCGATTATTTTGATCGCAAAACGTTAAAACCGCGACCACGTTTTTCCATTTTAATTGTTCCAAGCAGCCGTTACTTATCGGTTGTTGATGCATATTTACTGTGTTATCGTGTGACAAAATTTTGAAAAAAAAAATCTGATATGTTGCGACTATCAGGGTACACATTCCAGAAATTTTTCGAATTTTTTGATCGAGTAACCTGACGGTAAAGAAATGAAAAGTGCGAGAATAGTTTCTTTGCTTTGATCAACCCCTGTTGGGAATCTAGGTTTAAGGTAATTGTGAATGGTCTTAAGAGTCGACAGCGCGGTTCGGGAGCCTTTCTCGAGGTTGGCTGAAGACATCAGCAGCTAATGATTCCCGTTGATGCGTGTGTGTAATTAATGCGCGGCCGCGGGAAGCGGATTTGTAAGGGCCGGCTGCCACGGTCGTGTAGAAACTTCGAGCCCGCTGAATGGAAGTCCCCCGGCGAAGTTCACCACCGGAAATCTAGGCGAGGACCTTGAGGATTAATTACTTCCATCGGACTTGTTCTTTCTTCGCGATAATCGCGAACTACGGTGATTGTGCTCGACGCCCTGACTAACGTGAACTTTGGTTACCGGGGCTGTTCTACAGAAATCCCCTGTATCTGGACTTTGAAAAACTTGTCGGGGGAGTTGCTTCTGCATACATTTACCTCCGACAAGCTTACATTTTATACTAATTTGCGTAAAAGTGTGGCTAAAAACGTCCCGGGAACTTTATAACATTTCCAAAGCGGTGTGTATCTCGATTAAGAAATTATTTAAACACCTTCAAATGTTGAAAGTTTTACTAAAATATGCATCAGCATATTTGGGAATATTCGAAGGATTTTTTACGGTAAGAAACATTTGTGTTGCTTTTATAGTTGTCGAATAAAAAAATCAGAAAACTACGAATTTGATTAAATCGATGCCTAGTGATATCTCACTTAATTAAAAAATTGTTTGAACCGGTTGAAATGATTATAATTTTATTGAGACGTGTATCAGTGTATTTCACAGAATCTGGACAATTTTGAAAGCTAAAAGAAATTGAAGTAGCTTTTATGGTGATCGCGTAAAAAATTCCTGAAGCACGCAAATTATTGAGACTAATACTTAATCGAATCTCACTAAAAAAAATTGTTTAAATAGATCGAAATGTTTCGAATCTTATTGAAGTATGTATCAACATATTTGTGAGAATTTATATAATTTTTCTAGGCAGGAAGTTATTGGCATAACTTCCATGGTTCTAGCACAAACCAATGACAAGTTCGAAAATTCCATGAAAAGCCAGTCTGGTAACTCCTTCGACGTTTTCGAAATTGTTTAAACAACATTAAATGTTTGCAACGTTACTAAAATATACATATATCAATAACAGAGTTTATAGAATTTCTCCGAGCAAGAAACGTCGATGTAGCTTTCATAGCTATTGCGCAAAAAATTCTCGAATCCACTATTGGTAAACGTTCGTCCATCTAAATTCGCGGAATGAAATATCGTGTCCAATTTATCCTGTCGGTTCTTATGTACCGTGTGCGCAATTATGGTTTTTATTACAATATATTAAGCGTTTCTCGTAAGTCAGTTTCTTGTTACATAGCGAGTTCCGCGAGAGTTCGCCGAGCAATATAACAATCGGTCGCTCTGGCGATTAATTATGCTCGTGTACATGGCCGTTGAATAAAACCGTGGTACGTTCTTCTAAAATTCATTTCCATAGATTTATCACGCGAAAATCTCAATCGAAGCTTCAATCGGCAATTTTAAACAAAAAACCACCGAATTCATTTTCAAAAATAAATGGTAATAAATTTGTTACATATCGACTATATCGAATATCGAAAATTTAAAATTATTGAACGTATTGAATATATCAAATATCAAATACATTAGATATTAAAATGATTAAGATTAAGCACATTAAATAATGAATACATCAAATATTGAGTATATCAAATATTGAATACAATAAATATATTAAATATTGAAGATATAAATTATTTCAAATATTGAGTAAATCAAATATTGTATACCTTAAATATATTAAATATTGAATAGATGAAATATTTCAACTATTGAATACTTTTAATGTGAAAAACAATTAAATACATTAAATATTGAGTATATTTTATAGTGAACACTCACAGTCCATTGAGTATTTCAAATATAAAATAAAATGTTCCAAATAAATTAAATATATTAGATACTCAACATATTAAATATTAAATATTGAATAGATGAAATATTTCAATTATTGAATACTTTTAATGTGAAAAACAATTAAATACATTAAATATTGAGTACCTTTTATAGTGAACACTCACAGTCCATTGAGCATTTTAAATATATAATAGAATGTTCAACATATTAAAATCTTAATTTTCCAAAATTTTTGGTTCGACATGAAATTGTAATGATATACATATTTTGCTTCTACAGCTTGTGTATTCGTTCAAGATCGTGTTTCTAGGGCCAGTTAGGTGACTATCAATTTTTCCGTGTTCAGTTGAATTCCACTGTTCCACGCTTTTGTAATTATCGTGTAATTTGGATCGCATTCAGTCAGAATGAACTCGCTGTTTTTCCTCTCCGGTACTTGCGCCTCTCTTCTCCTCTTCTCCTATCCGCTGGTTAAACTTTTATCGATAATCCTGGCTGCTGTCTGTGCACCCTGTGGATAGTACTACTTTCAAGTTTAACGAAGCTTAATTGAAAATACTGACAGCCGAAGAAGTTATTTACTTGATTCTTCCGAGAGATTCTTTTTGCCGAGCAACGCTCGGTTTCGAGCGGATAATAGTGTCCAATTTCGATGAACCGGGACCAAATAGGCAAATTTCTAATTTGAGAAGCTATTTAATCTCTGTCACACCCCTAACAATCTAAAACCCTTCAATCGCTTATATTTTCATCTGCAGATATGTTGGAATAACGTTTTGAGCGATCTTTGCAAAATTAAATTCAATAAAATGTTTTAAAAATTGATATTTTTATTTACATCCCTTTATAAGGCTGTACTTTCAACCCCCACCGACTGTAAAATGTTGAAATTTTTACATTGTCATTTGCTGTGCTAAGAAAACACAAAATTGTCTTCGATAAAATATTTCAAAAATTGATTTTTATATCTTTAAGTAACAATTTTAGAAAATTTAGTTACTTCTATTCTTATCTACAAAGACAAGAATTCATAATTTGTACAAAATCGTCAAATATTGTTTGAAGGCCCTGTTTGAAAAAATTCGTTGAAAATCAAATCTGTTCGATTTAAATCGCCAGCTGGTACGTAAAGAAGGATACAGGGTAATTAGTAGAGCTAAATAATGTTTTTCCTGCGGCGAGCGAAGCAAAGCGGATGATAAACCCTCGAGGGAACCAGTCGGTCGAGATTTTAAGGAAGATTGAATTTTATTAGAAACTCTTTAACGCGTTGGAAGTCGGGCGAGATTATTTCCCGGCATTAATTTTCTGTCACGTTCGCATCATAGATTTTGCTACGGCTGGTTCGTGAGCACCAGAACAGGATCGTAAATTCGTGAGAATTCCGGCGCCCTTGCTTGAGAACATCGCGGAACCGTTCGTACCGGCATTTTATTGCCCCAGGGGTGAGATAAGAGATAGCTGGAGATTATGTATTTCACGGCCCTTGGCCTTTCCGGAAAGTGTTGCCGTAGCTCGACAGTTTTTTCCTTTTACCAACGATGCACACCGGCCTGTTTACAAGCGGAGACCCTCCTCGCTCGTGCACGCTTGTCGGGACAATCTACCGAGAGTCGCTTTGTAACCAATTTAACACTATCAAATTAATTAAAGTTCCTGAAGAGCAAATGTTAGAAAGGCGGTATCAGGTTGTAGAAGAAAAATTAGTTTTCCTCGGTAAAAGAAATCGAATCTTCGGGAAATTATTTTGTCGACTGTTGGTCCAGCCTCTGAGCAATTTTATCTAATTCTCTCAATTTTTTATCTGATCGCTTTCAATCGATTTTAATAGTCTGTTGCCACAATTCAGAGAAACCACAGAGAAATTGTTTTTCCGACAATTGGTCCATTCCCTAAGCAATTTTATCTAATTTTATCGATATTTTACTTGAACGTTTTTGCATTAAAACTGTAGAAAATGTAAATTCTTTACACGGTTATGAAGTAATGGTTACTATGCTCGTCACGTTAGAACCTTTGGCATAAGAAAATGAGTGTTCATTAGAAAAAGGATTAACAAATTTAACAGTTCAAACCCCACCTCCGTATCCGTTTCCGTTTCAGCGAAAGAAATTCGCGAAGATGCGCGGACTTTCGAAAGTTGAGGCTCCAGGCTCGAAACTATTTTCCGAAATGAAAAAGTATGGTAATCGGCATAGAGTGAGGGTAAGAGATTGTATGGTTGTTAGCGTTATCGTGACGGGAATTCGCGAGAGAGCGTGTCAGCGAACGAAAGCAGCTTTTATCGCCCCTCCCGAACAGTTAAGAATTCTTTTCGAAAAAGTTTCCCGCTGGAAAGTTTTCTATGTGCCCCGGCTCCGAGGCCAGAATATCCCGAAGAAAAACGGGATTGTTATATTCAGGCGATATATATACATATACAATATATATATATATATACAGGCTACGTATTGCCTTGAGAAATTTATCGAAACTTTCGATAGCGCCCCTCTTTCGCCCCCTTCCCCCACCCTGCGCCTCGACGATGAAATAAAACGACAAAAGCGCGCGTGGCAGAAGTTAGTCGACTCTGGCATGTATCGACTTCGATTCGAGATATCGCAAAACTCGCCTTTTTATCCTGGAGAATGTCCCCTTCTCCGAACCGTGAGTACATTAAAATTTCAGTAATTTTTAAACGTGAATGGACGTAATTACTTACAAAAATTACCGTATGCTCGGTGAACATTAAGGAATATATCAAAAATATTTCCAAAAACATTAATGCAGCAGTACCAGTTTAATTAACAAATTTGGCTATCTATCTTTATAAAATTAGAAACGCTGTAGAACATTTTTACTTGGAAAAATTAGTAGATATTCTTTAAACATTGCCGAGTCTGCCGAAATTGTTTCAGAATGATTAACGCGGCAGTTATTTTCTAATGTTGATTTTTAATTCTTGTCTTAACTTTGAATTGGATGAACATTTCTATTCTTCGAACACGTGAAAACAAATCTGCAAAGTTTCGGAACGATAGTAATTTTCGTTTGATTCTGTGATTTTTGCGGTCTCGAAGAATTTTTTGAAAGATGCAATGTTACGGTCATGGTTTTCCAAGTGCGCAAAAATGGCCAGCTAATTACATATTGATGATCCGTAATGATATCGTGAGGGCTTCTGGTTCCCGATGGAATCCCAGGAAGATTTTTATGGCAATTTCGAGGTATCGAATGGTCGTAAATTACAGTGGCCGGGAAGAGAAACGATAATCGCGACGTCGTAAATCCCGCGAACCTCATTTCCCAGGCACTTATATCTGTCACCTAATACATTTCTCCTGGGCCATTAACGTGGCTCGTGCGATTCTTCGCGTATATTATCTCGTGACAATGTATCTGCGAACGTTCTCCTTCGGGGCTGCACGTCAGTCCCAAAAATGATCGCTCTGCCCCCCTCGAAACACTATGCTTTTGACCATAATTTACCACTGTCGCCTACGAGCAAACAAACATTGGCTCGGCCAATTTTCTTCCTCGTTAAATCAAATGAAAATACGAAGAATCCTGAATATTTTCACCCGGAACTGTGAAACCGACATGAATGTTGTTTGGTTGGAAAAATTTGGTAGACCGACCAACAAAAACAACAGTTATTCTAAAATTTTCTACGATGAAATTATAATTCCATGACTTCAATTCCAAACTTTCGATGTACTTGTTCCTCCATGACTTTTTTTCTTTTTGGCAATAACACTGCGGACAGATTAGAATACAATAGTATATATATTTTATTAAAGTTATGCGATCGTTCGAATTTGTTTAAACAATTTTTTAATCAAGCGAGATGCCAGTGTCAGTAAATTTTTAGCTTTCGGAATTTTTTATTCAGATATAATTCAATTGTGCATATATTTTTTGTCTAGAGCAATTCCATAGATCCCTCCCGAATGCACTGATATTTATTTTAATAACGTTGCAATTATTTAAGTGCGGTGGAACAGCGTTTCAGGCAACATAGTTATATTCATCGATTTTATCAAACTTTTAACATTTAAACATTTTTCACGTGGAAAAGTTCTATCGATTTGAATAGTATTGTAAAAATTTGAATATGTTTAAACAATTCATGAAACCTGCGAAGCACCATCAATCAATCTTTTATCTTTATGATTTTTTTTATGTTTGTTATTATAAAAGCCACACAAATTTTTTTACTTTTTACAATATACTTGAACAACCGTACTAAACATTTAAACATATTCCACAATTTTTTCTTCGACCAATGTATCAAAATGGTTTCATTCAATTTTCACCTGCAATACTTCTATAAATGTTTGCCTTCTTCTTTGTTATATATTTAATAACTATGGAAGTTGAACAAATATTGTTTTTATATAACGATTGTACAAACTCTCCACAACACACAGTTACACGTATATTTTAATAACATTCATAAACATTTGAACATGCGTAAACAATTTTTACAGCGTCCAACGCATCATCGACGGAGCCAGTTTTATTAAATTTTCGTTCGCAGTGATTTAATTATTACTTGAACTTTTTTTTTTTATTTTGATACTGATTTCATTTATTTTATTCAATTGGTTTTTGTTTTCCTTTTGGTAATTTAATACTCGAGTGAATGGCATTCGCACGCACACAGTTGATAATAAATAATTCAATTGTTATTCCATTAGTTAGCTCATTAAGCGTGCTTTGCGTTCTCGTGTCGCAGCTTTCTTTCTCGCTCGGGCAATGAAAGTGTAGCAAAATTTAATTAACAGCTAACAGGTTTTGTTCCCTTTTTCTTTCCCTTGTACATACAGCTCGACTACGCGGGTATTAGCTCCCTTCCATTTGCGCGTATTAGTGTGTGCCCTTAATTCTTCGGCACAAAATTCTTGATTAAATCACCGGCAAAAGTCGAACTTGCGTGCAATTAGACTTGCATATTGCTATTACATCAATTTTTATATTCCAATAAATTTTAACTTGATATCTGCTTTGATAATAACCCGTCGATTCCTACACATTTTATTATTTGTACAAACATTTAAGACAAATTGTCAACTTCAAGAATCTTTTTTCAATAGTAAACGTTATGCTCTTACTTGGTTCTTATATTATAAACATTTAACGTGTTTAAATAATGTTTAGAGACACCTTGAACGCACCAATTTTGTTGAACATTTTTCAATTTATATTATTATACAATATTCAATATCCAAAACTTAAATTTGTAGTACTTTTCTGTAATAATTATTAATATTCAAGAACGATTAGAACCGAAACTATAGAATTACTATATTACTGTTAGTACGTATTATTACGTACTAAACGCAGTATTAGACTGCGGTTCTTTATGCAAAATAAAGATTATTTACATCAACTGCAACGTATGAGAGCTGAATACAAACTTTGTTCATGCTTTAATAACGTTTGTAAGCTGCAACTAATAGATCGAGGCTCCCTCATTTTTTTTTTAAATCTTATACACTGCTCAAAATTGCATCTACTCATTTTTTTTCTTGCATTTTTTCTTAAATTTGCCAGTTTCTCCTGAATTTTTAACATTCCATTTGAATTTTCAATTTTTTCCTGAATTTTCAACATTTAACATTTAAATGTTCAATGTATACTTGTATTTGGAGTTTCATATCGAACCATCAATATTTACCTTATATTAAATTTTTGCTTGCATATTTTCGTGCGCATCGTTGCATTTCCCCGCGATTTTCATTTTATAACGAGCCGATCAAGAACGGGATAAAATACATTTCAATAACACAATAACTAATATAATAAATAATAATAACTAATAAATCTATTAATTCAAGTTACTGCAGTCCATATGTATATATATATATATATATATATATATAGTAAAATACGCATCATCAAGTCCATTGTTACATTCAGTATCTGATTTACATTGTTTTTAGTAATCATTATTAAAGGGGCAGGATTTTAAGTAAGAGCTTTTTAAATTGCAACTTTTAATGTTTCCTTGTTTGAAATATACAAATCATTGTACTTATTGTAATTTAATTTCAATTTTCGTATATTTCAGCCATTTTCTTCATACAATACACACACAATGTATACAAGCCATTTAAAAAATCGCGCAGCAATTTTCGAGAGGTCATTTTGAACAAAATTTTACCATCCTCGTAATGAACTTTACGTCCTCCAAAAATTATTATTATTCTATCCTTCCCCCTCTACCACTTTCCGGCGACGAGCAACCCCAACCTTCTACAATCTTCTTCAACCTTCGACAAAGCCTGGAAATCGAACAATGACAAAACATTGGGTCGAGCATGGTGGTTCAGGTTTCTAATGCTACCGGTTCGAGAGACATTCCTAAACCGTCCACGTGCGACGCGTCCATTTCACGCTCCATTTATGCAAACGCAGCGCAGCGCGGCTCGACTCGACTCGGCTCGACTCGACGACGACGGTGACCCAGAACGATCGCGCGGAATTACGTGATGCTGCATAATTCAATATGATTTAATACGTCAATGTAAATTTGAAAAGACCCTCGGAAAACCGGCCGATGATATAGCCGGCTTACGTGCTTACACATGCAACAGCGGACAAGCATTTTCGAGCGTCAAATCGGATTCCGCCGTCGCCCGGCTCGGCTCGGCGTTCTCGTTTATATCCGTTGCATCTCACGGTGTCGCCATTTCCACTCTCTCCCTCTCCCCCTCTTTCTCACTCCCGAAATGTGCGCTTTTTTAACCCATTAAAACCGTGCTGGTGTAAATCGAGTTTGCAAACTCGCCAAACAGAGCGTGCACCACGCTGCTCCTGGTTGAAATTATTGATCTATGGATCTAAAAAATCGGTGGATATATGGATTGTCCCAAAAATGTTCGACGTCCTTGACAGTGGCGAGCTCGAGGTCATTTCAAGCGACATTTTCATTTGTAAAGGAATGATTAAGGGGGTAGACTCGCTTGCAGGATTGCAAGGGTGCAAATACGCCTTCTCATTTCTCGAGAATGCAAAGACGGGGTGTTTTAGCAGTCAAAAGCGCTAGATAAAAGGTCAATCTAGGGCGCAATCGCCATCAAAATTCCTATTTTTGCGTTTGGGAGATGTAATTTGTATTATTCGACAGCATGTAGCTGTCGCAGCTTTATGATGATCTACATGCGCAGCTGTATGCTTCCGAATAATGCAAATGACGCCTCGTAAACGTAAAAATAGGGCTTTTAACCCCTTGCCATATCATTTTCCTTGCGGTTACTAGGATTCAAACGTCTTTATGTCGCTAATATTAAATGTCGCTCGGCAGCGAACGTGTTAAGGACGTGTGGAAAAAATACATTTGCGTACACCCCCCCGAAATGGGGGTAGTGTGGGACTCGGAGGAAACAGGTCTTCGGTTTCCCCAATACCCACTAAAAAAAACCACACGTCCAGGACTTATGCCCTTTCCTCCCTCAACTTCTGGCTCGCGGGAGGACCAGACGGGGCCCCGCTTTTCGCATTTCTCGCATCTGGTTTATTATACGAGCTGGCTCCACTCATGTTCTTGCCCAATTGTATCATGCCCTTCCTAAACTCTTCAGAAAAATCTTGCGGAAAGTTAG
Organism: Lasioglossum oenotherae; assembly: GCA_028455765.1. Classification (NCBI taxonomy): domain Eukaryota; kingdom Metazoa; phylum Arthropoda; class Insecta; order Hymenoptera; family Halictidae; genus Lasioglossum; species Lasioglossum oenotherae. Next base: position 3,865,120 of record CM052295.1, on the reverse strand, counting down.
TGTCGTTCGAACCGCGGTAGGGAGAACATTTCTAAGTGTCAGTTCGAAGTTCTCGGTTGTGATCTACCACCAGCTGTACAGTTCGTCGATCCCGACTGTACGTCTCTCAGCTTTCAGCACTGCCGTATGTCTGCTGTCAGCTGTGTAGTTAGTCTCCTGCTGGCCCAGTAACACACATTTCGAAGCAGCAACTGCATTTATAGCTGAATACGCGAGTTCTAATTAAATAAATTTCTGCTCCTTCTCTTGTTCACTGCTTCACCGCGGCGCGACTCCAACGCTACGCTCAATGAAACCGATGCCGCGCTCCGATTGACATAATCCATAACTACAATAATTAAACTGTCCAAGTAATGAGAACAAAAATTATTGAATTTATTTTTCCTGTTGAATTCGAATGTTCTCGATAGCATTTTTGGAATTTTGCATGTTGCGGTATATTGTATCGCGCGATTCTGTTGCTATTAATTTTGGTTTGTAAAATTTGGTTTGCAATGTTTATTCGCATAAGTATTTTTTACTAGAGTACGTTACACTGTTATTTCTGTGGCTGTCTATATACAGGGTGGGGCAATAACTATTAGCACCTCAGATATTTTCGAAACTATAAGTTTCACAGAAATATTTGCTGACATAAAATTGCACAGTACGAAGGGGGCCATACGGTGACGATAACAGTTTTTTTGCAGGTGGAGGTGCTTCGGACATTTGAAGGTCACCTTCATTTTTTTAAATGGAATGAGGTATTTTTTAATACATCAATCGATGTAGCTGGACATTCGTTATAAAAAAAGTACTAACCTATGTATGTCGAAAAGTTAGTAGTTCAGGAGATATTTCATTTTAAAAAACCCTAAAATACCATTACTGTCGTACTAGACGTTAGTGTTTACTTACTTATGTAACGTCTTAGTACGACAGTAATGGTATTTTAGGGTTTTTTAAATTGAAATATCTCCTGAACTACTAACTTTTCGATATACATAGGTTAGTACTTTTTTATAACGAATGTCCAGCAACATCGATTGATGTATTAAAAAATACCTCATTCCATTAAAAAAAATGAAGGTGACCTTCAAATGTCCGAAGTACCTCCACCTGCAAAAAAACTGTTATCGTCACCGTATGGCCCCCTTCGTACTGTGCAATTTTATTTCAGCAAATATTTCTGTGAAACTTATAGTTTCGAAGATATCTGAGGTGCTAATAGTTATTGCCCCACCCTGTATAATTTCACTTTCGAGATATTGCCGTTTATAGTTTTGGTCACTAATGCTTTGCCATAGGATATCGGTTCAATTGCATTATGGTTTCAAGCCTTTCGAATTTATTTTCATGACTTTTTTCTGATAAAGACGTAAATCCTATATCATAAATCTCAATTAACGAATAAACTGAAATTTTTTGAAATTGTGACGTGCGGCGGTTTTCCTGGCAACCACAGATTTAGCTAATTCTCGCGGTGTTTCGTATACGTTCATTAATGTGCCTAATGAATTTTCATGACCGAACCACATGCCGGTGATCATTATATTATACAATGTGTTATTGTCACATTATTATACGTTCCATAATAAAACAATGGCTCTGTTTTTGTCGGCGATTCCGTTCAAAATTTATCAACATAATTTTGCGTCTTTCCGTGCAGGCGTTACACGGCAATTACTTCTAATTAATCATTGCACAGTATATTTCTAGTGAGTGTATTCGTTCTGCAAGACATTATTGTTTAGTTTATCTATACGATTTTCTGTTTTTTATAATTAATTATTAATTAGAAAAAGTTTCACCAAAATTTAGTCATACAGTTTCTTGTTTTTCATTATTGATTATGCATTGCTATAAACTTTTGTAATTCAAGTCGCGTCCTATTGCACTTTCTTTAACTGCATTTCTAATTTAATTTTATTCGAAGCGGAAAGAAAATTGATTTTATTAATTATGCATCACAACAAATTTCCGCAGCGCTAATTACAATTTAATGCAGTTCTGTATGAATTTCTAAAATTCTTCAATATTCATCAATATAATTTGCAATATTTCGTAATTTATGCATAATTGAATTCATTATCTTGTATAAATCAATTTCTCATAATTCATACATAATTCATATCGCCCGTAAATTGCTTTTTCAACATTGTTGCATTTTAAGTACAAATGTGCACGTCTACATAAATTCGTCCTGTTGCAAAAGGAAGATAAAATTCTGTTTAATTTACATGTTGAACACAATCTAGGAAAGCAGTTGAAACTTCGTTTTTTATGTTATATTATGCCCGCTTGTAAATAAGTTCGATATTTGTCAACGGAAATAATAATTTGGTTAGTTTCAATTTTAAAAAGAAAATGCCAGAAAGCATTAAAAATCTCCAATGAAGAATCCATATTCAATTTTACTGCACTTTTGCATAAATTGCTTCTTCCCCGTGGAAAATTCATTTCCGCGTGAATTTTATTCTAATTGCAACTTATTTAATATTATGCAAAAACTTATAAAAAATATAAAAAGCTGAAGTTAAATTTAAAAAGCTATGAACACAATAAATTGGAGTTTTGTTGTACTTTTGAACACGTCATTCTTCATTTACCATTTGCGAAAACGTTCTCCGCACCGTGTTTTCGGCTAAAATCAACTCGTTGTTCTTACACTTAAATGGCAAATTATTGAACTAGATGTACGTATAACTAGTCTTCTATTACCTTGTTAAAAGAGAGAAACAAAATTAAAAAAGAACAAGAAATCAATAACTTTTCCTACTCGGCATTCTCATACACGTGAATCAAATTATAACAAACAGGATTTCTTCGAGTTCTAAAACTAATACTTTTAGAATATTCGCAGTTTTCCGTAGTTCTCTGCTCAGAATACAGAGAAACACTAACTGACTTTATAGAAACTTCGCACTTTTGTGTTCTGCGCCACACAGAAAAAAATCAAAACAAACGTAAATAGTAAACATAGCGGTCTAGAGTACGCAGTCCCTCCATCCGAGTGTCTGCAAGGCACAACACCAGGCACGATAAATCAACAAAAATGGTGATATTTTTAAAATATCTATGAAAAAGAAGATGACTTTATAGAAATTTCGGCCACTGTTTTACTTCCATTTACTAAAGTATTTATAAAAGGTTCGAAACTACCTGGCATAGGTTCGAGTATACTTAGCAGTACTATTTCTATTCTTCGAGGTGCTTATGGGGGTAGTATACCCGCGATTTGCAACTAGAAAATCAGTATGACCAACTAGAAAATCAGAAGGCCAACGTCTGTGCAAAAAAAGAGTTTGGTAACACTGAGAAACACGCACTGTCTGATGTACACGAGATGGCGTTGCTTGCTATTTCCATATACTTTGGTAACTTAAGACATAAGCTGTACATCTTTATTTTATATTTTTGTATTATAACATGTAACATATATCTATGGGTCAATAATGGCCTAGGATATTATTAATAAAGAAAAAATATCAATGTTACGGTACAGTAGCGCATTAGTCCTCCTGACTGGGCGCCATCTCGTCTAAACTGGCTGAACTAAATTTGGCTCTAGCTTGCTCTGGACCTACTCTGGACTCTGTCTTGATGAACGTAATATGGGGAAATTCTGCTAATGTGCGCCCAGACGTTGATTGACCTTATACGAGCATATTTTGAGCTGGATGAGGTCTCATTCGAAAGAGGAAGGTTCACCGCATGGTGCTCTGGTCATCATAGCAGTCAAAAAGTCTTTTAGAGACAGAAAAATGCATTGAAATCTGCGAATTTTTTCCAAAAATTTTTACTCTACTTTGGACACTAATATTATTAGATATAAACATAATCTCGTTAACCTCGTGACCAGAGCACCATGCGGTGAACCTTCCTCTTTCGAATGAGCCCTCACCCAGCCCAAAATTTGCTCAAATAAGGACATTAAGCGAAATGGCGCAGACCCATGTTTCGACCCAAAATCTAGTAAGATTCTAGGTATTTTCTAGTTACAAATCGAGGTTATACTACCCCCTTATAGAGAGTTCGAATTCAATCGATCAAAGTTCGAACCTGTTCGCGAGGTACTTGATCACATCCCTGGTGACAATCATAGATTATACAGAATTACGATGCAGTGGAACAGGGATAAGTAAAACGCGAACTAGGGTGTGCAGAAAGCGAAAGTAGAAAAAGAGAGCAGGGTCAGGGAACGCCGGGAATAGCGATCGGACGATCGAGCGAGGGACAAAGAGACAAAAGGAGCACGTCGATGACGGTTAGGGCTCTGTTTCGGTCTGGTTGGTGGAAACGGTAACGTCGCTCGGACGCTCGACAATGGCTTATTGTTCGCCGGCAGGTATACCTGCTCGAGCGTCTCCGCTAATATACACAGAGCCGAGCCGTGTCGACTGCGTGCCACTGTCCAAAGCCAGAGGCAGATCACTCGCCGGCCACTGAGCCGGACTTCTCGCCGTGAGAGTCCTAATTAGCATGTTACACCGTTAATCTTGAGGAACCAGGGCTGGACAGTAAGACGCTGACACAATGCAGCGCCCCGGGCCACTGACAACAAGGCAATTACTCGTTCCAGCCTGTCGAATTCCCTTTCGCTTCCTGTCGATCCTCATTGTCCCTCCTCATGCATTTACAACAGCACTTACCACACCACGAAATAATAGCGTTATCAAAAAACTTCAATTCGATATCCGTGCAATTTCATTTCACAGAATTATAATTTACAATTTCTATGTCACAATTTTCATTATCTTGGATTTGCAAAGTGTGCACAAGAATTGTGCTTCCCAAAAATATTCTCGAGAATTCTCGACCGTCTTTTGAGATTATAATTTTATAAAAACATTTGCTGGTTTAGAAATGGAAGTGTAGCATTTTTCTATATAGAGAATTTCAAACTGCATGTAGGATTACGTTCAAAAACACTGTTCTTCCACAAGAAACCTAATCTTATTGAATTACGTACCTTTTAAAATCATGCAACTTTTGCTTGAAACATTGTATCCATCTTTATCATACCATCCACTAATACTTAACAATAACAATATCTCATTAACTAACAAGTTTAACACAAAAATGCCGGAATACTTTTCTGTAGATAATATTAGAACGCACCAACCAATGCTTCGAAAACTTGAAAATTCGCTCCACAAAATCTTCTTAACCACCAGCTACGTTTCACCCCCGCTCCCATAAAAAAACGACCTTTCCCAAATCGTGTACTCCTGTGAAAACCGTGCAACTTTCATGCGAAATATTTTCCTGTACCACCAACAACAGTTTCGTGCCTATAAAACAACAACCATTCAGCTGAGCAATTGGGTCCGAGGGATGCCATTTTGCGAGCGTTAACGGGCTGGGACTGTGCGCGTGGGGTCTGACGAAGACATTATGGACCCAGCACCGTAATTTGCATGTGGATGCAACGGTCTTATCGCGGGTAATACGGTCGGCATCGTCGAAGGAGTGGGCTCCGGTGTTTTAATCCCTGCTGAGCTAGTCTGTAAGTCGTATACGGCGGTGGTTCTGCGGGGGTGGCATAACTCTTCATTCGCGAGGTTAGCCGGTATAACTGTAACTTACTTCCTCCAACTTTATCACGTGTGCGCCACTGTTTGCCTATATACAACTCAGACGTCCCGGCATTCGTGCTCGCCCACCCCCGCGCACGGACCGTTCCGTTCCACCGAATTTCTCCACCCCCGTCTCCTAAGAGGGGTCGGGAGAGGGACGATAGCGACGCCGGCGGTTCGCAACTCTACTTGTTTGAATAATTACTCACTCGGTGCAGGAGCCGCTTGGACCGGTGCTCCGCAAAAAATAAGATAAATAGAAGAGAACCGGGTCTCGGGGGTGGACTGGGGGTGCACCGGGCCGCGATTATCGCGGCGCTCTTTAAAGGGAACCGCCCGAAAGACATCGTGGAAAATGTGCGTCGATTCTAGATCGTGGTATTTTTAGGAATGTTTAACCCTTCGTGGGTGGGGTGATCTCGCGTCCTTATTCGGGTGGGGCGGTGCACTCGGTGCGCCAGGCTGTTTTGGGTCAGTTTTACTCAGTTTTCACTTTATATCATCATGTATTCAGACAAATCCATGTAGGTACATTACTAAATATAATTCAGACATTATCAAAAGAACGGTTTTATTGAAAATGAGCACAAAATAACTCTCGATCTTCTCGTTAAAATTCGATCGTTGGCGCACTCAGTGCGCCAGCCCCACTCTCGAAGGGTTAAGACACTGGACATTCCAAGACAGTGGCCGTGGTTTTTGTTATTTTTATACATGCATCGATTAACGATTTTATGTAGTGCACCCCAAATCAAGGGGTGTTTAAGTCATCATTTCGCCGATTTTGAAATTGTTCAGAGTCTGTAAGCTTCTCAATTTTGTTTATTCTTTTCTTTTTTGTTGCCATCAGCTAAGTTTTCTTCATGATTGTAGATAATTTTGTTACATAGAAATTTTTAGAGAAATATATCTTCAAAAGAGTCTATACTTTATGTGCGACTAATGCACATGTATCAAATCGATTTTGTTGAAAGTCAGTATTATACAGGGTGAGCCACCTAAGACAAGCCTCCACAATAACTTCTACATTTTTTGTGATTGGTAGAAATGCTTCAGACAAAAGTTGTTTGGTTTCTGGGGGCCCATTACGTGGTCTACACGTAAACTTTATTAACCCTTTGCACTCGGTTGTCCCCCCTGAGGCACCACTAAAAATGGTTGTATCATTATTCAAGATATTGTTTACATTATTAAATATATCGGTATCTAATCAATTACTAAACATTTGGGTATTGTATGAGGTATTATACCAATTTCATATCCATAAAATTTCCAAAATCATAGGGAATGGAAGTATTCTAGATCGGAAGAAATGTTCAATTTTCTAGTTGAAGTAGCTCCGAGTTAAATATGGTTCCTTGCGTTTCGCATTGGATCCTTGCGCCTATACTTATTCTTTTGAAGTAGGCGCCATAACTGAGTTCATCTTCATATTTTCAACACCTGAAAGCTCTCAGTTCAATTTATACAGCCTTTTTACTCATCAATTCGTCGCAAATATTTGACAGTTTACGATTAATCTCGTCCAAAAAATCATTTCTCACTATTGTAGATTGGTGCTCCAATGAACGTGTGTCTTTTCAACTGGCATAAGTTAATTAATTTAGTTGCGTGATTGAGTTATCCCTTTTCTTCGCCTAACCGAAGCAGATCCTATCCCTATTCCTATTTTCCAACCGCAACAATGAACGTAAGAAGCTAGAAAAAGTGGTCGAGTTGTATGGCGCATCTGAACTCGTATGTGAAAAAAATTTACGCATGATATGCAGAAGGTTGGCCACCCCTGATGTAATGGATGCGTATTTATATTTGCTCCAATAGCGTTGTGGTACATTAGTTCACAAACATTTTCGAGGATTCTTTTTTACCAGTGCATCTATTTTAACCAGGAACAGCTTAATTTTTAAGCTTAAGAATTTGTTAAGTATAAACCGATAGTTTCAAGTGTCTTTATTATGGCTGGAAGAGTTTGTAAATGTACTTTTATAAACGTCAAACTGAGCTGTCGCAATTGCAACTATATCATCTACATCAAAATCTTCAACTACCTATTTACAGAAACGAAATAAAGATGGTGAATTAATGATTTTAATGTTTCCGGATGTTAAGAGAAAAGAATAGTACTCTTTAGTTTTTTTTAAAGGCATAAAATATTGGAATGAAACAAATCGCAGCAAAATATAGTGAAATTATATAAAAGAAATACGTAATATATGTGCATATGCTCATGGCAGAAAACATATGCAATATGCAAAATAATATTTGCATATCGAAATATGTATTTACATAAACATCCACAGTCTAGCCGATTGTTTCGCAGTTTTAAAAAATTTTCACACCCTATGTAACGTCCGTTTATCCTGTCAGCGACATCATTTTACCGTCAACATCCGCCGATTTTCCTAAAATAATATTCGATCGACGGAGAACAACGTCCACGCGCGCCGGAGAAATGTTTTCTCCGCCCGATGTACCGGGTGTCCTTGTAAAAATGGGTGGAGCTGACTCGTCGGGAATCAATTTGCAGGGGGCGCAGATTCCCGGGGATGATAAATAACGGCTGTGTCGAGCGAAACGTAACCATCGCTCAGCGATAATGCCGTTCCGCGTAAGTAGGATGTAACGATTGCATAAAAGGCTCGGCTCCGATATGAAAGCGCGATGATGCGCAGAATTCGCGTTACGACGATCTATCATTGCGCCGCTTCTGAATGCCCTGTATCTGTACAACGCTCATATAAAAACAACATCAATCTTCAATATGCTGGTGCATTGATACCGCGGCCTCGAGAAATGCATCCTGCATCACCATTCTGAAACAGTACACAGCCTTCCTTTTTCTCCCGTGAAAAAAAAAGTTGAATCCTTTGAAAATTAGCTTCTCGGTTGCCAGTACGCCGCTCAATTTTCCAGAATTCAATTAAGTTATCTAGATTCTTTCATGCGGTTTTTCATGGGACAGTTTGGTCTTCTATAGAAACGCGCATAGTTTATGTGAAACAGTGATTAATGGTCGCCATTTCGAAATTCACGAATTTCCTAGAGGAAATAAAAAATTCACAAAGTTGCCTTTGCTTATCCATGTGCATTTTTTACACGGGCGCGAAGTAGTGATTACTGTGCTCGCCATTTCTAAATTTACGATTTGAAAAAATTACTGCCTATTAGTTGGAAGATTAACAAATTTTCCAAAGAAAATCGCATGTTCGTATCCGCTTCCTGTCCAGATATAAAAATTCACAAAGTAGCCTTTGCTTATCAATGTGCATTTTTTACACGGGCACGAAGTACTGATTACTGTGCTCGCCATTTCTAAATTTACGATTTGAAAAAATTACTGTCTATTAGTTGGAAGATTAACAAATTTTCCAAAGAAAATCGCATGTTCGTATCCGCTTCCTGTCCAGATATAAAAATTCACAAAGTAGCCTTTGCTTATCAATGTGCATTTCTTACACGGGCACAAAGTACTGATTACTGTGCTCGCTATTTCTAAATTTACGATTTGAAAAAATTACTGTCTATTAGTTGGAAGATTAACAAATTTTCGAAGGAAAATCGCATGTTCGTATCTGTTTCCTTACCAGATGTAAAAATTCACAAAGTTGCCTTTGCTCATCGCAGATAGAACATGTATGTTCATAAAGCAGTGATTACTGCGTTTGTTATTTTGAAATTTTCTTCTGGAATTCCCTCCAGACGCGAATGAAATTGCTAATTTTCATGATTAAAAATCGTTAATTAAGTTAGAACCCGAGCTGTTCGAATAAAAAACAAGTTGGAAGTTTCGCAACTCCTTTTTTCCGTCGCGCCGAGGTCCTTTGATCCTGGAGCGGGCCGCGCGTTATCGAATCGATCGATCTTCCCGCTCCCCCTTTAAGGTCCCACGCCCCTGGTAGCGACGAGGGAACAACCGGAAGCCGGGAAACGATATTCCCAAGGACCATGGCTGACAAATTCATTCCATCTCGCGGGAGACGCGACATCACCGTTCATTTATATCGCCGCGCTCGAAAGATACGTCGCCGGATATCGGGGCTCCGCGTGAAAAACTGCCGATGGATGTGTCTTTCCACCCCCAACCCTCGCCAAACTTCTTCTCAAGCCTCCCTTTTCCCACCGCAGTTTCTTCCATTTCAGACAGAAACGGCACTTTCGACGTCTGGCATATTAATGCTTTATGCTAATGCATTATCTGCTGGCATTTGTCACGTTTTTTCTTTACTAGAACTGATCGTTCCTTTTAGAGGATTGTCTTAGAAATTATTATATCTTGTTTTCTGTCTTCCCATTCATTTGAGAAATTAGTTTTTATCGCTTATAGCTCCTTTAATTTTCGTTTAGTTTTTCTGTTCGGTTAAATGATCGTTCTTTTTAGCGAATTGTTGCAAAAATTATTTTATCGTGTTTTCTATTTTCTTATTTGTTCGAGGTATTATTTTGTTGTGTTACCTATAGCGCCGAAAATCATGTTATTGTCTTCTGTGTTTTCTTACCTGCTCCTCGCCATTATTGGTATTTAAAACTGAATTCATCTTATGGGAAGTTATGTCAGAAATCATTTTGCTGCATCTGCGCTAATAATAATTCGATTTGTTTTAAGAATGTATTTTTAACCGACTTGGAAAAAGGAGGAGGTTACTCAATTCGATCTGTATGTGCCTTTTTTTTATTCGCTTTTTTTCTATGTATGTTCACCGATTACGTCGAAATGGATGGACCAGTCGGAAAAGATTGTATTGTATTTAAGTTCGTGTGTATTCACATATATTAAATGAAAATTATTTTATACTTTTTAGTGCGTTTTTTCGAAATCGGTTTAATTTTTTTTTTTAAGTTTCTTTTAGAAATTATTTTTCTGCACGTTCTATAATTTCAGTTGTTTTAGGAATTATTCTAGACATATATTAATTGTGTATAATGTTTTGAATTTTCCAAAATGAAATTACCATTGTGGATCTACTACTGTATTGGATACAATTGGAACAATATTTAGTAAATTTCCGATTTCATCTTCTCTTTTATTGTTTAAATATCGAGAATTTCTCGGGAACGGGAACTTAAGTGTTCGGATATATTTTGAATTTAGATCTGAAAATATCAAAATGATTTGGTTGGTTCCCGTTCGATTTTTAAAATCTCCAGGAGCACTTGTGTTTTTTGGATCGTGTTTAAAGAATGAGTTCGTAATGTGTAGAATATTGTTCCCCATTCGATTCGAAGCGCGCAAAAACAGTTTCCAGTCATCCGTTACCGTCGCGCCATCAATCATCGCAACTTCGAATCGACTTTTTCATGCCTCCAGCAAATTCCTTCGAGCAATTCCCCGGCTCACCCTCGAGCCGCGATAAAAAACTGTCGCTCGAATCGCCCACGCGTTTCGTCGAGTCACACGATGCACTTCAATTCGAGACGTCGACCCTAAATTTCTTTGAAATCGTTCTCCTATCATACAAAAATCAATCTTCAACATTTCAACCACGGTGCACTGTACAGTTAAAACATTTTCTCATGGTCTTCCCATTTTTAAAATTCCACTAAACACTGTTACTTTGGCAACGAATTCACATTGTGGAGAAAACAATTTCTAATTTTTACGTATTGACTTTTTTGGCTTTGTACTTCAATAGTTTTTCACGAACACGAATCTAGAATCAAACCCTGTTCGAAAAATATGCACTTTCGTTCAGCAAAAGCGTGCACATGCATTTTTGGTGTGCATCGTTGCACTTAAGAGAAAAAATAAACAATACTGTGGCTTATGTAAAATATCTACGAAACCATGACCGTTAAAAAAATCATCGTACACAATATTTGTAGCACTTGAAACGACAAACAATCTCCCGTAAGTAATTTCTTCCGAAATAGCCTCATAGAAGTCGTACGTGATTTAATCAAAACTAGCAATACTAATCTATATCACATTGAATTATACGTTGTAGAATACATTGAATTAAAAACTAAATTAGTTAAATCAATTACATTTTTCGTGTGCCTGAGAAAAATCGCCATTTCTGTCAAAGCCGGACTCTGCTATGCTGTTTATAAAATATCTTCGAAACCATAAATGTTAAAGCCATTTTTCTATATATTTTTCAAAATTATGCAATAATCACCGGTCGGTAATGTGTTAATTTGTCAATGAAATATTTCCTTGGGATTTTCTAAAAATTCGACGTTATGCGTCGAAAAGGCGCCTAATTTTCTATGGTTTCTGGTTGCCAGAGGAGCCGGCTCACTTATCGGGATGAATTCCCTCGTTCTCCGCTCCCTTCAGCCCTCGAACCCGAAGCTTGGAAAACACGCCTCGGCTTGCGAGCTGTGCGAGGGTGGATCCGCGGGAATGAAAAGTAATTGCGCGAAATGGAGAGCCGGCCGTTATGAGATCGCCGGGCGCGCTCGATCCTCCGAACTTTGGCAAATTGAATCGATCGTATTATCGAAACTCGTGTTTAACTTCTGCGCCACGGATGAACCGGCACAATTCCTTTTAATGAGCGGCCAACGCACGGGATTGGCCAATTCCGCGGCGAGAGAACCGGCGATTTTTCGGGAATTCCCGTCCGCGCTAATTAAAAGCTTCTATTCTTCCCGGCAATTCGTAATACCGGACTTCACAAAAGACCGGAGATATTTTCGGAACTGTGAAGTTGAATCGAACGGTGAACAATACGATGTAATTGTTCTTTCTCATATGTGCATCAAGGTCACGATATTAACCGTTAGCACTCAAGTGGTGATTCAGAGTTACGAATAACAATTTAGTTTGTTAACCCTTTGCACTCCGAATTATTTTTCAATTTTGTTGCCAACCGCTCCCTACTATTTTAAGTGTTTTATTTGAAATTTTATTCGAAAATGACCGGTTTTATATTTTTCGTCTTACAATTATTGAAATTACGAAGTTGCTTACATAAAAATTGGTTCGATAAATTTCTGTATCCAAGCATATATCGTAATTAAAGTTGCACTAAATCTAAATAAATAGAGCCTTGTCATTTTTGTAAGCTAAAACATTTTAATCGCTTTTAGTACTCGGCAAGTTTAGTATTAAAGGACAGTTCCTTCACTGCTACTTGCTTTAAACAGTTTTGTTCACTAATTATATTAAATATAGCTCTCGAGCTTTGTCGTAATTTATACTCGTGGAACTTCTATTTGTTTTCGACTAAGAAATAAGATAATTAAATAAATAAAAAGAAGAACCAAACTGTACTGTTGCTGGCACTGCAGTAATTGCAGTTTTGATTTAAACGGCGAAAATTAAGAATTCCTGGTATGGAAAATCATATTTTATTGCTTCTTATTTACATTTCAAAGCAAGATTGTAAGTTTTCATAACAGAATTCCACATATGACCGTTGGCAAATTTGCCAATGAGTGTACTATTTGTCTTACGATTGTTATTCACTGAATATATTTTATTATAAAAGATTTATGACTCGTAAAACTGTTTGATTTTGCTGAAAAATCTCTATTAACTTGTAATGATAGAAAGTTAAGCTCATTTAGGTATTGCAAGTAAAAGATAAAAAGATTTTTACTACGATTTTGGCCTAGAGTGCCAATCATTTATTTATATTTTTCCTTCTCTGATGTTTAGTCACACTCGATAAAGGCGTGCCAAGGGTTAGATATGTTCATATGTAATCAATTTACATAGAGAATTTTAAATTGCATGGAATTGTGTGCATTCAAAAATGTATGATTACGTCTAAAAGAATATTGTTGACCTTCATATGACTTCTATTGGTCCTCCCACAAGAAGGAAAGTCATCTCATCATTCACTAAGAAAAAACATCTATATAATAAAAATCAAATGCTGTTCGTTGGTCACGACATCACGGGAGAACGGTTGCACCGATTTGGCTAATTTTTTCTTTTTAATGTTCGTTGTAGTCCGAATCAGGTTTTTAGATTAAAAAAAATTGGAAAAGTTACCCGGAAACATGAAAATTCGGGAAAAACTAAAAGTGCTTTTAGAATCATATTTCAATACAACAAAAAAAAAACGAACTTCGTAGCTTTCAATCAATATTTCAATAGAACGTCGCAGCTTTTAATCAATATTTCAATAGAAATTTACATTATCGACGTCTGTTTACATTATCGACATTATAAACATTCGCCAGTTAGTTAATTTCGATTAACCCTACTCGCGAAGCTCGCGAGCAACAACTTCCTTCTAGTCTATCTTCTATATAATAAAAATCAAATGCTGTTCGTTGGTCACGACATCACGGGAGAACGGTTGCACCGATTTGGCTAATTTTTTTTTTTTAATGTTCGTTGTAGTCCGAATCAGGTTTTTAGATTAAAAAAAAATTGAAAAAGTATCACGGAAAAATGGAAAATTCCGGGAAAACTAAAAGTACTTTTAGAATCATATTTCAATACAACAAAAAACGAACGTCGTAGCTTTCAATCAATATTTCAATAGAACGTCGCAGCTTTTAATCAATATTTCAATAGAAAGTTACATTATCGACATTATAAAATTCTTATTTTGCGACATTACTCTGCTAGAACAAGGAACCAAGCGATCAACGAGCATACGATATTCCCTAATCGCGAAGCTCGCAAGCAACAATACCCCTCTAGTTTACTATAAAAATGACTAGATCAAGTGCGAAGCAGTGAGAACATGATTTTAAAAATGCTGTCGTATTCTCAGTACATGAAAATTTTGGACAATTTTTATTTCGCATAAAAATCTGCCGCGTCGACTCGCGATTATTGTTAATAGTGGATAATCCGTATGGTTTCTCATCGGCGCGCGAGTTTTCCTTCGGCATTCAGACGTGGATAAGGATTTCCGGAGGGAATTCTGTAGAGAAACGTCCGTCAGGATGCGTTCGCGGTTACGTGAACAGTGATCTGCACAGTGGGGTGCACCGTCTCGTAGCAAGAAGTGCGCGTCGCGGTCGAGCGAAGCGTGCAAGTGCAAGGAAATGCAACGTCGGTGCAGCACCAGCTAAATTCATCAGCCCGGGCGGGAGGAGTGACGTTCGTGGGTGTCTACGGCGAACTTTATTTGTTTCGGAGGCGCTCGCCTTTCATTCGTGGCCTACTTGTCTTCGTTCGCCGGTGTTACACGTGTTCCATAAAACTGTCAACTAAATCATCACGCGTCCCCACGCCGCGTCGCCTCCATTTCGAAACGGGACGGTCGGTCTCTGAGACGCGATACATAGAAGGATTTTACCATGGACCGTCTTCTTCGTTCAATATCCATAACTTAGCTATTTCGAGTTAGAGCACTGCTAATAGAACGACCCGAATCTTTCATACATTTCTGGATCGATGAAAAAAGTTGAGGAAAACACGGCAATGCTGCTTAAAGATTCATCCGCTAAATGCAGTTTTGTTCAGACCGCTGTCTTCAAAATTAGCGTCGCAGTGAGTTATTTAAGGATTGAGTATTTTGCTCCAGCAATTTTTAGCTCCTCTGAAATAGAAACTCGTTTCCAACCGCAATATTTTTATTCGAAATCAATTTTTATATTACATCAACACTCAATAGTAACTATTGTTATTGTTATTGTTATTATTATCACGTAATAAAATGTACCCTAAAATTGGAGGGGGTTAAGTCGTCACTTTGTTGCTCTTCAGTTTGTTTTACAAATGCGGACCTCTGAATTTCGATTTTAACAGCAAAATACAGTAAAGCAGCAACTTTAATGGTGTATGCGATCACCGAAAAGCTTCTTATACTCGAAAGTAATTACATATTACGCGATAGAAAGTACTACTAAAATAGGGGAGGTTTGAGTCATCACTTGGTTGCTCTTCAATTTATTTAAAAATTACGAACCTCAAAATATCGATTTCAACAGCAAAATACAGTCGATGTCGCAGAAGCAGCCTCACTGAGAAGATTCTTAAACTCGAAACTGACGATTACATAATAGAAAGCAGCCTAAACTAGAGGAGGGGGTGGTTTAAGTCATCAGTTCGCGAAAATCCAACTCCTTCCCCAAAACCCAGACGTCCTTTGCGACCCACTTCGTCGTAAATCTCGAAAGAATCCCAAATTAACCTCGCATTTTCTCCGCCGGATGATCTTTCCCGAAAAATCCAACGTTAGCTTAAACTCTCGTTCCGATTCTAATTGCGTTCCTTCGCGCAGCCAGTCCTTGAACCGGTTGAAAAAAAGGCGGGCGCCGCGTCGTAAGAAATGAAACTCGCGTTACGGGTTCAATTAGCGGAGCGGGCATAAATTAAGCCGGGTTGTCGAGTCCTTCAATTATTTACACCGATTCGGTCCGAATCGGGCCTCCCAACCCATGAACTTTGCATTACCAACCGGGCAAACACCTGTAACAATAATTAATGGGAGCGGCCGGTGTCGCTTAACGAGCATCGCCGACTTATGGCTCTCGCGGACACGCTTCCCCCTTAAATTTTAATTAAACCCTGGGAATAATCCCCGGCGAAGAAAATGTCCGCGCGGACCCCGGTTCTCCCGCGGAATGCCGGGAAATATTCCCGCGATTCCGTATCGCGTTCGTCCCCTCCCGCGAGAAACTTGCCCAGTTAGGTTCGTTCGGCTCCTACAGGTGCACCGAGCACAATGCAATCTTCCTCGGTCCGCGGGCACAATGGCGAAGTTACTGAACTTTCGGAATAAATCAAACGGGGCAAAGATAAAATTGTAATGAGCGCGGAGATAGAGAAATTTATGTGTCTACCGGCCGTGGTCGAGGAGAAGAACGGTGGAAGGAGATACCTCTCCGACTACGGGAAAGAATTGCTCCAGGACGAATTGCACCGCTGCGTGACGCTTCTTCTTCTTCTTCTTCATCTTCTTGTCTTCTTTTTATGCTAGTGCGAGATGCTGGGGAATTGATGTAAACGTTCGACATGAGATGCCAATGAGGATGCAAAAAATATTTGATGATTGCATAAGTTCGTGCCCGATTTTCATACATGTCGCAAACTACAGGGTGTCTCACCTGATTCTGACATCTTGATTTTCTCGCTATTGTTACTCGTAGCAAAAAATTCTTCAGCATAGGCTTGAATGGTATCGAGTGGAGCATATTTTGATGTTATTAGTTTTTTCGTGAGTGGACGCGTAAAGGTCATATAAAGGTTCACTTTTTTTTAAATGGAATGAGGTACTTTTCAATACATGAATCGATGCAGCTGGACATTCATTATAAAAAAATACTAACCTATGTATGTCTAAAAGTTAGTAGTTCAGGAGATATTTCAATTTAAAGAACCCTAAAATACCATTACTGTCGTACTAAGACGTTACATAAGTAAGTAAACACTTAGTATCGTCTTAGTAAACGTTTAATTAGTAAGTAAGTTAAACTAAGTAAGTTAAACTTAGTAAGTTTAATTAGTAAACGTCTTAGTACGACAGTAATGGTATTTTAGAGTTATTTAAATTGAAATATCTCCTGAACTACTAATTTTTCGACATACATAGGTTAGTACTTTTTTATAATGAATGTCCAGCTGCATCGATTGATGTATTCAAAAGTACCTCGTTCCATGAAAAAAAAAAGTGAACCTTTATATGACCTTTACGCGTCCACTCACGAAAAAACTATTGATTGATTGATCTAATAAAAAATACCTCGTTCCATTAAAAAAAATGAAGTTGACCTTCATATGTCCTTTACGCGTCCACCTACAAAAAAGCTACTAATATCTGATTAATGCACCCTCGAAACCGAGCAAGTTCCATCTGATGTGCATTTCTTCCTAACATCAATAGCAGACGAGTTATTCAGGTGGCCTGTTTCTGGCGTCTCATCCTGTACAAGACACATCTAATAAATTATATATTTTTGATTAAATCACACGTAACTTGTATTACTAGTGCATTTGTAAAGAATGATCCACGTAAATTATTAAGAGGTGTTTTCTATAGTACAATTTTTTAATTAAAAATGTCAGCTGCAGAGATTCAGAATGAATCTCATTCCTTTTAGAGGGAATGCAAGCAGATGGGGGAAGCCTTGTCCCATATTTTAAATGGGTGAACTCATTAATATTGTGTTATTAAAGTAACCGTTGTCAAACTCGATCACATTTCCTCGAAGCATTCTTTTTATTCAATTTAGCTGACACGAGGGAGATTCTCGAGGGAAATTCCCGCGAAACATCGAAGATTAATTAAGATTCACTTCATTAAATGTACAAAGTGGCGAGGTCACGTCGAGAAAAAAAACGTTTCTGGTGAATTTTTTGGATTTTAATCGTCGCTGTCCTAAGGAGAAAATTAATAGAATTCAAGAACATTCATAAACACTTGTTTGTTTAAACAAGTTTGTTGTCACAGGTTTGTGTAAACATTTATTGCGACCGTAATTGTTAAGATAGCGATTTGAATCGAAGCCTTATCGTACAGTCGAGACTTTGAGGAATATGGACATATTTAAAAAAATGTTCAGATCGAGCCTAAAATGAAGGATAGATAAAAATTTCTAAGTATAACTTGTCATGGAGGCAAGCAACAATTGGACGATTCAAATGTCTGTATTGTATAAACGAATTTTAATGTAGCAAAGTGATGACTTAAACATCCTCCAATTGAGGATACACTACACATGCAATACCCAATTTTCAATAAAAATGTTTTTCTAACGCTTGCACGCATAATTAAAGTCTCGTGTACACAGTATTTTCTTTAATTCTAGAATACCGAACAATAGTGACGATAAAAAATAAATGAATAAATTATTATGATGAAGAATTTAGCCGAAGAGTTGTAGTAAATTCTGGAAATGTGGGGAAGGGATGGAAGCTCCGTTTAAAGCCGAACGATCCCCGTTCATCTCCCCGAAGCCGATCCTTCCTCTCGATTTCACAAAGATCGAGGCGCAGCCCGTGCGATTCAACGATTCAAGCGCCGAGAACGCCCTGCAGAGTCCTCCTTCGGCGTAGGTATCGCTAATGAAAATTAGCCACAAGCGGCGCTTAATTGCGCGAGACAGGCGGCCGCTCGTTAACCAGCCTCCGCCTTAAAAATGTTCCGTTAAATGGCACGTGGTCGAGAAACGGGGGTCGCGTCTCGTGGCATCGGGACTGCCTCGGGAACACGTCAGATTTATGTGGCCCGGCGACTTAATTACCTGCCGGTATGGCCGACGCCGAAATAATTATTCGCTTCGCTAAACCAGATCGTTTTTTCCTCGTGAGAATCCTGAAATCCTTCTCTCTTGGCCCCGGTATATTCGCATTTCTCTATCTCATTTTTATTGTAGATACATTGGTACCTCGGTGTACGACCTAATTAATCCGTTCCTGATGTTTGGACTTATACCGAATAGAACGTATACCAAACCAATCTTTCCCATCAGAAGTAATGTAAAAATTAGGGGTGTGTGCGGTTACCGGAATTTCCCGACCCGACCCGAACCCGAAATTTCGGGTACTCGCACACCCCTAGTAAAAATGATTAATCCGTCCTCATGTAAAAAAAAACTCCTATTGATACAGGGTGGGCCATCTAACGTTTGGAATTGGAATTATAGGTTATTTTGAGGTTGGAAGCTTTGATGACATTGGGCTGACATTATGGGCTGCTCTAATCGCGCAATTGCTACGAAAACTAATCGGTCATATACTGTGATTAATAATTATATCAATTTACGTGAAAATTACGGAAAAAATCATCTTAAAGGTAGTAATAAAAAATAGTCAAAGAGACAACATTCAACATTAATGAGGTCTGCAGCTAAGGATCGGAAAAATGCAGCACAATTTCGTGCTGAATTGGAGCTCCCAGTAACAACGAGACGTGTGCAACAACTTTGAAATTCTTTTGGACAAAAATACAACGTAAACCAGGCCTTCAAGAAGTACATAAACCAGCCCGTATTGATTTCGCACGAGCACAAAACACAGTGACTTCATAGAAATTTCGGCCACTGTATGTTTTGTGACCACTCCCTTAACAAAGAAGGTCTTCGGTTTCCCCAACACCCACTAAACAAAACTACACGTCCAGGACTTATGCCCTTTCCTCCCTCAACTTCTGGCTCGCCGGAGGGCCAGACGGGGCCCCGCTTTTCGCATTTCTGCCGTCTGGTTTATTATACGAGCTGGTTGGTTCTTGTCCAATACGGTAGACCATGAACCTAAACCGAACAGAATCGGGACAGTGTAAAATGACGGAATTTGAACAAATTTCCAATTAGTAGAGTGGTGCAGGGAGGCAGTATGGTGTGCAGGTCAATGAGGCCAGCAGGTTTAATCCTGACGGGGATTCGATGGCCGGCATTCATTCGCATCTAACGAACCAATGCGCGGGCGTGGGAAGATGGATGTTCTCGTTTATGCATCCTTTGGATAGTTGATTTGGCACAACAGGCCCATAAAACGGGTGATTAAGTGAAGATTAACTGACGGCGTGCCGTAGGAAACCAAAAACCGCCCCATAGGGCTTCCATAGGATCCCAGGCTAGCTGCTGGTATCGTTCTAAACATCTCGGTGGATTCCAGAAGCAGCGGCCAATAGGATTTAAAGGATTCCGTTAATGGGGTTACTCTGCCGCGCCGTTATGGGGTCGTAACGGCTTTCTACCCGGAGTCCGGCTCGCTCGTCCTCGTCGACCCTGATCAATGCTAAATTTCCCGTTCCCGGAATCCCCTTGGTGCGATGCGTTTCATTAGCACGGTCGCGGGTTATGCGAATTCTAGGTGTACCGTGGAAAAGTGCATTTCGCTCGGGCTCTCCGGATGGGACGGAATTTGATGCTGGTAATAGCGTTTTAGGTTCTCGGGCTTTTGTTTGCGAATAGCGAATAGATTGAATATAATGCGGCGAATAGTGTATTCAATAATATATTGAATTATTCATTACGTCTATTACGTATTCGTTCGCTGGACATTGATTAATGTAGACAGCGTTGTGTATTGAATAGTCGATTCGACGAAACGGCGGATAGTGTGGTCAATGATATATTGAATAGCACATTACAAAGTTTATTACATAGCACTTCGAACGGCGAATAGTATATTTAATAATATATCGAATAATTTATATTAGTGTAGAGATCCTTCCCAAAATGAGGTATCTTAGGACGTAGTTCACTCTACATTAGGGAGGGGGGGGGGGGCTCAAGTCATTACTTCACTGATTCCCAATTTGTTTAAAGAGTACAATGCCTCGAATATTTATTACTTTTAGTAGAAGGAACTAGACGTTCTCTTTAGAAGACTGTAGCTTTAATTGCATGTGCTATCACTAACGAAGTGCGTGCATTCAAAATCAATTGTTGTAGGACGTAGTGTACCCTAAATTACGGGGTGTTCAAGTCATCACTAGACTGCGGGTCTTTATGCAAAATAAAAATGTTTTGCATTGATTGTGGGAAGCAGGAATAACATAAAAATTGATTTCATCCCTTAACGACGTTGATATATTAAAAGCAACATTACAACATTCTGTAATTTTTAAAATTTTTCGCTGTTTTATATTTCGCCCAACCAATTTCTTCATAAATGCATAAAGATCCGCAGTCTAGTCATCGATTTACTGATTTCCAATTTGTTTACAAAGTACAATGCCTAGAATATTTATTAATAGTATTCTATGCTTCGATCTGTTCAATTTTGTCATAAACACGTACATATAATCCACGGATCAGTCATTACTAGACTCATTATTAGACAAAGGGGATACAGTGATATTAAAACAAAGTTTAAAAATGCTGTCGAACCTTGTTTCAAGTGCTACGGGACAAGAGAAGAATTATTATCAAGTCTGCTACAAAGTGTTTTGTATTGCATTAAATATATTGTTTAATTTTATAGTTACCCATACAGTGTACGGACTTACCCCACCGTGATAGTACGGACTTGCCCCGTGTAGTAATATGTACGGGGCAAGATCATCTAGTGTTTTTCTCAATAAATTTTAAAAAATACAATAAAAACGATTTATTTAAGGTAAACCTAGATCAATATTTGTTGTACTTACCTAAAATAACAACACAGAATATATTAATGACTTGTAAACTATTGCACGTTCAGGGTAACCTCAGAGTTGTACGTGTACCTCGCACGTGACTGTTTGGCATTGGTTGATTTAAGCGATGAGAACATCTTTATTCTTGTGCGACATTTATGTCGAATAGTTCATACTGACTTATACTACATTAATAAATACGGACTTACCTCATTCCACCTTAATAATGTTTTATAAACCTGCATGCGTCAGAAATGCGTAAAATCCACAATTCAGTCAATGCGAATTCCCATTTTCTTCAATTTCCATTATCTCCAATGGCCATTTTCTTCTTCAACGACAGTCCTCCGACGAAGAGAGCACAACCGCAACTTGCAGTACCTCGTACAGCAATTAACAAAGTATCAACGATCCCGGGAACAGTATAACGTTGATCACGTTGATCGCGGATCATAAACGCAGCAATTCTACTCCCTTAGTATCGTTCGGGAACGATCGGGATCGGACACGTCTCCTTTAACGATCCCCGGCGCTCGTAAAAGCGTGTCACTGTTACTTTCCGCGGGAAAACAATCCCAGAATCCCCAAGCCAGCTAGCTGCGGGCTGCAGCACTCTCT
The DNA here is from genome assembly GCA_028455765.1 of Lasioglossum oenotherae. Taxonomy (NCBI): domain Eukaryota; kingdom Metazoa; phylum Arthropoda; class Insecta; order Hymenoptera; family Halictidae; genus Lasioglossum; species Lasioglossum oenotherae. The sequence continues at coordinate 3,843,009 of CM052295.1, read as the reverse complement.
TCTCGGCGATCCTTTCGAGAGCGAGTGCACGGGTGCATCGTGAAATATGAGTGCATACCGCATCGCGGAAAGAGGGTCGAAACTCGACAGTCGAGAGCTCAGCTGACGGATTGGTGTGCCTATTAATTTCGAACGAGCCGACGTGTTGATCACCCCCAGTCTCTTCATTAGTTACCCCATTACGCTCCAAGTTTTGTTGCTAATTACGCTAACCGGCCTGGAACAACCCCAGTATTTAATGCTCTCTTTTCCCCCTTTGTTTCAGGTAAGAGATCCTCGTGATTATCATATTCTTTAATTGGAGCTGGCTGGAATTGAACGCGACAACGTAAGTACTAATTATGAGTAGACTGCGAATGTTTATGCAATTTGTAGTTTTTGTAGACGATTTATAGGAAGCTCGAATCAAATAGAATCTTATTTTCCGTGGCGGTAGCCTTTCTAGATCTGAAACAAATGAAAATCGTACTAAATTCTGTCGTATTCTATATCCTAACATATTTTAAACATTTTCAAAAGCCATAATTGCATGACAGATCCGCAGTCTAATGATGAGCGTACTAAGTTTTGGAATAATACAGTGGGTGTACGAAGTATTCGTACACCTTTCAAAAATTAATAACTTCTTTGTAATTGCAACAAACGATCTGATTGCTTATAATCAATTAGAAGCATTAGTTTACGAACTGAAATGCAAAAAATATTTTCAATAAATTAGAATTTACAAGGTTGCATGCAAAAATAGAAAAGGTACTTTTTAAAACTTTTTCATTTGTGCCCTTAATGAACATTCAAAATATACGTTTTCTAGATCTATGTTCTTTATGCGCATGTTGAAAATTTCATCGAAATCGATTGACGCAGGAAAAAACAACAGGCGTTGAATGATGTACGATTCTGTGGATTTTAAGCAGAAACTGATCAGAAGTCGTGTAAAACTACGATTTTCACCATTTTTAACCGCTTGTAGCTCGTGCGTATGTCAATCGATTTCAATGAAATTTTCAGCGCGTGCATAACTAACATAGATCTACAAAACATATATTTTATATTTTCATTAAGGAGCCAAATAAAAAAGTTTTAGAAAATGCCTTTCTTATTTTTGCATTTAACCTTGTAAAATTATAATTTTTGGAAAATCTTTTTAGCATATCATTTCGTAAACCAATGCTTCTAATTGATTAGACAAAATCAGGTTGTTTGGTACAGTAATAAAAAAGTTATTAGTTCTTCAAAAGTGTACGAATATTTTGTACACCCAGTGTATACATGGTTTTTGAAAGTTTTTTTTTAATATTTTTAATTGTCTATGGTGAAATTGAAGAATGATTACTGCGTTGACCTTAATGTTACGGTTAAATACAGATTGGATTTTCAATCGTTTTCATTCAATAAAAATTACACTGAGAAAAAAATCCTGTCGAAACAAAAAAAATATATGTTGATTCAATAAGACGTACTATTGAATAGTGCCAATATCATATGAACTTATTTTAATATTTAATACTATTGAATCTAAATTGCAAAACTCACTTGCGCCAATCATATAAGCCAATAGCATCAATGTTTTAAAAAAAATAAGATATGGCCTCAAACCAATTCCAGTATAAGTCAATACATTTCTCAAATTTTTTTAACAACATATCTGATTGAAGGAAAAAAATAAATATTACGAATAATGATATACGGTATTGAATCAAATACTATTTTCAATCATTTCATGATAGACAATTCAAATACATCACGATTAGCTTCTAAATTTCATACTATTGAAAAGAATACATTGATATTCATCGAAGTAAAAAATTACAATAACACGCGTGTTATTGAAGCAACAATTTTTTTTTCTCGGTGTATGTACAATAGATCAGACTCTCCAGATTACACGCGAAAAAGTTTGACTCGATTTGTTGAATAGTTTTCGAAACAAAAATTTCTAAATGCGACCCCCGTCTTTATGTAGACGAATAAACAATAGAACGTTTGAAGGCTTTTCGAGGCAAATACTCCGGTGTGCGGCGTGTCGTACGGAGTCAGACCGACAGACAGACAGGATAACGAGGCCGAAACTCGGGGGCTGTTAATCGGGAAGGGAACGAGGAAAGAGAGGCGACAGACAGATGAAGATGGGACACCTTGGAATATTCTGCTCGCTATTGTGGCTCTATTGTTAGAGCACGCAATATCTGACGCGGGTATTTCAAGAACGAGCGACAATTACTGTCCTACCGGGACAAGGATGTACCAGAATCGGATCAGCCATTCTGACAATGTGAGACAAGGTCTCATCGGGTCCCGGCGCAGTTACACAGCGAGATTGCCGGCTAGTCGTAGACGAATTGCCTGCAGTTCCGATATTATTCCAGCAGGAGCCTCACCTGATCACCGTCAGGCTCCCCTTTCATTCTTTCCCCTCGAATGACTCTTCGAAACTTCGTTCCATAGTGTCAAATATTCAAAGTCTATTTTAGAGTCGGAAACATTTCCACCAAAAGTAGGAAATCGATTTTTCTAAAATGGTATAGAATAACCATGTTTAAACACTAGGTTCACAGAGGTCTAGACATAACTATTTCACATTATTTTATAAACATAACAAGAATGTGTCTATACAAATTTCTGACCAGTTTTCGAATAAGTAAACTCGCCATATTTCCACTGCCGCGCGAGCCGCACAACGGAACTTTGGACCAAACTCGATTCAAAATCAAAGAACTGTCAATAGAAATCAGGTAGAGCGACGAAATTTCTTAAAAATTAAAGCTGAAACTTTGCAGAATATTGGAAAAATCGGGAGATTATGGTAAGAACGGTTTTTAACGTTGAGAAAATTCGTTAAACTTGCACAATTTCAAAAAAATAGTGGTTTTTCCAATACCACGCGCGGAAAAAATTTTGTTTGAACATGCTATATATCTTTTCCCGTAGATTTTTTCACGCTGTTTCAAATTTGTTCAACGAAAAAATTATTACATTAGTTTTGTTCACAAAAATCGATTTCTTGCAAATTCCTGAGGTCATAGACAAATTTTGCGACCAGATTTGAAATCAGCGTGTAAATATCTACGGGAAACGATATATAGCATGTTTAAAAAAAATTTTTCCGCGAGTGGTACTGGAGAAATCACATTTTCTTGAAATTCTACATGTTTAACGAATTTTCTCAATGTGAAAAAACGTTCGTACCATAATCTCTCTATTTTTCCCATAATCTGCAAAGTTTCAGCTGTAATTAAAAAAAATTTCATCGCGCTATCTCATTTCTATCGAAAGTTCTTTGATTTTTAATCGAGTTTGGTCCGAAGTTCCTATTGTGCGCCGCAGGGCGGCGATGATTGATCTCGGCTCGGGTATATCGGTGTGAACCACTACTAATCCAATTACAAAAGTTCTTTATTTTTTATTATATTTTTCTGAGACTTTGACCAACTTATTTATGGCATTTTTCTGATTAAAGTGACACTAAACTCGATATAATTTCCACTGTATATAGTGGTTTAATCGACGATGAAAGTTTCGGGCGCAAGGAAGGACAGCGTTCGAAACTTTCATCGTCGATTAAACCACTAAGTACAGTTGAAATCATATCGTGCTTGGTGTCATTTGAATAAGAAAATTGCCAGAAATAAATTGGTGAACGTCCCATAAAAAAGTAATGAAAACGAAAGAAGTTTTATCGTTGGATTAGTAGTGGTTCACACCAATACGCTTTGGCCGCGCAATCCATATTTACATGCTGTTCTTTTCTACGTTCGGCTTCGTTTGTACTCTCGGCGCGGTCGGCTCGGTAAACGCAGTTATAAAAAAATAGTGTCCTTACACGATATTTCTCCGTGCGGAACACAGCCGTTGGAAAAATATTGCGACTTTACTGTATATTGGACCCCTAGAAATAAATTTGGTAAATAATTCCTCAGGGAAGCATCTTTACAATCTTAATAATCGGAAATTAAAAATATTAGGACCCGTCATTTTGTCGGGTCCCGTAAACCTACTGTTAAATATTGTATATGAAAACTTCGAGACCACAGTGTCACTTAAATCGTTGTACAGATACGATTCCTCGATATTTTACCGTTAGAACGTAGGAGAAGATAGTGATATCTAATAAGAATACGTTTTTGTTATTGATTATATTTTTTTGTCAAACTTTTACCAACTAAAAGTAGTTGTATTTAACAGATTTTTCTGATTAAAATGAGCCCAAACACGATACGGTTACGATGATATTTACTTGTTTAATCCACGATTCAGTAGAACCTCGATTATCCGAACCAATCAGGAGGACATGAATGTTTGGATAATATTCAAGTAAATCTTTATTGACTCGTGTATAATGAATCGTGTTGTATATAGGTTGCTTAAAATGGAACTATTTAGTAATTACCTCATCGGTTCGGATATTCGAGGTTCTACTGAATCGTGAATTAAACAAGCAAATGTGCTCTAAATATTGTCATGTTTGGATTCATTCTAATCGGAAAAATATGACGAATATGTTGGTGCACGTTCCATAAAAATATAATTAATAGTCGAGAAATTAAAATACAGTTATAATAAAATAAATCCTCGATGTGTGTAAAAATGTCCTGAGGGTTCATGGTAAAAATTAATAAACTTGCTCACTATGACAATTGGACTCTGACTATGTTCAAAATTATGAAGTAATAGAAAACTTATTTTATTGTTAGCACAATGTTTTAGTCTGCGAAATAATTCGTGCAACTATTTCAGTTCTCGTATAGGAATTGCACTGAGGGACTTTTCATTTCATCTGGTGCTGTGTTACTTATAATTGAACGCCACGAGATATTTTAATATTCTGTATTATTACATAATGAAATATTTGTTAGCCAGATGTCAATCTTTTATAATGAAATATTCGTCAGCAGACAGCAGATTATACACAATAATGGCAAAAATGCGTAATATGTAATATTACACATAAAATTAAATTCGTCTCGATTAGAATGAAAAATATTAGTATTAACAAATTTGTGTGCAGCTTGAAATCAGATGTTAATTTTTTATTATCAGATATTTGTAATATTCAACAGCGTGCACAATATTAAATTATGTTAAATTAGACTTATTAAGAGAAATAAGCGCTAATATACATTTTCATTTAATTAGAACGTCGAATTGGATTTGAAATGGATTTGGATTAGAGTTCCGAATTAAAAAGATGACAAAATTGTCTCGGCACACAAAGAATGGAACAATTGGTTCAGTTATGAAGTTCTCGCAGAGTTGTTCGCGTTCGACGCTCGAATTTGAGCCTGTTAATAGAAACGCTTAATCACATCGTCCGCGAAAATTAAAAATCCCGCAACCGTTTCGATATTTCGGTGGATTATATATCGGATATCGCGCGGTGTATCACGCCTGAAACAGTTTTCCAATTTCGTATAAACTGTCGGGGAAAGGAGTATTGTGCGTTTCGAGAGCGTAACGAGATCTGGCGGTGTGGTTTCGAAATCCGAGAAATTAGGAGAATTGTTTCTAACTGGACTCGTGTTAACGACAGAATATTTTAAGCAATTCTTTATTCATTGATTCAGATGGTAAAAATTATTCTAGCTAGTTTGACAATTTTATTTAGCCATCATTAGACAAATTAAAATTGTTGTTGGATAAAACAATCCTAGACGTCTAAACAATTTTTACTGTATTTTCTCATTTTTAATCGAGAAAGATTCAAGACAAAAACAATGATTAATAAATAAATCAAAAGATTTAGATGTTCATGTAATTTTTTTATTTCATTCTTATTCAGTTTTTATTCAATTTTAACTTTCGTTCAAAATCATACGAAGTGTATAAATAATTTGACAAATCCAAGTGTACTTATTTTAATTGCGTTTATTTCAATATTAATTTTAATACAAAAATATTGCAGATATAAATATTAAACGAAAAATATGAATATTCAAGATGAAAGTCAAAAATCCACATTGCTGCTGGAAATTCAAAATTGTCACCATCAAAATCTAATTATAAGTTTGAGAGGATGAAAAAGGAATCAATCGAGATATATTTATAATAAACATAAAATCGTGTGCATGATTAAACAGATTTCAGGTCACCATTATTTACAAATATAGTTGGAAAAGTCCACATTGTTGCTGGTAATTCAAAGTTGTGACTATCAAAACCTAATTAAAAGTTTAATCAATCCCTTGTAGATACATTTAAAAATATAAAATTGTGTAAATATTCAAATCGAGTAGAAAATGGCCGCATCGGATAACAGTGAAAATTCGAGATGGAAAGAAACGTCGAAGGACTAAGGGAGGATTCGTTTGTCGCAGCAATCGAAGACTGCGTGGAGGAGCTTTACGGAATTGTACTATTCGGCGAATTCGCGTTAAAGCGGGACGGAAATTCGAGCGAAACTTCCTCAGAATCATAGGAGATTTCGATGTGTTTCACGATTCCAATCAGCAGGGTTCGATTCTACAGACTGTTTAACTACCTCGTTCCTCGTACCCTCGCGCGGTGCGTTTCCTCATAAACGAGCGCTTCAACGTTTGACTAGATGATTGGAAATCGTAATTACATGTATAGATACATGGCTCCTGCGTCGCTGATCGATCGATCTGTCGAAAAACTAAATTACAATTCCCGGCCATTAAGTTTCACGCGACAGTCGCTCTCCATAAATTTTTGCGAATACTATACTGTCCCTGAACAAAATTTTCAGTTTAATTTTCATAGTCTTCATCGGCGATTCTGCTGATAATTAAATATTTATTTAGAGTTGTTTTCTCTCTACAACTGCAACATTAATTGCGTGTGCACTAACTAGGGGAACATTTTTAATTAAAAACTAGTACTGCATGACGTAGACTAATCTTACTTAGGAGTGGTACACGTCATCAGTATGCTGGATTCCAATTTGTTTACACAACACAGGTATTTAAATTGTCCAATTGTTGCTTACCTCCATAGACAAGTTATACTTACAAATTTTTATCTATTCTCCATTTTAGGCTCGATTTAAATATTTTTTGAAAATATGTCCTTTTACCTTAAAGTCTCGTCTGTAAGATGAGCTTTGATTCGGACAGCTATCTTAACCATTACGGTCGTATTAAATGTTTAAAGATCAAGATCAATCGTCAGGATATATAGTGCTTCCTCTGTGCAACTACAACATTAATTGCGTGTGCAACTAACTAAGGAAACATTTTTGATTAAAAGCTAGTACCCTATGTCGTAGAGTACTCTTAATTAGGGGGAGTTTATGTGATCACTTCGCTGATTTCAAAATTTTTTAGGAAATATAAAGCTTCAAATTTGGAATTGTTTATTTGGCAGACATTGGATTCATGAATTTTTATCTCGAAAACTAATCGTCCTATCGAATCAAACTTTGTTTGTTCATAATCTGCAAAGTGTCTTTTATAGTGTCCGATTTTTTTAACATTGGAAAAATTAATTACATAATATCGAAAATTATGAACAAACTCACTTAAATTTGTATTTTCACCGCCTCTTATTACCAACTTCCATAATTTACTTTAAAAGTCGAGCTTTCTGTGATGGATGACGGGATTTATCCTGAAAATTAATTATCGCATCATGTAAAGCACCCTAAATTAGGGGGGGGGGGTTTCAGTCATCACTTCGCCAGTTTCGAAATCATTTACAAAAATAGGAAGCTTCGAATCACAGCCAATGAATATCAGAGTATCTCTCGATAGAGAAACGGTCTCTGGTTTCTATTCCTGCTCCAAAAAGACGCTTTTCGCGGCGGAAGTTGGCCAATTTGCGTAGATCATTATCAAGCGATCGACAAGTTTGTGCGGATACTTTCCTCGTCATGCCGGTAACGTGCAAGTAACATGAACTGTCTCAAGGCGGCGCAGTTTAAACTCGGAAGTTTCGTCGATAATTTAATGAAATGTCGTTTCAAAGGGGATATTAGATAACCAGAGTGCTTTTCACGGCATAATTACATCCTGTAATGGATATCTGATGAAATTTAATCGTTCATAAACCAATAGAACTTGCTCAGGGAAGACGCATTCTGATAGCTGCGGAAGCGCCAGGCGACGAAGCAATATCGGCTCGAGCGAAAGCGCCACGAGAAAGAAGTGTCGTTAATATTAAGTATAACGAACTCGTTAACCGTTTTGTACTTGTGCGAACTTGAACCGTCCTCCAGTCGGAACTCTTAGCAATAATAACGCCACGTTTACCCGAATTGCACGGGAATGATCTCTTATTCCGTTCTCTTTTTAACCAAATTTCCTCCCTGCTGCTTCGAAGTTTCTTGCAAAGTATCATTTTGAATCTTCGCGAGTTTGTTCAGTTCCGAGAATTGACAGCCATTTTTTCAAGTTAAAGTATCGACCGCATCCAGAATTGTAGCTAGGATTCCCATTTTATGCGTTCTCAGCCTATTTTAACGTAAAAATATTAATGGAAAATATACCACTGTACTTATCATTCTGAAAAATTATAGATTTATTTATCGAGGTTTCAAGAGTTTGCAGTAATTTTTTCAAGTTAAAATATCCATCTGTTCCAAAGTTACAAATTAAGATCCGAGAGTCTAGTCCTACAAATGTTTCTAATTTTACAAATCTCAGTACAGCAAACTTTACCAAGTATTCGAGCAGGCACATACCATCCTAAAATTTTACGAGCACATTCACCTATATTTCAAGGAAGTCTCCTAATTTACTCTATTGAAAATATCCATCCGTTCCAAAGTTAAAAATTAAAATCCTGGAGTCTAATCCTAGAAATTCTTCTAAACTTACAAATGTCAGTACAGTCGACTTCGCTAATTAATCGAGTAACAACTATGATACCTAGCTTCCTAAATTTTTCCCAGCATATTCACGTATATTTCAACGAGGTGTCCTAATTTTTCCAATTGAAAATATCCATCCGTTCCACAGTTAAAAATTAAAATCGTCATTGTTTCTAATCTTACACAAATCTCGAAATAGCAAACTTCGCCAATTAATCGAGTAAGAACTATAGCACCTAGCATCCCAAAATTGGACCAGCATATTCATCTGTATTTCAAGGAAGTGTCCTAATCTTTCCAATTTAAAATATCCATCCGTTCCATAGTTACAAATTAAGCTCTACGCATTGTCATAGTTCCTAATTTTACAAATCTCAGTACAGCAAACTTTACCAAGTATTCGAGCAGGGACTATAGCACATGCCATCCTAAAATTTTACGAGCACATTCACCTATATTTCAAGGAAGTCTCCTAATTTTCCCAATTGAAAATATCCATCCGTTCCAACGTTAAAAATTAAAATCCGGGAGTCTAATTCGAGAAATGTTTCTAATCTTACAAATGTCAGTACAGTCGACTTCGCTAATTAATCGAGCAACAGCTATGGCACGTAGCTTCCTAACAATTTACCAGCATATTCATATATATTTCAAGGAAGTGTCCTAATTTTTCCAATTGAAAATATCCATTCGTTCCAATGTTACAAATTAAGATCCCAGAGTCTGGTTCTACAAATGTTTCTAATCTTACAAATGTCAGTACAGTCGACTTCGCTAATTAATCGAACAACAACTACGGCACCTACTTTCCTAACATTTTACCACCATATTCACCTATATCCCAAGAAGTCTCCTAATTTTCCCAATTAAAAATATCCATCCGTGTCAATTTAAAAATTAAAATCTATGCATTCTCATAATTTCTAATCTTACACAAATCTCAGCATAGCAAGCTTCACCAATTAATCAAGCAAGAACTTATAGCACATACCGCTCTAACATTTTACGAGCACATTCACCTATATTTCAAGGACATTTCCTAATTTTCCCACTTAAAAATATCCATAGGATACCCGTTGTATTGCCTTTCAAATTAACCGAACGTTCCGTTTACCAGAAACAAAATTCGTGGTGAATGACTGGGGGTGGGGGGGGGGGGGGCTATTGTCGTGTCATACGACAGTGCGGACGACCGTGTGACCGCGCGCGCAAATTCTACAAGCGGCCCGGACCGCAAATAAGAAATTTTTTATGGTACGATCTAGAATTTGGTCGGCGATAAACCAGCGTGTCGGATTTCTACGAGCAGCACACGGTTTCCTGGTTGCAGCTAGCGCAATATCGGCAGGGGGCGAAACTACGCGGAATGAGTAGCACGGATATTATGCAAGGGATGCAGTAACACTAAACCGGGCGAGTACATCAACCGCTGACTAATTCTACGGTATTACTCCGAGGCAACAACGGATAGCAGCCGAGGCAGTACATTGTAGCAGCGGAGCTGCTTTGCCCTGACCCACTGCACACACACGTACACCCATGCACGCATACATGTTGAAATTTCTAAGGGCGTGATCGTTGCCGGCGGTAAAAGTTGTTAGGACTGCGAGCGCATCCTGGGCCGGCAGACTTCGCTTCCGACAATTGCAACAAATTGAAAGTGATGTCGGGAATTCCCCGTGCCTCGGTGCGCTGGCAAGAGAGGTTTTCAGTAATGGCGGTCGGGATCGTGGCACGAATGAATTCAGGTCGAGTGGAAGGGTTCGCTGGAATTCAAGGAAGAAGGGTGGACTCGGCGACTGACGTCGGGCCGAGCCGGGTCAGGCCGGGCGGGCGCGTGAATGATGGCGACTAGGTGTGCGAACCGTGTGAAACAGTGTTGGTAGGTCATTGAAAATAAATCGTAGAAAGTAGAGTTGACTTTCGAACAGGTTTCACGTAGCAAAAAAAAAAAAACGGAATAGTTCGAACAGGTTCGAAATTGTTGCAGGCGTCGTCTAGCAGTTATGGGACCTGTCGAAATGGCGGGATCTTATGTTTTCACGGTTATTGCGATCACGAAGGTGCATCTACAACAAAGAATTATTTAAAAAATTTATTTCCTTGAAAGAGATGAAGTCGAGGAAATTTGAAGCAATTTTTTCCTTTAAGAAAATGTTCCGCGCGGCTTCGTTAAGGAGTTATTAACGAAAAACACAATGAAGGCGTGGCTACGACATGCGCCGCTTCGCGTGGCGTTGGCATTGGTCGAGTCTGAGTCCGCCCACTGCATTGTGCCGCCCACTCAGGGGGGCCTATCATAGACACGCCTTCATTTGTCCGTGTTTTTCATTAATAACTCCTTAACGGAGCCGCGCAGAACATTTTCGCAAAGGAAAAAATTGCTTGAAATGATCTCAAGAACGAATTAAAATTGACAGCACAGAATATTTATCCGACGAAAATAAACAATTTTAAAATAATGAATGTTGAACGCGTTATCAAAATGGACGATTAACGGCGCGACTTCGCAGCTCGCAAATCGGTGATTATAAAGACGTCGACAGAATAACAATCGGATTTACGATTACAAGGTGATTTCTGATAATCGGATCAAACGGTGATAACAAATACGCTGTCAGCAATGGCCGCGGGGCGGTCCAGAGACACGGTGCAGGTGGCAAACGTTGTAACGGCTGCGTTCCATAAAATTATCGGCAAAGCATACTGCAACGTTATTTGTTATCGCTAATGAGCAGGAAAACAATGAGCCATGAATTTCGGGTGGAACAGAGCGACTGCAACCGGTACGATATTATTTAGCGCCGGGGACCAGGGGGCGTGCATTAATTGCGCGATTTCACATACTATTCGCGCGTTGACCGACACGCGTGGACCGTCAAAGTTCGTTTTTCCAGTTTCAGAAACTTCTTGTATGACGGAACGTTATTGTCGGACCCCGTGTAACCGGAGATAACGCATGTACGCGTGTCCATTATTACGTCGGCTGTGTCGTTAACAAAGAAGCCATTCGTTACGGTTAATTGGCCTACGGTAATTAATAGCGAGGCCAGTGACACCCGCCCGGAACTCATTTTCGCCTCTGACAGTTAATGAATCGGCGATTCGAACGATCGTCTCCATCCCGTGATTCCTCCCGCGGCAAGGCTTCAATGGGAAAAACCGGGTACAACCGCGACAAATCCATTGATGATTGAATAAGTTCGTGCCGATTTTCATAGACGTCGCAAACCGTACTGCACGGTGGAGTGTAAATAAAAATGATATAATCACCATTCCTTTCTCCAATCAGAAAAGAATGGTGACTATATAGTTAATTAATAGAGCTGTATTCTGTAAAATTTAACCATCGAATATTATTTTCAAATCGGGCTCGAATTTATGCAAATCGTCTGATAATAAGTAGACTGTGGATCTTTATGCAAAATAAAAAGTTTCTTCATAGATTGTAAGAAACAGGAGTGAAATAGGATAATTTTCGACTCTTTAAAAATTGTAGAGTTGCAAATATGTCGACATCATTAAATTTTTGTTATCTCTTCACGATTTATAATGCGTTTCAGATGAATATCTCTCAACAAATATTGATTATACGCAAAAATGTTTCAGATGAAAGTTGTTCAGTACCGAGGGGGATATCATGTGGTGAGATTTTTATTTTTCCCGATGGACACTCCAAGGTGAGGTGAAGGTCAACTGTCTTTTTTTAAATGGAATGTCCTATTTTTTTATACCATAGATCGATAGAGTATCATATTCCGAGTATAAAAGTGTCGACCTTCATATTTCCTAAACCTAACAGTTAACGAGATATTATCTAAAGAAGAAAGAAAATTGTTTCGATAATATCTCGTTAACTATTAGATTTAGGACATATGGAGGTCAATACATTTCTACTCAGAATTCGATAGTCAATCGATTCATGATACAGAAAGTAGGTCTTACCATTTAAAAAGATCAGGGTGACCTTCACCTCACCTTGCAGTGTCTATCGGGAAAAATTAAAATCCCACCGCATGATGTCCTCCTCGGTACTGAACAACTTTCATCTGAAACATTTTTGCGTACAATCAATACTTTTGGAGATATTCGTCTGTAACGCTTTATAATGATCACCCTGTATATATTTTTAATTTTATCCAATCATTTGTCCCATAAATGTATAAAATCCGCAGTCTAACTATGAGGTACACAGCGACGGACAAAATTAAAGCAGTGAAACGATTTTTCCAGAACATTATTATTTATTCAAATATTATTTATTTACTTGACAAGACTTTAAAGGGCACATGGTTTTACATTCACTTGAACTTGAGGCTTAAGGGTATACAGTTACAATTTTTTTTTTAAGTTGGAAACTTTTTTCTTTCTACTGTTATGTACATTCGGAAGTATGAACTTTGAACTATAAATTGCGAAATTTTCATGGGAAAATTCGACACTGGAGAGATTTGCCAATACAGCTTTCGCGGTAACCATTTTGATCTGATTGTGAACCCAAAAAACCAAAAATTTGTTCGAAGTAGACATATAAAACTGTTTTATTAGATTCAGTAAATCCTAAAAAAGTTTTATAAGATCCTAATGAATTAATCTAACGATTCTGATTAAGTTGACTTATTAATTATCCTCAGTATTCAACGAGTTTTTGTTAAACTATTTTATTTAATTTCAATGATTATTCAAGAATGTTTATAACTGAATAATTTAGCTAATGTTCCTAAATTCTGTTACGACGAGCATTTTAGAATTTGATTTAATTTTTTATAGTGATTCAGGTGCATAATCACATTAACAAAATATCCTTATAAATGTACACAAGTTTCAATTTGGATTTCCAATGAAGTTCGAATTTTTCAGCTAATTTATTCTGTCTAATGATGTGACTGTATAAAAAAATGGTGGGACACCATAAAATGTTAATGGAAGTAGTAGATTCATAATAATTTTAGGAAGTTTTCTTTGATGTTGGTACAGTTCGGGAAATAATTTTGCTCGGTTGATATTAATCGGTTTAGGCGGAGCCTGGAGGGGGATGATGGTTTGTCGGAGACATCCGGGCAGCTAATTACAAAACAAAGGAGCAAGTGCTATGGATTAGCTCGTTAGCAGAACGCTTGCTTCGTAATACAATTAATTCGTCCCGCGGCAACGCCTATTGCGTGTACCTTGTCGAGTCGGCTGCACAGAGACGATCGTCTTGCAAAGGCCGCCATTATCTGATATCGAAGAACCGATTTAGGATTATATCGTATGGACTAAAGACTGTACAGTCAATTTTGTCGCTATCAAAATTGCTGCTAGATTATACATTTTATGGTTTAAAACTTGAAACTTCTGCAATTAATAGAAAAATAAAAATTGTATCTATTCTTTCGAAACTTCTAGGATTTATTCTGCTTAAAATAACAATTGCACGTATCCATAAATTTGAAACTTCATCTGTTGATTTGTGTGTATTTCTACAATATACACATATTATTTCAAGGATGAATATCCAATCAGTCCGGAGTTGCAACTACAATTACATGTATATGTACTCTCCTCATTATTGTTCTCAACGATTTTGATGGATGATATCTTGTTATTAAAAAAGAACTGGTGCATCCACAAATTTGAAACTTCACCTATTTGTTCGTGTGTATTTCTAGAATATACACAAATTATTTCAAGTAAAAATATTAATTCAGACCGTAGTTGCAACTAAAATTCCATGTTATATGTACTCTCTTCATTATTGTTCTCAACGATTTTGATGGACGATATCTTGTTATTAAAAAAGAACTGGTTCATCCATAAATTTGAAACTTCACCTATTCGTTTGTGTGTATTTTTAGAATCTACATAAAGCATTTCAAGCAAAAATATCCATTCAGTCCGTAGTTGCAACTAAAATTCCACGTCATATGTACTCTCTTCATGTTTGTTCTCATCGATTTTAGTGGAGGATAACTAGTTATGAAAAATGAACTGTTGCATCCATAAATTTGAAACTTCACCTGTTTGTTCGTGTGTAGTTGTAGAATATACGGGAGATATTTCAAGTAAAAATACCCATTCAGCCCAAAGCTACGGTACCTCGTCGCTCGTATTTAAACAATAACGAATTCCGATTAGAAATAGAGTTGATTCAGTTAATTACAATCGGCAGTCAGGTCGGAGCAAATAGAATCAACATTCTTCGAGACGGTTGTTCGCGAAGAGCACGGCGGATCGCGAGTTCCTGGCGCGCACAGATCAACTATTTCACGACGAAAGTACCGCGCGCCGCGTCGGTTCGGAGCGGTGGTTAACGGATAGGAAAGAGAGAACGGGGCGAGCACGGCTATCCGTGTGTAAAGAATTCCCGCCGTCGATGCCACAAACTTTCGCTATAAACCACCAATTCCACCTCGGGCACGAGCTCGTATATTTGCAACGTTCGCAACGAGCGAACTTGCGCTTGTAGTCGGCCAGCGCAGACACTGCGATTATTTCATGCACGATCTATAGTTTGTCGTCGTCTACTTGCATCTTGAGCATTTACACGTGTATTTGTCGCGTGTCCTCTTCCCGTGTGGTAGTTTTGCGCATTTCTCCCGTTTTTCCGTTTTCGAGCTCTTCAGCGAAAAAATGTTACTTTCATTGCGCTGGGGCTCGTCTCCTGCTTTATTTCCTGTTTTATTAAATTAAAGCAAACAGTCGGACGCGCGAATTACACCGTGGACGTTTGCGGAATATTTTTTTCGAAATGATAACTCGGCGATTCGGAAAGCAGAAATATTATTTTTGTGCCCGGTGTTTTCTCAGCCATGTGTGTTGCCACATTTTTTATTATTTCTGGGATATTTTTCAAATTAAGATTAATAGCCGGGAATGTAATTTATAACGAGCACTTCTGCAAGATAATATTTTTATTGTACTACAAAAATATCTTGTTTACGCAGTGTGTGTCTCCGTTGTTTGTTATGCTGAACGTATTGTTTGAATTATAGTCGGTGGTTGGAGATGTAGTTTGTAATACGCACTTCGGCACGGTAATATTTTCAAAAATAACAATCCAATGATTTCAGAAGAAAAAGGATAGTTAAAAAATGCTACTGCATCTCGTTGAATTATTCAATTTCGAAATTACAGTTATTCTCCATTTATAAAATATTGACACTCGTCGATTAAACCATTACCAGAGCTCTAAAAAAAGACCGTGTTATCCAACTAATGATAAATAAGCCATTTTTATATTATTTTTTTCCGATCACTTATTTATCTAACTAATTACCTGCAAGTTGCAAACGTTTATTCAGGTGTCTCTGGATTTTCGGCAAGGAACCCGAATATTGAGCAGCCAAAAAAAAGTGAAAGAAAAATGGCGTAGAACAATTCTCGCAAAAGCAGTTCGGGTACAAAGAAAAATAAATTCGTCGTCTGCAGTCACACCAGCGAGCAAATAAGTTATGACAACAGCCGCCGGGTGACGGGGGATGGGGTGGGGAGAGGGTTGCGAACGTAAACGTCCCTATATCATCAAAGAACGCCAGTCGCGTCTCCATCCACGCTTTTCTCCGTCGGCTCCTCCTGAATTCTGCTATCGTCTGAGAACCATCCTCCCGGAGCCAAGCGCGCAGTCCGTTTTAACCACGGATGCGCGAGTCGCACGTCGACTTTCGCGGAAATTCGCAAAGTGTCCGCATAAATCGCTGCAACTGGGTCGCGAAAACAGCCTCGTTACTTTGTCGTTCCGCTGGAAACGCGACGCCGCACCCGGTTTAACCTTCGCGAGGATCCGCCCGCATAATTCCCGGTTGCGCCACCAGTTCAGCACGGTTCCGAAAAAATGCGAACGTCCCTTCGAACTGCTCCACTAATTCCGGAACGGATCGCTGGAGGATCTGGAACAAATAGCGTGGCAATTCGGAGGGCCAAGTTCACTGCATTGTGTGGGAATTATAATTAGTAGTTCGATTGACTCGAACACACGAAGCAGGGTTTTCTTTTTGCAAAAATCGCCCCTTAATAGTGCAACTACATAACGAGTCGTATATAAACCGGACTTATGTATATTCATTTATAATAACAATAGGATTTATTCAGATTTCATAGGATTTTTATATTTCCAAATGTTGAATATAACAAGATAAATAAATCCCAAAGAGAAATAATATTGAATGATTTACGAGAAAAAATTTCTATGACTCCACGAATTGTAAAAGAGAAAGTATCTGAAATCATCAGGGGAATTACTCAATGCTTTTCTTAATATTTTTTACTATTGTAAAATTTAAATATTCACGAGATGAATTGCTTAAAATATAGATTTAACTTTCCTGATCGAAATTGAAACAGAATCGACCGAAACAGATGAACACTTTTCGAGATAAAAATTCGAAAGTACACAATTGTTGTTCAGGACAATCTTTCTTAAAAATGGGGAGCAAATTTGAGAGCGAAAGGGAATAAATTTGAATCCTACAAACCCCCCCTAATTTAGAGTGAACTAACCCATACAAGGTGGTTTGACTTTTAATAGAAGTACTTTTGTGAGGACTGCACGCGTAACGGAAGTTTCAATTCCAGAGAAAACGCTTTATTTTGCTCGTGAAAATTGCTCTATATTTCTAAACAAATATGAACTCGACAAACTGATGACTTAAACTCCACCTAATTTTCCATAGACCACACCATGCAATGCTTCATTTTCAATCAAATCTCTCACATTCATCGCACCAAGCGATCAGTCATCGGTCAGGCATCATCTCGAGCCTGCATTACTAAAATTATGAAGTGATTTATTATTCAATACAAAATGTTGTAGTGGTAGTAAGTTCAATATTCATCATGTGCTATTTTCAGTTTCCATGTTCATTAATTTTTAACAAACTCCAACGGCACAAAATCCAACACAATAAAACGCTCATAGTTAACAGGCGACTACAATATATGCCACACAATAATAATAAAGTATTAATTAGAGTAGTCTAGTCATTGATAGTACTGATTCTACAGTAAGTAGAAAAGTCAAGCAATGATCAGACAGTAGTGCATCGTCTCGAGCCAGCATTATTAAAATTATGAAGCGATTTATTATTTAATAAAAAATGTTTTAGAAACAGTAAATTCAATATTCATCTGGTGCTATATTCAGTTTCCACGTTAATAAAATGAATAAAGAGGAACAAAATTCAACACAGTAAAACGCTCATAGTTAACAGGCGTCTACAATATATGCCACATAATAACAATACATTATTAATTCGAGTAGTGTAGCCATTTATAGTACCGATTCTACAGTAAGTAGAAAAGTCAAGCAATGGTCAGACAGTAGTGCACCATCTCGAGCCAGCATTACTAAAATTATCAAGCGATTTATAATTTAATAAAAAATGTTTTAGGAGTAGTAAATTCAATATCCATCATATACTACTTTCAGTTTCTAAATTCATTAATTTTTTATGCTGCTGCACGAGTGTGACACGACTGTTTCTTATTGCGTTCGAGGTGCATCGGTCCCAGGTTAATAAAATGAATAATGAGGCACGACATTCAACACAATAAAGCGATCATAGTTAACAGGCGTCTACAATATATGCCTCATAATAATAAGAAAGTATTCATTCGAGTAGTCTAGCCATTTATAGTACTGATTCTACAGTAAGTAGAAAAGTCGAGCAATGATCAGACAGTAGTGCACCGTCTCGAGCCAGCATTACTAAAAGTATGAAGCAATTTATCATTTAACACTAAACCTGCTGACCATCAAAAGTGACTGACGTGTGTAGTATATTATAAAAGTAACAAGATTAAATTTTGTGCGATTTTTACTATAATATATACTGAAGTCAAAAATTGTATTCAATAAATTCCCATGAAAACTCCTTTACAATTTTAATAATTGTCAAATGAAACATCTAAAATGGGTGATTTGAGCCCTCGTGGTAAGTTTAGTGTTAATAAAACATGTTCTGGGAGTAGTAAATTCATAGTTCATCACGTGCTGTTTTCAGTTTCCAAGTTCATTAATTTTTAACGCTGCTACACGAGTGTGTAAAGCCTCATTCTTATTCTCATAGTTAACAGGCAACTGCGATATGCCACACAACAATAATAAAGTATTCATTCGAGTAGTGTAGGCATTTAGTAAGTGATACATCCTAGTGTACACGCGTGAAACAAATTCCAAGGAAAAATTGTGCAGCAAATCCTAGTTAGGCCCGTCCCAGCGACAGAAACACACAAGTGGCCCCATAAAATCGTGTATTAGCAGGTGGAAACACATCCGCAGCACAGCGCGTTTCCCAGCGCCGGTAAGATTTGTGCATCGCCGGCTAAGAATTGCCATTCAGGCCATTTTAGAATGAATTGTCGAGGACATTACGCCGGGAATTGTCGGCGTAACCGGTGGAAGGCGTTCCTCAAAATTATGGCCGCATCCTGCGGTATACGGGCCGTGTAGCTTGCCGTGTGAAGAGTTCAAATAAATTTCGCCGGCTTACGCGAAATCCTGCCGAAGAAAGTAATTCGTGTACTGCTACGATCCGGCTCGTTTCTCCTCGAAATGCTCGGTCCCGCTAATGCTTTCTCTGAAATCACTATTATGAGCCAATAGAGCAATCTCCGAGCTCAAAAATGGTGTATTGTTTGCCTATTTTACAGTGAAGATTAGTATGATACTTTTTTTTAATTTTTATTTTGGAGACCAGTCCCTCGATTGAGACGAATCTTCGTTTGTTTCAATTAGGAAGGTCTGGTATATTGTAAACAATTTTTGTGTTGCTTGGAAATTCATTTCATAACACTGGAAAATATAAACAAAGTGTACGGAAGATCAATTTTTCGATTATACACAAAATTGTTTGCAGTACAGCAAACCTTTCTGACCGCAATGCAAAAAGAATCAACTCGATGTGAGAAATAATTGCCGAGAAAAAAATTCACAAGTGCAGAGTCCTTGAAAACAGCTTGATTCTAAAAACCGCTATTAACAAATGTATGTGCCTGAGACTTTTCACGAATTTGTTTGTACTTTGCAGTAGTACAAAATCAATGTTCAGGCTAATAAAAATTTTATACGCTGAAACAAACCTCCCTGATTAGTATGGAAAAAGAATCAAGCCGATACAATGTCTGGTTTGCAAAATATCAATGTTTAAATACAGCTGGTTTCTTTTTTAGGAGAGTGAATGATCATTGGAAGTCTCGATGCCTGGTATTTTACAAACAAATTCGACCTCGTGAAATTGATAACATAAACACCCCCTAATTACGCATACTCTACCCGATGTACGGTCCATTTTGTGCAAATCCTTCGCGCATTGCGAAAAACAACGGTTCTTCCCATCAATCCCGAGTTTTGTTTTCACAGTGTTTCCACTCGGCCGTCGCTTTTTAAACTCAGGGCATTAAAAACATCGTTATCCCCTCCCCGGGAGTGGGGGGGGGGGGGGGGGGGGGGGGGGTGGAACGGTCGGTGGAGAATGTAATTAAGTGCAGTCCAAGATTTAGTGCTTCTGGGAAGCGGGCTCACCTCCTCTCGAGAAGACTCGAGTGTCCTTTTAAGGGTCGGGTTATGAATTTAGCGAAGCACGCGCGATGATAGGAATTATTCGGCGAACTTCCGCCGCCTAACTTTCATTTTCCCACCGACGAAAATTTATCAGCGTGGGTGGGCCAGGCTAGCCACCCACCGCTAGGACCCGTAGTTGCCTCGTTAGCGATGTCTGTCAGAACTTGCCGACGGTTTTAACTGACGTTCGAGGCTGATGTTAACCGCTCGCCGCTCCAATTTGCAGAAACAAACGACCCGGCCGGGCTGTTCAACTTCTCCACGGTTTTTTCTTTGAGCTGAACATTGTATACGCTGCCTCGGCCGTTGTTATCGCTGATAAACATTCCACTATGAGAAGTGCGTTCGTCACGCGAAATTTCCATAGTTCGAAATATTTTATATAGAAAATATTCAACTGTCTCGAGCAACATCATCGAGGTAAATAAAAATTAGCCGTGCAGAAAGTGGGAACTTCAAGCTTTAAAATGAGCCTAGGCAGAACACTCTCCTACTATTTTCCACAGAGTTACGATAGTTCAAAGATCTTCATTTTTCCATCCAATATTCCACTGGGTAGAATATAATAAAATATTTAACTGTCTCGAGCAAAATCATCAAAGTAAATGCAATTTAGTCACGCTAAAAGTAGAGCTTTCAAGCTTTAAAATGAGCCCAGGTAGAACATTCTCTGATTATTTTCCACAGAGTTACGATAGTTCTAAGATCTTCATTTTTCCATCCAATATTTCACTGGGTAGAATATAATAAAATATTTAACTGTCTCGAGCAACATCATCGAGGTAAATAAAATGTAGCCATGCAGAAAGTGGAAACTTCAAGCTTTAAAATGAGCCTAGGCAGAAAATTTTCCCGAAAATTGTCTCGAGCAAAATCATCGAAGTAAATGCAATTTAGTCACGCTAAAAGTAGAGCTTTCAAGCTTTAAAATGAGCCCAGGTAGAACATTCTCTGACTATTTTCCACGAAATTACAGGAGTTCGAATTCCTCAGTTCGGATAGTCGAGGTTGCACTGTATCGTGGATTAAACGAGTAAATGTGGTCCGAAGTGTGTCGTGTTTGGTGTCGTTTGAATCAGAAAAGTATCACGGATATCTTGATAAAAGTTTTACCAGCAGCTACCGGTGACCGGGTCTCACGTGACCCACACCAAGAACTGCACGAGATTTGCAGGCATGTTGTCGGTCACCGTAGACCCACCTTCTGTGTTCAAATTGCCATAAAAATCGTTCTAAATCTGAATAAATAATTATTGTCTATAATTGATGATGATGCATATATGTACAAATAACTGTACATTAGTTAGTACATTATTTCATAGATACGTATATGATATCATGAATGTATCTGCTACGTACTTGGTAAGTTACGAACCTTCTATGTTCATATTGCCATAAAGATCATACAAAATCTGAATAAAGAATTATTGTCCATAAATGATGAATATACAGGGTGGGTCACCTAAGACAAGCCACCTGAATAACTTCTACATTTTCTTAGATAGGAAGAAATGCTTCAGACAAAAGTTGTTTGGTTTCTAGGGGCCCATTACGTGGTCTACATAACCTCTTATCAAGTGGAGGTACTTAGGAGATTAGAAGGTCTACTTACCTTTTTTAAATGGAACCACATGTTTTCAACTCCTACGATTGTAGTCCTTTTCGAAACAATTTCAAGGATATAGTCATTCAAGGTCATTCAAGGTCGTACACTTTAAAATTGATGACAAACAGATCGTAAATGCTTATGAAATGGAATATTCTTATCAGTTTCAAGTTCAAGGGGGACGGGTGTACGCAAATTTATTTTTTCCACACGTCCTTAAATTAAAATAAAAGGGTATTATACAAAAATACAGATTATACACATGGAAAATTATTTCGATAATATCTCCTTAACTATTAGCTTTATGATATACGAAGATGAATACTTTTTTACGCAGAATTTTGTGAAAAAGCAAAAATATTAGGCATTCTATTTAAAGAACCGAAGGTGACCTCCATATTTTGATAAAAAATCGAAGTATCAAAAATCAGATTGCAGCACTGTATGTCCTCCTAGGAACCATGCAACATTTGTTCGAACATTTTTTGTTTGTACAACAAATAACTTACGAGTTATTTGAGATCGTCACGTCACGAAATTCACCCTGTATAAATAACTGTACATCAATTAGGTACTTCCTGGAAAATATATGATATCATGAATGTATATGCTACGTACTTGATAAATTACGAAACTTAAATATTAAATTACAAATTGCCGGCAACCATACTCGAGCAATTCTGTTCGTCCGGATTTGCAAAACGGAGGAAGCGTGGTGAGGAATTTTTAGTTGAAGGTTCGAGGATCGTAAAGTTCACGGGAACTTGCAGAAATTTCGCAGTGCTCCGACGAAAATAGTCGAATTAGTTTCATGGCCGAAGGGAGTAGTCGCTCGGACAGCGTATAGTTGCGCAGTTAATTCGCCGGAAAATTCTGAAGACAATACGGGTTTAATTCGCTCATTTGCATTTAGTAGTTTTCCGGGAAGTTATGTTTCACTCTCTTTTACGGCGCTGACGTGCTCGCTACGAATTCGGCTGCCGAGAATCGTTTGCGAGAAACTGTGACACTGTCGAATACTTGTCAACGATTCTTGTTGCTTCACAAACTTTTTACGCTTGAAATTCGGGAATGTTTTCCACGGTTTAAAATTGGGAATAGTGTGAGCCCTGACGTAGAAAAAATTCGGAGAAAATATCCACTGCGGCCATAGCATTGCAATTTTGTCAATTTCGTGTTTGTCAGTTCGTACATGTTTTTCGAGAATATATAGTGATCGTTTGAACCCTTTGCACCCGGAGCTATTTCAACTCGAAAATGAAACACTGCTTCCGATCTAGAATATTACCATGCTCAATGATTTTTTAAATTTGGTGGATACGAAATTGACAGAATACCTCGTGCAATAATGAAATGTTTAATAACTGATTAGATACCAACATATCTAATAACGTAAACAATATTTTAATTAATGGTACAGCAATGTTTACTAGCGCCTCAGAGTCGCCATTCGAGTGCTAAGGGTTAATTATAAATATTTATTCAGTCGAAAGTGTTTTTTGGATCTTCATGCATTCATGAAAAAATTGGTTGGGTGGAATATAAAATAGTAAAAGATTTTAAAAATTCAAGATTGTTGTAAGGTTGCTTCGAATGTAACGAAAAGTCGTTAAGGGATGAAAACAATTTTTATGTTATTCCTGCTTCCCACAATCAATGCAAAACATTTTTATTTTGTATAAAGACTGAACTTCGACGGTTTGATCACTTTCAGTTCATTAACAAAAGTTACAATTTTTTTGTAACCTGATGATTTTCTGAAGTATAATTGGACCTCAGTGATTTATGGAAAAATAACTATTGCACCTACTGTTCAGAAACTTTGTAGCTATATTCTAATCTATTTCAACTATTATATAGTAATTTTTTCAAGTAAACTTATCCATTCGATTTAAAGTTATAATTAATAACTGCGGCTGGTGTTCATTTTCACCACTGTTGGGAAGCATCTTTAATTAAATATAAGTTATTGTCCCCATAATTCTCAAATTTTGATGGCTTACTTGGCCACTTATGTATTTATCAATGTTTAAAGAATACACAATAATGTTTTCAGTTAAAAATATTCAGTCAATACAGAGTTATCTCTAATTTTATAAAAAGAGACATGCTATAGCTATCATAATGAAACTCTGTAGATTTGTTTATTCCATGTTCAGAAAGCATGCAGTAATTTGTTTAATTAAAATTATCCATTCGATTCAATGTTACAGCATTGCATCTGCTTCCTGGTCACATTTTGATAGAATATTACAAGCAGATAAAAAATTGCGAAAATGTCAGGAATGAAATATTTCAGTTGACATTTTTGCGATGATACTGTATAGGCTTGCCAACTCTGTTTGACCAATATTTCCCCGTCGACAGGCTCTTGCGAGCCATAACAGGGGAATAAAATCTTCGAGAAGAAGGCTGCTATCGTTCAGCGTATAATAAATGCCCGATCAGAACGTAAGAAATATGAGGGCAGAATCTGACATCCGAGTATCTATGGAGTTACAAATTTATTGCAACAGTGATGAAATTTCTCGTTGCGAAGGTTCCGTAACGTATGCGCGCCTGTCAGACATACTTATGGCTGCTCATCTTTCTCTGTTAACTCCTAAATGAAATCGATAATACCGTGTGCATTCACTGCGGCTCCGAGAACAAGCTGCGTGTGCATTTTCGCAAAATGCATCCAAAATATCATTTCAATACAACTTTACAGTTTCACGGTTTTGATCGTTCTTCTTCAAAAGCTTCAGGGATTCTCAACAAAAACCATAAGAGGCATCGTCATGAAATTTTACAGGACTGTTTACACATGTCTATACTGTCTTCCTGAGTTTATTTACATTTTTACGATCGAAATTCCAATAGTTATTCAAGCTTAAAAATTACTTTTGAATGTTTTGCAGGATATCTGACGATCCTTCGGTAATTACAATAGTTTTGATGGCAGCGACGTATGAAAAATCATGTGGGCGTGTCGAATGTTCGTAAACATGCTGTAAAAGTTTCGCTGAGATACATTGCGTAGTTTAATAAAAAAAAAAAATACAAGCAATACTATAGTTTCAGTCATACTGACTCATAAAATATCAGGAATGTAACTGAAATATGCATAAATTTAAGCCGCCTTGTTTCAACAAGATCCATTATTTAGTCCAGCAAGAAAAAATTCCAGAACCGACCATTGAACTGTCGACAACGCTATTACGCAGAAAATAATTCACTGCAACATTATACCGAGCGTAGCAACGCTAGAACGTTATTAAACAGTGTGCGACAAACTGTACAACGGTACCCAGATCCCGTTCTATCCTTCTCATTCTCGGGTGAGTTTCTTTCAGCAATTCCGAAGCTAAAGGACGAACCCAGAGCCGGCACAATTATCTCCGTACTTCGCGATCGCGTTGCAGAAGCAACTTCATAAAAGCCGGCAGATGTTGTCACTGCCTCGAAGCCGGCTCTCCGGAGGTGTATTGAAATTTTACTTTCTCGCGAAACTTGTTTCTGTTCCGCGAGACGCGCGAGTGCATCGGGCGCCTCCCCTAAAATAAACGCCGTGAAAACTAGGCTGCGAGAATCCACTTCGCAACATCAACTGCATCAAATGCATCTACCACGATGCAGCAAAGTGAGCCGAATTCTTTTCCCTCGATTTACATTTTCCCACCAATTTCCGAATAAATCGGCAGTGTTACGTGCCATTGTTTTTTGTCAACAATATCAGAGGTCGTCGACAAGGTTGTACAGCTGCAAATGGTTCTTGTATCGGTTCCCAAAATGCAGTTCGAGCAGGGTTACACTGGCTCAAACTTGACATTGTTTTCAAAAACGTAAGAACGATAAGTCGTCAGCGCATACAATGCAAAACTTTTTCTTGGTGAGTTTCCCAAAGTCATGGCTGTCGGAGCTTGTCGACGAAGTTGCATAGCTGCCAATGGCTCTTGTTTCAGATCGTATGGTGCATTTGGAGTGGAGCTACACTGATTCAAAACTAACAGACCGTATGTGTTTTGATGAATTTGGAATATTGTAGATCGACACTCGTCCAGTCGCCAGGTCGAAAAAAGGGCGTCTACCTGGAAAGTATTCCGAACTTAATGAAATTTTGGCACGTCATTTTGGGGGTACTCTGTGTAGTCGAATCTGAGTTTTTTCGACCTCAAGAACCCTGTGCTAACATGGGGAGGGAGAAAAAACCACGATTTTTGTTACCTGTTTTTGGTATTTATTAAAAACGATGGGTACCACGAACTTTTCCTTTTCATTTTTAAAAAGAGCAGTTTTCCTTTAAATTTCACTGTTCCAACGTATTTTTTGACCAATAGGTACCGAGAGACGGGCGTTCAAAATGACATTTTGAGCCTTACAATGTATGGGGTATACGTAGTGTGTAGATTATATGTAGATGTGTTGAGAAACTAAAATTATGAGCCAAAAACTTGCAATTTCCTGCTAAATGTCATTTTGAGAAACATTTCCTAATTTTGAACGCCCGTATCTCGGTACCTATTGGGTCAAAAAATACGTCGGACCAGTGAAATTTGAAGGGAATTTAATGCTCTTTTCATAAATGAAAAGGAAAAGTTCGTGGGACCCATTGTTTTTGAGTTATAGACGAAATACCAAAAACACACACACAGGTAACAAAAATCGTGGTTTTTTTCCCCCTCCCCAAGTTAGCACAGGGTCCTCGAGGTCGAAAAAAACTCAGATTCGACTCCCCAGTGTACCCCCAAATGACATGCCGAAATTTCATTAAGTTCGGAATACTTTCCAGGTAAAAGTACCTAGCGACTGGACTACAGTGCCATGCGCCATTTTTCTTTTACATTTTGGCAAGTCTCCGAAAGTCGGCGCTGTCAGAGGTCGTTGGCAAGGCTACGTAGCTGCCAATAGCTCTTGTTTCGGTTCCCAAAATGCACTTCGAGCCGAGGTACAGCGATCCAAAGCTGTCATTGTTTTCAAAGAACGATAAGTCGGTATAAGTTTGGACGATATGTTGCTAAGTTTCCCAAAGTCGTCGCTGACAGAGCTTGTCGACAAGGTTGCATAGCTGCCAATGACTCTTGTTTCAGTTCCCAAGATGCATTAGGAGTGAAGCTACACTGATTCAAAAGCAACAGACCATTTATGTTCTGATTAATTTGTGAAATAGATCCACAGGTGCCATGCGCCATTTTTTTCACCCTACATTAGGGGGAGTTTAAGGCATCACGTTGATGATTTCGAATGCGTTTAGAAAATACAACGCTATGAATTAAAATAATTTTGAACAGGAGTATATTAATGTTACTTTTGGAATTGGAACCTCAATTACGTATTTTATATGGTGTGGTATACTCTAAATTATGGGGGGTCATATATTTTATCGCTTCTTTTTTCTCAACAAACATTTAAATGTTGTGAAGCAAGTACCTCTATGTATTATATACTGTTTATTTTAAGCTTATCTTAAAACGAAAAGATGTTTACTAAATAAGCTTTGCTTGTTCCGCTATCTTCTACACTGCCGTCGCAATAAATTATTAAATACGGAATGCGTTCCACTTCGCGAAACTTTATAATCCTTCCGAAAATTGCAAATTTAACACTAAACCTCTATCACGAGCGGTCAAATCACCCATTTTAAATTTTTTATATGACAATTATTGAAATTGTAACGGTGTTCTCATGGGAATTTATTGAAGATATTTCTTTCGACTCGAGTATATATTACAGTAAAAATCGCACAAAATATAAATAAATTTAATCTTGTTATTTTTATAATACTATCGGTAGGTTTAGTGTTAATAACGCGTGCAGTCATAAAATATTTTTAGCTATGATCAAATAATGCACGAGACCACCCACCCTAAAGATACTTGAGTTATCTTCCTTTTCCTTTCCCATTTCTTTACAAAATACTTCTAATTTTTAATCACTGTTTGGTTTAACCTAAAAAAATTTTTTCTACGCACGGCTACGTTCCTCGAGATTTGCTCTGCAAAATGAGCTTTGATTCATTCAACAGTCTTCAAAATTAACATCGATCTACATTTTCAAAGATCGAATGCGCCTTGCAGTCTACAGTTTCTTAAAAGTCCAAAATAATATGGCACCACCGCATCGGTTTAATCGCAGCCTCTAAATTGCGCCATGATTCAGCATAATTCGGCCGACTTCTGAAGGTTGTCCTCGCGGCTGCACATTTGCGTGCGTAATCCGTCAACGGTGTGTACGTTCGTGTTGTGAGTGCTGGTACCTGCATATTTAGAGCTTTGATTAAGACTTGGCATGCTCATCAATCCACTGTTTCGAACTCCGATACAATCGCGCCGGTTATCAACTGTTAATAACAGAGATAAGTGGGTCCGAAATCAAACGTGGAATTTCTCTATCTGTCTAATGCGTTTTAATCAGTTTCATTCCTCCTTGCTCGGTTTACGAAGGTATTTGCGGTGGTATCGATACCTAGTGTTTGTTAATACACTTATTGTTAGCTACTATATAATATAATTATTTGTTTTATTTCAAAATAACTAC
This sequence comes from Lasioglossum oenotherae, assembly GCA_028455765.1. Classification (NCBI taxonomy): domain Eukaryota; kingdom Metazoa; phylum Arthropoda; class Insecta; order Hymenoptera; family Halictidae; genus Lasioglossum; species Lasioglossum oenotherae. The sequence continues at coordinate 3,814,584 of CM052295.1, read as the reverse complement.
ACATCATCTTCGTCCGACTGAAATTGAGACCAACATTTTTTTTTTCGTGCTGTTTTTATACAGTTTTACTTATTAGTAATGTTTATACTTATTAGTTATATTAGTTATTTTATTATTATTATTATATATATTATATATTATTGTTATTATATTAGTATATTAGTTATTTACTTTTACTTATTAGTAATGCTTATTGCATTACTAATAAAACTACGATACTTAACACTTTAGCTAACGGAAGCCTATTAACCCCTTACCCTACGATTTAATTCACGGTTTCAGTGATTAAAACTGTTTTTATAGTTCGTGATTTCCTAGAAAAGAAGAAAATTTATATCTGTTGTACCTACATGTTCTGTAATAACTATACATTAACAAAACCAAAATAGAGTTTCATCTCGGATTAAAGGAAATTAGTAACATACATATTTATTAGACTTTGTTCTGAATCTTCACAATAGGGGTTAATAATCTTTATCGGGAGTTAATAGGATTGTCAATAATTGTGCTGTACCAAAAGAAAGCATAGAAATTTTCTTTTACATTTCAATCTTAAATGAAACTATTAGATGACGTTATTTAGGGTGGCTTGTTAGTTCACAATGAAAATTTCTGTTGCTATTGGCGGTTCCATTAAAAAGTATTTAGCCGTATACCACAGATTTTGCAAAATTATGCAATAATCACCGGTCGGTAATGTGTTAATAAACTTGACAAATACTTAATAAAACTACATACTTGAAAGTACAGTAGAACATGATTGTTCGGATAATACAACAATTACATAGTTTCAGTGCTGAACTTAATTCTTATTCAAGTGTGCAGTAGATCGTGTAGCGTATGGGTTGGTTTAATGCAAACTAATTCATTGTGGAAAGTATTCAGACGACAATGAATTCGAACATCAGAGGCCCGGATAATCGAGGTTCTACCGTATTTTTTATAAGCGACGCGATGCAACACAAAATATATGTATAATTATTTTTAAAAAACATTAATGACCTTGGAAATCACGAGAAAAAGCAACATTTGAAAATAAACAATTCCTGCGGAATATTGATCGCTCGAATATTGATCATTCTAATTACGCATGAAAAATTGTTTACTTTGTCAAGATTAAAGAAGATATTTTGGGGTTCACACTTAATTGATTATAATTCGAGATGCGAAAAATTGTTAGGAAGAAGAGATGAATGGATTCTAAAAGGCTACAAGATAGTGTGAATCGATTTTCTCTAGCTGAAGGTGTAGCGGTCATATCAAGGTCACTGACATTTTTCAAATGGACACCTACATTTTTTTTGAGAACATATGGCCGAAAAATGGGCAGTTAACGAGATATTTTGAAAAATTCTTGTCTTATGCTTCTTCGGTGAACGATATATTGCTATAGTTTGAACCGTATCGAGGTACAGAAAATGTTGAAGGTACCTCATACATATTATTGCAACTATTAGTATCGCAACAACAAAATGACCAATGCGGATCTTCCTGGTAGAGTTTCAAAGCGAGCCATTTTTGAAGGGTTCGTAGAGATCTTAAGGGCGAATAAAGGGACGAAGACACCGTGAATCACAAGGGGTCTCGAGTAGAAGGGCCCGTTATCGTTCCGAGTATAACAAATATCCAATCTCGCCGTAAGAAATACGAGTGGAATCTGACGCGGGACGAATCTACGAGTCGCAAGTTTATCGTGACTTCGAAAGTTGTAACACATGCCAGTTTTCCGGGGACGCCGGGAAGTCAGCGACGTGCTGAGCCGACCATAAATCGCTAAGAAATTCGAAAACCGTCGCCGTGCCCTGCCAGTCCCCCGCCACACCCTCGGAGGATCCCTATTCCCCGTTGCGGGATCAATAGATCGATCAAAACTCATCTTTCTGTTCCCCAGTCTTCGAAAACACCGATTGCAACTTTAAACCGGAGTGTCTCGACTCGAAGTGCACTTTGGGAACTGAGACGAGAACCATCGGAAGCCGCGTGACCTTGTCAACGACCTCTGACGGCGCCGATTTTCGGAGACTTGCCAAACTACAAAAGAAAAATGACGTATGAGACTGTCGATTTATTTCAAATTAATCAAAACACATGTGGTCTGTTGACTTTGAATCAGTGTATCTCGGCTGTAAGTGCATTTTGCGAATAGAAACAGCAGCCATTGGTAGCTGTACAACCTCGTCGACAAGCTATGTCAACGATGACATTGAGAAACTTGTCCCATATAAGGTTTGATTTTGAATAATAGTACTTCTGTGAGGATTACATCCACAATCAAAGTTCCCATTGCAGAGATAACGCTTATATTTTTCCACTAAAAATTATTAAGATTCAGAAATCTATAGTTTCTAAACTAATACGAACTCAACAAACTGATGACTTAAACTCCAACTAATTTTTCATAGACTACTACATCATGCAATGCCACATTTTCAATTACATCTCTCACATTGATCACCCAACGCGATTTTAACAACCCATACCAATCCTACTGTAAGTAGAAAAGTCGAGCAATGGTCAGACATATCCATGCTTGGCTACTAATACTGATATAGGCTGTAGTTTCTAAACGTATTCGAAAACATCAAACTGATGACTTACACCACACCTACTTTTCCATATACAACACCATGCAATTATTTATTTATAACAAAATCTCACATTCATCGCTCAAAGCGATGTTACCTATCCGTACAATCGTACAGTAATCGTACAGTAGAACAATCATGTAATGGTCAGACACATCTATACTTGGCTACTAAAATTGATTAAGATTCAGAACTCTATGGTTTCTACATAAACACGAACTCAACAAACTGATGGCTTAAACTTTACCTAATTTTTCATAGGCTACACCATGCAATGCTTCAGTTTCAATAACATCTCTCACATTCATCACTCAAGGCGATTTTAGCTACCCTATATACCAGTCCTGCAGTAAGTAGAAAAGTCGAGCAATGGTCAGACACATTCATATTTCGTTACTATTAAAATCGATTAAGACTGTAGTTTCTAAACGTATTCGAAAACATCAAACTGATGACTTACACCACACCAACTTTTCCATATACAACACCATGCAATTATTTATTTATAACAAAATCTCACATTCATCGCTCAAAGCGAATTTACCTATCCGTACAATCGTACAGTAAGTAGAACAATCATGTAATGGTCAGACACATCTATACTTGGCTACTAAAATTGATTAAGATTCAGAACTCTATGGTTTTTCATAGGCTAATTTTTCATAGGCTACACCATGCAATGCTTCAGTTTCAATAACATCTCTCACATTCATCACTCAAGGCGATTTTAGCTACCCCATATACGAGTCCTACAGTAAGTAGAAAAGTCAAGTAATGGTCAGACACATCCATACTTGGCTACGAATACTGATATAGGCTGCAGTTTCTAAACGTATTCGAAATCATCAAACTGATGACTGAAACTCCATCTAATTTTTCATAGGCTACACCATGCATTGCTTCATTTTCAATAAAATCTCTCGCATTCATCGCTCAATGCGATTTTACCTGAGCGTACCAATTCTGCAGTAAGTAGAAAAGTCAAGCAACGGTAAGACACATTCATATTTACTTAGTATTAAAATTGATTGAGACTGTAGTTTCTAAACGCATTCGAAATCATCAGTCTGATGACTTAAACCCCACTTAATTTTCCATATACAGCACCATGCAATTATTTATTTACAATAATATCTCTCACATTCATCGCTCAAAGCGATTTTATCTGTCCATACAGTCGTACAGTCAGTAGAACAGTCATGTAATGGTCAGACACATTCATATTTGGTTACTACTAAAATCTATTAAGACAAGTTTCGAAACGTGTTTGAAAACATCAAACTGATGACTTAAACCCCACCTAATTTTCCATATACAACACCATACAATTATTTATTTACAATAAAATCTCTCACATTCATCGCTCAAAGCGATTTTATCTGTCCATACAATCGTACAGTCAGTAGAACAGTCATGTAATGGTCAGACACATTCATATTTGGTTACTACTAAAATCTATTAAGACTAGTTTCTAAACGTGTTTGAAAACATCAAACTGATGACTTAAACCCCACCTAATTTTCCGTATACAGCACCATGCAATTATTTATTTACAGTAAAATCTCTCACATTCATCGCTCACAGCGATTTTATCTGTCCATACAATCGTACAGTAAGTAGAAAAGTCAAGTAATGGTCAGACACATCCATATTTGGCTACTACAATAGGCTGTAGTTTCTGAACACACTAAAAATCATGAAGGTGGTGGGTTTCATACTCTACATCATGTAGTAATTCATGTCTGAAAAAGGAATCGACATCCTCCGTAAAAAGCTCGATTTTGAGCAACACGTACGTGATGTACGTTGTAGAACGGTGTCACATATATTCGATTTATTCTTTTACGTGGAATTCTCCGATTTATTAGATTACTTCGAGGACACCCGGTACACCGTGTTGTTCCACGGTAGCGTTTCTGTTCAATCGTCGGAATCGCGATACAAGAATCACTCGCGTTGATGCAGCCAGGTGTTGCTGCCGGGTGTTTCGTCTTCATGACGTAACTCCTGACATCGCGAGAGTGCAGCCCGAGGGGATGCGCAACGGGTACAATATCAGATCACGAGGCGGCAATGGTTACACGTTTATTTATTCCTATCTGGGCTGTGTTCGTGAATTTTTGCAGATTGTTGCACTCCAAATTGTAGTCGTCATTTCAATTCAAAGTAGACAGCTTGTAAATGTTTACTTCACAATTAAATTTATTATTAGGTTGGAGCGAAAGTTCGTAGCGGATTTAAATAAAAAATCAAAGATAAAATTAAGATATTTCTTCATAGGTTTATTGAATAACATGATAGGTCACTTCATAAAAATACACATCATAAAAAATGGCAAAAGGTAATAGATGAGAATGGAAAATACATTATTGGATAAATTTATGTATAAAAATCCTTATCTTTGAGTATTATTTAAAAACAAACTTTCGTTCCAACCCAATACCATAGTTTTGACGATACTGACTGAGATAGCTTGACTATGTGTAAGCATAAAACCTTAAGGTTTCATTACGATATGTTCTTTGGTTGAGTATAGAAAAATTGTTAAATTATACCTTTGCACTTCTTTGAATAGTCCTTTCTCATGGTACACTTTGGCATTTTTCTCTAACAAAATTGGCAGCGTTATCGTCATGAAAGGACGGAGGAATTTGTATGTATCACTGATATCGAAATTACAATAATTATTCATACTTGAAGTATACCATTCTTGATTTTAGCATTTACTTAGGGAAACTGCTTAGCGAATATAATAACAGCTTTGATAATATCGAGGTATAAAAAATAAACAAGACAGTTCAAACGTGTCGAAATGTAGCATAGAAGTTTCATTCAGATACGTTCTTTTATTTAATAATAAAAAATTTCCGAATCATATATTCAAATAGACCACGTCCCGTTAATAATACTAACTATAGTTCAGAGTTGGGCAGGAATTAATTAAATGAGTAATTAGTTACATGTTCAATTACAATTGCATGTAATTCGCTCAATCAGTAATTGTAATTGCGGACCACAATTACAATTACAGTGATTCGTCAAGTAATTGCAATTACCAATTACAATTGCATGTAATTGTAATTGTATTTCTGCAATTCCAAATTACAGTAATTGACAGGTAATTGTAAATGAAATTACATTTTGCCCAACTCTGCTATAGATTCAACGATACTGCTTCACAAAAAATCCCGAATACAGCTCAAACGTGTATGATCACATGACAAAAGTGTTATTGAACCACATCATTCAGTTTACTTGGAAAAAAATTACCGAAAGAACAATAGAATGTCACACGCACCAAAAAAAACCGATTAACAACGGCGCGTACTTAAAGAATCGTCGTGGATAACGGCGAGTATAGTGAGCTAACGATCGCGGACAGTCGGAAACAATCTCCTTCCATCGTTCCGTCGGGTGAAGGGGATGAAAAACGCAGTAATTCCTGAGCTGAATGGTTTATTAACGACGCCCTTAATTTCGTCCGAATTCGATTAATGCGCGGTTCGGTTAGAGATACGCGTGTTAGCTGTTCCTTCACATGCAGGAAATAAAATGGGTCCCGGAAGGGATAGTGGCCGGGGGAGCAAAAAAAAAGAAAGAAAAGAGAGAGATCCGAGAGAGGAAGAAACGAGAGAAAGAGGGAGACAGAGAGAGAGAGAGAAATTCTGGCCGGTTCAGCGTGGGCGGAGGATTAAAGGGAGGACGGGAAAACCATCGGAAAATGGAGCAGTTGAGCTGAACGAGAAGGAACGACGTGGTTCGTTAACGCTTTCATTGGAGAGCGATTCTTCACAAAGCCAATATAGCCGGGGCTCTGCTCCCTGTTCTCATTTACCGGCTTGTACATAGCCACTACAATGGTTACGTTTATCCGCCGGAGACTTCTGCAGTCCGCGTGATTCGTTTAAGTCATCAGCGACCGATCGAGATACCCTAATGGCGTTTTCATGAGGCGACTTCCCATCTGACCGTTCTGACCATCTTCTATTTTTCTTGGACTCTCCGATGGACCTATATCTTGCGTCCTCTACGATTATTTCATCTGCGTCGGTGCAATTGAACGTTCCAGTTTAGCGCGCGGTCTGATGAATGCTGCGAAATTCGGGGATTATGGAAGGGGTGGAAAATTGGGGATGTTTAGGGCGATATAACTTTCGGGGGAAGAGTCGGATGGTTCCAGCTCATTCTAGAGCGTGAAGTTTCTAGTTTCCAGACGCTGCAAATTGTCTTACTTTTTATACCGCATTTGCGGCAGATGATGGGTGGGAAAATGCGGATAGACTGCAAGCTTTACAGAGATTAAAAAATGCTTTCCATTGATTGTGGGAAGCTGGAGTAACGTAATTGATTTCATCCCTTAACGACTTTGTTACATTACCTTGCCGTATAATTACCTTCACAATTACAATGATTTCTGTACAGTAAAGGAGGGGTTTTTTTATCGATCGCAATTAATGTTTAAATAATAGTAATATTTTTCGCGGCGCTACGGTCCGATCGAATTTTACACTGAAAAGCTATGTCTGTAGGGCATAAAACGTTTCGATTCGGATTCGAAACTTGATAACGTTCTCGACTCGGGTTTGAATCATTACAAGATGCCTAGCGCTATTCTATTGGAGGAAAACGAAGGTGGTGTGTTTCGTCCTTATCAAGTTTCAAAAAGAAGCTATTCAGTGTAAAATCTGATCGAACCGTAACGCCGCGAAAAATATTACTATTATTTCTGTACAGTGCTCGTCTTTGTCCCCAAAAATGTCGTAGAAAAGAAAAGAGAATGTATATTAAAAACGAATTAAATTTTATTTCATTTAAAAAGAAAGGCGTGACATTCATATTTGTTAGACTTCGTCTAAAATCTACAGTGACGAGTGTGACTCGTTCAAACACGGCAAGGGGTTAAAAACAATATTACAGCATTCTTAAATTTTTTAAATCTTATCTCGTTTTATATCTCACCCAGCCAATTTCTTCATAAATGCATAAAGGTGCGCAGTCTACTAATAAATATAAAAATATTATCTTGATGCTACTTCCATTTCGCATCATAAAAACGTTACAGGAGGACCGTTGTTTTAAGTTTTGCACCGTGTTCTAGCAGACACGACAGTACTAATTAAAAATCGCTGCGAGAACATTCCTGTGGCCGTGCAACAGCTTGGTGCAGCCGCAGGAACGTCTCGGAAGGCTGGGAGGAGTTATGATATCGGTAGGAATCGGCCAATGGACGTGATTGATCGATCGGCCGGTGGAAATCACTGCGCATCGAGCGGGAATCGGTCGGAGTTCGAGTGGGGTCACGTACAAGCGTAGGAAAGCGGGTCTACAATGGCCGTAAAAAAGTTTTTAACCAGACACATCGTGCCGTTTCCGTTTCTTTAACGAAGAACATTGGAAAGTTTAGCGCCGGCTTTATCTGCGTTCTGGAGTTGAACGTTCCGGGCATTACAGGAGGAACGAGCCGACACAGTCCGACTCGACCCCGGGGTCGGTCCCGAATGGCAATCATGGTTTATCGAGCGCGTATTTCGAACGGGAATTTTAAGTAATCGCCGCGGGCGATTGGATTCGCCGGCACTCTGTCTAATTTAATTAACGCTTCACGCTCGAATTTGCTTTGTTACCTTAATGGCGGGCAGAACTTCCACCCTACTCACCGACGAGAAGCTAAGTTTCGGCATTCCCCGGTTCCCGGAGCTTCGAAATTAACGCTGAATGTCGATTATTATGGTTATCGCCGGGAATTGTGTTATCCCTGTGAGAAAAAACGGTTTTCGGTAGAGTCTTCGAACAGTTGGAACGGTCTAGAGTATACGGTGTCGCCAGATCAAGACTTGTCTTCCACTCTATCTTACCCCTTCCACGACGCCATTGTTCCCCCGTTCTACCATTCGCCTGTTCCCCGGCGGCGAGCATGCCGACGCTTCCGTTACTGTCCGCTCACTTGGTTCGTCTCTATCGTGCATGTGTCAGAATGTCACGTGACCTATTCGCTATTGACAGAGAAAGGGTAACTGTATTCCCCTCAATTTCCTCGGTCTGGCGACACTGATTATACATATAGTGTCTGGAGCATTTGGCACAGATGGTGCCTGCAGGTTTATCCATCGGCAGCCGCAGCACAAGCGAGGTATAGCAGTACAGCATGGACCGATCATCTAATATAATTGTCTGTACTTCGCCTGTGACCCGCAGTGCACAGTATCGCAGCAGAAGTTTGACGGTGTGCCGAGTCTCTCTGAGACAGTCTACACTCTCGTTATAAGTGCTTAGTATATCATGTAAAATACAAGTTATGTACGTGTAAAATACACACAGTTTATGTATCAATCTCTACAGTGAATAAATAAACACACAATGTAAATGTACTGACCTGACCAACTTCCAATTTTTTCTCGCTACCCTAACTTGTCGTTGACTTCAACTACTGATTTGGAATTCCAAAAATATAGTGAAATTCGAAAATTAAACATTTTCGCCCGCCTGACTTGTCGTTGTCGATTTCCGAGGTTTTCGAACAATTTTCGGCCGTCTGACTTGTCATTGAGTTGTACTATTGAATTTCGTACCACCTTTCTACAATTTTCGGATTTTTACTAGGACAATATGATATCTGAGGAGGTAGCACGAAAGTCAGCAGTACAAGTCAAATCTCAAATTTACGAAAATTCAGTAATACAACTGAACGACAAGCCAGACGGTCGAAAATTGGCGAAAATTTTCGAAAATCTCGAACATTGAGTTTTGCATTAGGAGAACATGATACCTCAGACGGCCGAAAATTGTTCGAAAACCTCGGAAATCGACAAGGACAAGACAGGCGGTTTAATTTTTAATTTTAACAAATGTTTAATTTTCGAATTTTACTATTTTTAGAATTCCAAATCAGTAGTCGAAGTCAACGACAAGTCAGTTCGTATTAGGAGAATTTAGTACTTTAAATAATTTAGACAGTGTGTAAAATAAGAACACATTAACTTGTTGTAAAAATATTCTTTATTTATTACCACATACATTACAATTTTACATGCGTATATATAGGGTGTGAAACATTTTTTTTATCCATTATTTAACGCTACTTAAAATACAACGCATTACACAACTAAAAATCCGCTTGTCGCGACGAAATCCACGGGAAGTTCACGTGACACTGTGAGACAGGCATGGCAGAGATGAACCGGGTCACATGGCAGGGCCATGGTGGAAAAGTCGGGATGCTCGCCGGTTGGGTATACTCCGAATGGAGTATGGTTACAGTGATAGTCAACAGCTACGAGACCACGCCTCTTGAGACGCATACCGTGGGAGTGACGAGGCCACGCCCGCGATGGTATCCAGTGGGAGTGGCGATACTGCATCTACCGAATTCGGATTTGTATGAAAGTCAAACCAGATAACCTTCTGTTAGGTCTGTACCACGGCATGCAGAGATTAATTTGTTTTGAATCGGTCTACCATGATCGTGAATCTAGAAGCTATATCTTGGCTTCGTTGGAATCGGGAGCAAGGAAGCCACGCCCACATAAAACAGTCTATACAAGTGAAAGCCAAGAGAACGTGTCCTTAATAATTTATACAGGGTGTTTACCTACAGGTGGGAGAAAATGTAAGGGGTGGTTCTCGACGATAATATAAGACGAAAATGAAGAATAAAAAAATTGCGATTTCGCCTTCGTTAATTAGTTATTATATATACGTTATTATTTTATTTTATTTTATTTTATTAAGTTATTATTATCTATACGTTGCGTGCGTCACACAGGCGTGCGACAGTCTCGTATCAAGTGACAAACGCATGCATACCTTGGTTCTCATTTGGGGCCCCAGCGAGGTGAAAATGTTTAAAAAATCGTTGGACGACATTGAACCTACCTACTCGTTAAAATCCACAAGAGCATTTCTAATATCCGCCCTATGGAATTATCGAGTAGAAGGGGTCAATGCCCTTTCACTTTTAAATTCATCTCACACATATCCACAAATCCTTATCCTGCACTATAATTGTTCATAACACTGTACTTAATGCAGTAGAATAAACGCTCTAGCACTATTTATAATAACATACACACGCACTACGAGTTTACAGAGAGTACAAGTTTACTGAGGGAAATGAGGAGAACGTAAAGAACTGGTAATCCCCTTTAATGTTGAAACACTGCACTTTATTGAACTTGATTTACGTCGCGAGACTCGCTCACAGACGGAACAGATATCTTGAGGTCGTGTGTGATTTCTGCGAACGGAAATCTTCAACGCGTGCGAGAAGAATCGTCCGTACAAGCTAGCATCCGTATGCATACTGAATCAAGACAGCTGATGAGGTCATTTTCTCTCCCTTACATTTTCTCCCACCTGTAGGTAAACACCCTGTATAGAATCAGTAATGAAAACCCGCCCCTCAAAGTACTCTCAACAGGAAAGGGAAGGAAGCCACGCCCACTGAGAATATTTTGCACAGTAGATACACCGAGCAACACTCTTTAATACATTTTATACGAACACTGTAAAACATGTTTTCTGATAAACTTTATGGATACAATAGAAAAATCACTGTTTCCACTGGACTCTGAACGGAAGGGTCTACAAGGCCACGCCCACTCAGTATAATTTACATGGAATCCCTACTAAGTTCGAATTATTTAAATATCAAAAACACTATAAATATTCCAAATCCGAAACGGAAACCGAATGGAAAGAAAAAATCATTTGATCGATATGAACCTGCTCAAAATTTATTCGTTTATCACGCAGAACAATAAAATGCTTTTTCATTGTTCTTGAATATAAAATAAGCTGCTTCTGCGCACGCATGCATGCACACGCTCGCTGACATCGACGGCAATGGGAACAAACGTGTGCCATTATTATTCGGGGAAGTTCAGGAACGTTTCAGAATTGGCCCATTTCGAGAAAGCTTTTCGTCGAAGCGGAACCTATCCCTTCCCCACCCATGGAAAAGCTGCATAACGCCGTATCTGCGTTATCGGGCACGGGAAGCCGATAAGCGGGCGACTATCAAAATTTATCGGCAGGTTATTTTTATCTATTTAAACGCCGCGGAGCTGGCTCTCCGGCGCGCGCGCGGCATAATATCAGTCGGTCCGATATTTCAAGCGGCGTCGTAAAGCAAACCGTGAATGCACTCTTGCATCTCGGGTCTTACCTTCTGAATAGTCGGACATCATTGTGCGCTGCTTATAATGCGGGCCTTTGTCGAGTGTTTCCCATTGTCCACCTCGCGGCCGCCATTTATTCTTGTCCTTCGCCCTTAACGGGTTAATCTCTTCGACGGCTACAAACCATTGTCTACTTTTATTAAACCTGCGACCACATTCTCAAACTATATCGCGCTTTTGACCATCGAAAATATCACGTTCGACGTCACAGCTCTGTACCGGCTGCTCCAACATTCATGGCGCCACCTTTAGGTGATTCTACATGAAAAATTACCGCGATTACGTACAATAAATTTTTCCCGTAGGACGCTTCATCTTCTAGCAAAAACGGTTCCAAAATTCCGGAAGCGCTATTCACTATTTTATCATGGGAAGAGTCAAGTAGAAATAGGGGGCTATGAACAGACAGTGTCTACTGAATAGTAGCAGCTTCTACCGAGACCCAAAGTAGAAACAGTAAGCCATGGGCCAGACCTATTTTGGTTTTCAAGAACGCTGTTCCGATTTTGGAACTGTTGTTGCTAGAAAATGAAGCGTTGCACGTGAAAAATTTATTCCACATTATCGGTGTAGTTTTCACGTAGAAGCTATCAAAAGTGCTGCCATCTATGTATTTTATAATTCAAATGCGCTATCCTAATTTTGGAACCATTTTTGCTAGACAATGGAGCGCTGTACTGAAAAAGTTTATTTTACGTTTTCGGCGCAGTTTCTCGCGGAAAGTCTTCTAAAAGTAGTACCACGTATTTTACTTTTCAAATGCGTTTTCGCGAGAAAATGAAGCGTCGCACGGGAAAAATTTAATCCACATTATCGGTGTAGTTATCCCGCGTAGAATCTCCTAAAAGTGCTGCCGTGTATGTATTTTATTCTTGAAATGCGCTGTCCCAATTTTGAAACCGTTTTTGTTCGAAAATTGACCGTCGTACCGAAAAAGTTTATTCTACGTTTTCGGCGCAGTTTTTCACGGAGAATCTGCCTACGAAGTTTAAACTAACTTCGTTAAGCCATTTTCGTTTGGCGACGGAATTGATCGATACGGCTACGTGTTATTCTGAGTGGCGAGGCTGTTTTAAAACGGTTTCGAAGATAAGTGTTTTCTTTTATTAGAAAGTAAAATAGGCGGATCGATTCGGACACGGTTCAGGTAGATTCGATCCGGTTTCACGTTTTTCTTTGTTCGAGTGGACGGTGCGGAGTCGAGTGCCTTCTTTCATCTCACGGATGTTGTTGAGCCCTGATGGAAAACAAGGGAATCGATTATTCCTTCGTATAGCTTGGGGTGGAATTTTTTTTGCAAAAACGGGTAGGGCTATTTTCCTGAAATTTTGCTGATGTGTTCGTACATGTGTGTCCTGCGTTCAGAAATTTTTACACGCTGTTATTGTTTAAATTCGAATGATTACGTACACACAAAGTAGGTAGGTTTAAACAATTTCGCTTGAGTGGTTCCTACCTGGATAACTGTTATAGTTTTGATGATGGCGATATATAAAAAATCATAGAGGTAGCTCTAATACGTATAAATATGTGATATAAGTTTCATTGTGCGTGTGTGTATGAGATGCGTTTTTTGGTTTAATAGAAAAAAATTGCGGAAGTATATCTTTGTACTTTGTACAGAATGGTTTTTGCATAATTTAGGAATTTTTTTGTGGGAAAACCAAAAGGTCTATCTCAATGTTATGTGACAGATTTATTATGTACATATTTGAGTTAAGTTTACGGATCTTCATGCAAATGTCTTTTATGTAAATTGCGAAAAATCGCAAAGGTGGCTGCAGTATGCATAAATATACCATAGAAGTTTCTTATCGAGATATCTTGTTTAGTTTAGTAAAAGAAATGAATGGTTCAAGTGTAACTTTCCGGGCGAGTTTCATTACATTGTTTAGTTTAATGAAAGGAAATTCGCAGAGCGCGGCTTCTAGAATTAATTAAAATTTGAAAGTCAAATAAAATGAAGACGAATGATATTACAAGGTTCGAGATTCGTGGTTTTTCCGACTGCGCGAAGGAGTAGAAGTCTCTGGTGTTTGCGGAATGCGTCTTCCAGGGATGCAACTGGCGGGCAGCTGCGCGCACGCATACGTTTGCAAATTTTATCCGTGTAATTGAGGTTTATGGTTAGTTTAGCAGCCAGGTCAGCCACCGTGGGATTTCCTGAACGTGCGAGAACCCGCGTTCTCGCTAATTTGAAATTGTGCGCGCGTTCTCGTTGCGAATATAATTTGCCCGGCATCGATACTGGTTTTGCCGCGCCCTCGCCGCTGAAATATGCGTCGCGAGCGTTCCCGAAATTAATAAATCCAGTTTTGGGGATTCTGGCCAGGTGCTCGTCAACTTCGGAAAGTCTCTCCGACTGATTTCCACCGCCGAATCTTTGTCAATCGTTTCTCGAAGCCTTCAGCATTCTTCAGCAAAATGAAATTCGGATCCACTTCTCATTCACTTACATTTTATAATTCGTTACATTAATTCAATATTAACCTTCATTCGTCCCTCGTGCCAACTCGACACAGTTTTTCCGAAATAAGTTATACTGTTCTGTTATTTATTAGGTAAATTTTCCCGAAACTTCGCGTCGTTTACTTTTCCAATGCGAAACACATAACCGAAAAACCTAAGATTTAAACGTTAACTCATCAATTTGAATAAAAAAAAACACCGAAAACTAACTGTCTACCTTGTTATTTCATCGATTTTTTATCACTGTGTCAATTTGACACCTAGGGACAGAATCAGTTCATGAAATGAGGGACGGATCAGGGTTAACACTAAACCCCTACCGCCACCGGTCACATGACCGGCTCCAGATATTTTATTTCAAAGTTATTGAAATTATAAAGATGCTTTCGTGATAAATGATTAAATAAATACATTTAATAACGCAGATGTTATAATATGAACCGCACATAGTTCAAATAAATTTAATCTTGTTATTTTTACAAAGCTTCATGTATCGTCTCTGTCATTCGGTAAAAACGAATGGAATTTGTCAATTGACAAATGGACTTAGGCCACTTTCAAAATAAAATTTTGTACCATTCTGTTAACCAGCTGATTTCCTTTTTACAAAATCTTTGCGATTTTAAATATATTTGTTACAATTTG